>JAJTWQ010000214.1:145000-684065 GCA_029007595.1 Solanum commersonii
TATATTAATACTTTAAGTTTTATAAATAGAGATACCAATTTGCATTTGTACAATTAATACATTTTCCTTATTTAGTTCATTGTAATTAAAATTGTATCAATGTTTAAATAGAAAAATAAAAAATATAAAAAAAAATACAACTATAATAAGACATAAATTGTAGTCATTTTTTTTGTAAATAGCATACTTATAGCTATTGAACTTTAATCTTTAATAACCCTATAAATATAGTCATTTTTGTAAATTGCTCTATATAATTTATGAAGATTATCCGTTCCAACAATCCAGGCTCAGATGCCACATGTAAGATTAAATACTTTTCTACACATCAGGATCTTGAACACGATAATCTTACATAGAGATCTTTAGGGGTACATACATGATGCGGAAGAATGAACAGAGAAAAGCGAAAGCGTTAGTTGTAAATTAGTGTCTACCTCCTTGCCCTAGCCTTACGTTACCACAACTGTCAGCGATGGAATTAATGTAGAGAATATGTGGTAACCCTAATGGGTGGAGGAATGACCAATTTATAGAGGTTAAGATTTAATCTGATACGTCCATCAAGTAACCAACGTACGAACGAGATCTATTTTTTATCAAATATTATTCATGATATTACTTGGGTCACAAGTAAACTTAGGCCACAAGTATACTTGGGCTATAAGTAAGAATTATTCTTACATGATAGTCATGTCTCAACAATCCGGAAGGTATATATATTCAATTGAATCAAATATTTATAAATGGAAAGAGTATTGTAAAATGAAAACATCAAGGACTCCAAGAAATCACGGTCGTAGGTTTTGCAAGTGCACGTTCAAAGGTAAATAATTAAGTTGTTCACTTCAAAATATATGGATATTCACTTGTGTCCTTCTTCTTTTTTTAATTTCATAAGAGGTCATAAGAGGAATTGTTGTCTCCTTCGACCTTAGTATTTATTTACTATGATTGTAAGAAATAGTAAAATTTATTTTATATAAAAAATCTCTATTTTTTTTATACTTTCATTATTGAAAAAACAAAAAAATTTATGTATCAAAAAGACTTCACAATACACTTAAAATTGAGACATCATATAGCTTTTGAGAAGTTAATAAAAATAATTATTTTCACCCACTAGTGGGCGAACTACCTTTAAAATGTGTGATATTTTTTTAGGTTTTGGGGTGTCTGATGGAGTTAAATTTGTTTGTGACAAACGTCACAAATGAGCGAAGTGTCCATTTTGATCTGTATTTTTAGACAGGTTCCCTTTTGATCCGTAGTGTTAAAAAAATATCCATTTTGAGGCTGAACTCCATGTCACAAAGTGTTGGGATTGTATGTTTATTTTCATATACTTAATTTTTGTCAAAGATTTTCTATGATTTTAAACTAATTGTTAATGTTGGATAGTAGCATGGGCACTTATCTATGAGAGAAGGTAGGTGTCATGATTTGACTTGCGGCTTTTGGATTGTGATAGAGGAATATTATTTTTGATAGCTTACTTGGAAACCCTATATTCTCATAAAATGGTACTTAGCTTGTCCCATTCTTAAGTATGAGAATATGGGAATCTTATATTCTAATAAAATGGATAATTGTTTTGTTTTTTATTAAAAAATTACAAGGTTGAAAAACAGAGGAGAGAAGTATTGAAATACACCTTCAATCTTGCAACATGAGTAAAATACACCCCTGAATTCTCTTCAAGTTTAAGAGTATTTTCAACACTTGTCTTGGCTTTTTATTAAAAATTACATGCTCCTACAAGTGTTTGAGATCACTTGCTATGTCATGTTGCAGATTAATGGTGTATCTAAATTTAGTTAGTTAATAAAAAAAAATGTTTTTAAGACTACAAACTAATGATTTGCATCAAATTGGAAGGTATTTGTAATATTTCTCTGGAAAACACAATGATGACCTAATTCAGTAATTTGTTAACCTTAGTCTACTTATGATTGTTAGGCAAAAATTGAAGTAAAAAGTCCTACATATTATAAATTCATTGAACTAAGTGGATTGTCCATTGAGTTTATTCATAAACTTATACTTATCATTTATGTGTATTCCCTAGGTTCTATGAACCTTTTTGGATAAGAATGTATCTATTTATTATATACTTAATATGGTGACTTTGGGAATGATTTATCAACCTATAAATAGGGTTATTCATTCACCATTGTAAAAGACACACATGAGAGACAAAAAGACATTTGAATAAGATGTTCTCTACATTCTACTCCCCATATCTTTTGTCTATATTATTTGTAGTATATTACTTATATTTTATAACACGTTATCAATACGAGACTCTAGCAAATTGAGATTGAGTTTTAGTTTTTCTTTAGCTCATGTTTTGGTTGATCTCGTTATGAGAATCAAGAAGGAAAAATGATAACTACTGGAATCAAGGTATAATATGCATAAAATTAGGTATGTATTTTATAGAATCTTTTTATGATTTAGAATACACTAGTGTTCGGTCACTTATATTGACCAGGAACCAAAGACACTACTACTGGTTGAATATGACATGCTCTACAAAATTGCTTAAATAGAAGAAGGTATAAAGTTTTAGTAGCATGAGTTTGAATATTATTTTGATTATTTTGAAAGACTCAAAGGGTGAGTCATGTTGTACTTCGGCCTATCATACCGTTCGTTAAGGGTAAGATGGTGGATTCAAGTCCCATTGCACCAAAAGGGTAAGACGTCAGGTTAAAGTCTGGATGCACCATAATGAAAAATGTTTGAGGGTAAGACGGTAGATTCATGTTCTATCGCACCAAGAGGGTAAGACATCAATTTGAGTTTTGATGCACCATGATGCTAAGGATTGGGTTCAAGTCCCATA
Organism: Solanum commersonii; assembly: GCA_029007595.1. Lineage (NCBI taxonomy): Eukaryota > Viridiplantae > Streptophyta > Magnoliopsida > Solanales > Solanaceae > Solanum > Solanum commersonii. The sequence goes on from JAJTWQ010000214.1 coordinate 147,849, forward strand.
GAATTATGGCCTAACACGTCTTATATGGGTAAGACATTGAGTTTGAGTCAATGCACCATAGTGATGATATAATTATGACTAAGACTTTGATGAAAAGCCATGAAATTCATCCCATTTAATTTGCTACATTCCCTAAAGCGAATGTGGTAGCAGTACATGATAAATTTGAAATCCGTCCAAAATTGCTTCATTCTATCATATGAATGTGGTAGCAGTGAATAATAAGTGTGAAAGATGACAAGTGATTGAATGTGTGAATAAGGGCATGAATGAACAAAATTATAATAGTCATCACTGTGGTAATTATAAAAGAAAGAATAATATGTGTTTTTCAAATAGACCTTCAAACTGTAAAAGGTATAAAAGGTCATTGGACCCGTGGTCGTTGTGCGACCTAATAATTTGATAAATTTATAAAAATCCTTCATCAAAAGAAAGGAAGACAAAGTGGTGGTATACTTGACATTTCAAAGTGATGTTGAGGTGGGTCATGCAAAGGCATGACAATGTGCTTATAATGCAAATTTATAAAACACATATAAATGATTAGTTCATTCCTTGAAGAGAATGTGACTTGTGATAAGCATCGTGAATGCTCAATCATTCTGAAAGAGAATGGATCAAGATGTGATAAATCATTATGGGTTGGATATATGCCACCAATCACTTCTATGAGAGGATTGAGAATAATGATATATGTCACAACTCACCTCTATGGGAGGTTTGAGAAAAATAAATATCAGTTAGCATGACCAGTTGGCCATTCTGATTTAAATGTGATGCAAAAGTAATTGAGAATTCACGTGGCTTATATAATGAAAAAATAAACGATTCTTCAAGAATTATCTTGTGTTGCTTGTTCTCATGATAAAATGATCACTGTACCATTATACCAGCTAAGGTTGTGATTATATTCCCTGAGGTTTTTGGAACATATAAAAAGGTGAATATAGGCCCGTTCACCTGCCATGTGGATCATTTGTAACTATATGATAGATCCATCTATGGGATGGTCACATGTGTTTTGTTGTTAACTTATAGATTGGTTTTTGTAAGGTTGTTTAATTGAATTGTTAAAATTAAGAGCATAGTTTCGAACTATGAAATTATATTGATAATGCTGATTGGTTTAGCAGATATTGTATGCCTCTAATTATAGCTAAATCATGAGTATGAGAGAAAACTCCCAAATAAGATTTGGTTATAGCAATACATCTATGCATCAAGCCAACACAGTTTTCCCATCATAATTGGTTTAGGGTCAGGAACCAAATAATTTTCATCTAAAATTTGATGTGCGGTATCTGATTTAATTGTTCCACCACGCACAAAGATGGATCCCCAAGTGAGGTTGGGGTGAATATTAGATTTTCTAACATCAGGTGGAGAGATGATTGACAACTGAAAATTATGAGATGAATTATCTAGATCCTCATAAAAAATGTGAACTTGAAGTTCAAGAGATAATTCATTTGCATAATGTTGAAAATTAATTGCCAGATGAATTTGCTGACTCTGTGTTATAATTCGGTTGCAAATGCTCCAATGAGAAGTCCTTAAGGGACAAAGTCTATGGTATGCATGAAGCGTGATAGACCAATCAATTCCAAATGAAAAAACGTCTTAAGAAAGGAGGGGAGCAAATAATCAGGATGATCATGATAATAAGGCAAGTGCTTTTAAAAGGAGCACGATGACATAACAGTTCATAAAAACCTTGGCAAAGGTTCAAGTACCTGAAATGATAAAATATGAAGAGATATCGATAAGTTATGTCGTATTGGAATCGAGTCAAAAGACCGTTGACGGTATCTTTGATATGAAGTAGCGCTCAATGCTACAGATGATGACGAGGATCTTGAATTCAAATCTGTCATATAATGTGGACAGATACATGATTGGCCAAATATAATGCACAATTCAAGTATATTATGTGTCACTTTGAAAAATGATGTTTTGGACTTATAGTCCATGAATCAAGATATAATGTCAGTGGGATACAAATAAATTATTGTGCAAAAGTATAACCGTAAAATATAAAGATCTGTTCAAATGATAATCTTATAGATTTATTCACTAAGGCATTGTCAATACCAACATTTGAGAAGTTGAGATATAAGACAAGAATGCGTCATCTTTGAGATATCAAGTAAAGCTTTCATAAGGGAAGTGAAATACGCACTGTACTCTTTTCGTTAACCATAGTTTTTTCCCAATTGGATTTTATGGTAAGATTTTTATTGAGGCAACAATCAAGGCGTATTATGAGATGTGTGTACTCTTTTTCTCTCACTAGTCTTTTTCCCATTGGGTTTTTCCTAGTAAGATTTTAATGAGGCACATTATCTATGGACATCCAAGGGGGAGTGTTATAAATTCATTGAACTAAGTGGATTTGTCCATTAAGTTTATCCATAAACTTATACTTATCTTCTGTGTGTATTCCCTAGGTTCTATGAACATTTTGGATAAGAATGTACCTATTTATTATGATACTTAATATGGTGACTTTTGGAATGATTTATCAACCTATAAATAGAGTTGTTCATTTACCATGGTAAAAGAGACACATGAGAGACAAGACATTTAAATAAGATGATTCAACATTCTACTCCCCATATCTTTTGTCTATATTATTTGTATATTTGATAACTAGTAAACTTGTCCGCGCTTCGCACGGTGATAAAAAATGATAAACTATTACTTTTTTTTATTTAATATTACAATCTCTCTATCAATCTATAAAAAAAATGTTTTGTTAGTAAAGACCTTCATCAGAATCATAATTACTATTTTGAGCCAAAAGAATTTATAGACTTAAGATAATCAGAAATTTATATGAAATATAAAATAAAGAAAAATCATAAAGAGAGCATTAAAAAAAATGCAAAATCATTCTTACTGTCATAATTATTAAAGATAAAAGAAAAAAACTATGAAAAGAATGCGCAATCTTTCGATCTCTTGTCGATTTTCAATCCCACAAGTTGATCACTATTCAATAGCCTTCATTTTATTCTTTTATATTAGGGGCTATGATGATAAAAAGTACATTGTAGAAATTATGAAAATAAAGACCATTAAATTTAATATTTAAGAAATTTAAATAACACGACCCTTTAGTTTCTTAACATTGCATATTATTATTTAATAGAGATAAGAGTATTATTATTATTTTAGTTTTTTTAATATAGCACATAATTGAGAAAAAAATCCTAAAAAAAGAGTAAAAAATAATTATATTTCTCTCCTAAAGAGAAATGTCACATCACTTTTTCTATTCCTAACTTTATTACTATATATACATTTTGCAATAAATAGTATTGAAGCCTCACATTAGTTGATTATACACGATTTAGTCTTGTTATATATATATATATATATATATATATATGGAGACATGAGAAAAGTGATCAAGTTATTTATGTGTTATATTAAGAATATATATATATATAAGTGGAAAAGATTAATGAATGATATTATACATATAAGGACTATTATATTTTAGCTTCTTGCTAATACACGTCTAGGATATTATATAGCCAATCATCTATTGCTATCTAGGTACTAGATTATCAATAAGATTATATAATACCATTCCTGAATTATATATATATATGTTGGAGCTACGCGTGCCAAATACAATGTCTTTTTACTCATTATCAATAAATATGTTAAACATTTAATCAGTTCATTTGTTTAATCCTTCTTGATTCTTAAGAAAATATTTTTGAGATCAAGTGAAAGTTTCGACTGAATTCAATTGATTAGATTTGTAGCATCACAAAAGCATATGTTCAAAAGTTGAACTATAAATTATAAAAACAATCTAATAATTAGATACTACACCCAATTTTAATCAACTCATTGTATATCTTGAAAACAAAGTCTTAATCAAAATGATGTTGTAATATAATAATTAAATTTGAAATTTTCTACGACTATCAAGCGAATAAATTCACATTATCAATCAAATTAACTACATGCTAATCTTCATGTATTAGTAATATCATCATCACTAATAAAAAAGAGAAGGGAAAGGTATTATAGGAAACAGGGGCGGCTCTATGCTTTGTAAAACAAGGCTAATGCCTTAGCCCCCCAAATTTTTATCAAGAATAAATTATTTGTTGAAAATTTTATAGAAAAATTGATTATTCATGATTAAAAGTATAATAGTTTAAAAATATATTATTCTACTCACTTTAACATCTTTAGTACTTTGTTAAAAATAAGAATTAATAATGAAAAGTGTTGAACAAAGTGAATTACAAATTCTTTTTTATGTGTTTTTTTAAATTTTAGCTTGAAGCATTATAACAAGCATATTAAAATGGGGTATACCAAGTCATCAACTTCATGAGATTCTATGGTTCTAACTCTTATCTTTATTCAATATTTGTCAACTTATTACTTATAGAAATAAAATTTGAATACATGTGTATACGAAGTTTGTTATATTTTAGGTCTCGAATTGAAATTTTGCTTTAGGCCCCCAACTACGTTGAGCCTCCACGATAGGAAATAATGAAAAAATAAAACGACAACATACATTCACATCATTCTAAAAAATCTTGCAAATACAAAGTGAAAGATAAAATCACATCATCAATAATTTAACTACTTGCTAATCTTCATGTATTAACAATATCATCAAAACGACAAAAAACATACGCTCACATAATTCTAAAAATTTCTCTAAATTCAAAGTGAAAGGTAAAACCACATCATCAATAACTTAAGTACTTGCTAATCTTCATGTATTAACAATATCCTTAATAATGAAAATGAAATCAAAACAAGAGAAATGTATGAAAGAAAATAAAGAATAAAGAAGACAATAACATACATATATATCTTCCATCCAATCTGCATCTATGTATGTTTGTATTCGTAAAATATAAATTATTTATAATTCCATTTGTAGACCTTAGAAATTTTTTACCCTTCATAAATATGTATTATTATGAAAAAATGTAATTGTCCATAAATATGAATTATGAAAGGCTGTAACGGTAACAACAAATAAGGAGACTATTTTTTTAATTAAATTATTAATTAAGGAAATGAGATAAAAACTTAAAAAATAGACAAAAAAGGAATATGATATTTGGCCAAAGAGAGGTGCTACATCATTTTTCTTTATCTAACTTTATAATGTACATAAATTGGAACTGTTGAATTGAATTAAATGGAAAGCTTGTGACTTTTGAATTTCTATAAATAAGAATTAAATTGAATAGAATGAGGGTAAGTGGCAGAAACGTGCAAATTGAAATAGCGCAAAAGAAGGGAAAAAAGAATATATAAATTGAATACATAAAATTCTCTTTTGGACAAAATTAATAAGAATCTATATATATGAGAGGAATTTACAAAAATGTAATCAATTCAAATAATAAGAAAATAGATGTTACATATATTTAATATTGGAGATCAGAAATTTAAGAATTAAGAAAATATAATAAATATACATAATAAGAAAAACTTCAAAATTTTGAGAAAAATAAATAAATAGTGATAGTGAGAAAAATAAATAAATAGTGATAGTAGCCATTGAAGCATGCCACATCAGCTTAGCTGTATTAATATATATATATATATAGATTAAAGTCAACAAAAATTATAAGATATTGTAGTCGAGATAATAGGTTGGCAATGTTTGGCTGGGTTTCACAAAGCTAATAAACCTCTTCTTCCAGCTCAGTCTCGCTATCTCGGTGTTGTTCCTTTGATGTCTGTGAGTTCGCTTTCATCACTGCTCTGGATTTTAGGTTTTGATTTGATTTTTCTTTTTGTAGTTGATGTTATTTCTTCCCCCGATTTGGGAATTCATAATTCCTCCTTTGATTGCATGTGTGAACTTAGTTTGTGATTTTGGCTTGTTTAGTTGTTCAACAACCTGAAATTTCTGGTTATTTTGATGTTCAGCGATTCCGATGAATTTTGATCGATCTTGGAGACAGAAGGGGACTGAGTTTATTAAGGAATGACTAACAAGATGTCTGAAGTTCGAGTTGCGAGCCTGAACTCGCTCTTGTTAGCCCGTGCTACATTCCTATATGCAACTTACCAAAGCAAATTTGGTTTATTATATTTATTGAAATACAACCTTCAAATGTTAAACTGAGTTTTCATCGTTCTCTCCAGTTCAGTTAAATTCATCCTCACCCTCAAATCTTAGAGTGAGTTTTCATTGTCGTGTCATGTTCATTCAATTTAGAGAGTTAGGACTTAGGAGAAGTGGAGAATGATAATACAAAACTACGAGAAGTTAACCCGTGCACCTACGTTAGCTCCACCCACCAAATTTAGGCTAATGAAAAGAAATTGCATTAGAATTTGCTTTAGAAATAATACTGATAGGTATATTGTTTTTTCAACAAATCCATTAAAAATTGGAATAAACTTTTGTGGAAATCTAATATGCTAATGAGGTCTCTTTATATTTCTTCCACCTCCAATAAGAATCATGTTACTGCACTAATGAAACACCAATATGGATTAGTTTGACATTTTATTCCTAGGAAATTTGATATAGTAATTCACTACTTACCTGTTCAAAAAGATGATAAATTTAGTAGTTTCCATATTTTTGTTGTTGGTTCGGTTGAGTTGCAGTTTTCCTTTACTTGTTTTTATTCAATTTAAATCCTTTCAAGTTGACTCGCTTTAAGGATATTTACCAGATTGTTGTACCAAAACAAAGTTAAACCTCCCAACAACGTCTCAGTCCCAAACAAGTGATATATTCGAAACAACCTAATTTTATTTGAATACAATCATATCTGCACATCCAAGTTTATTAGACTTTACTTCATATACGTTACTGTATTTTAGAATATAATTTGAGTTTGCTTTGTGTTCCGGCATTACTTTGCAAATTCGATATTGCTTATTTACATGTTTGAAATTTCATCTTGAGAAGATGTATAATTGAATTTTGTGTGGAGACATAGGGAATTTCCCTATTGACTTGCACCCAAGTGTGTGGCCTAAATATATATATATATATATTTACATATATATGTGGATTATCTACTTACAGAATACAGGAGAGACAGCCCACGCACTTACAAAGATTAGGCCAACAGATATCTGGAGCCATTCAAATAGCCAAGGACATTTCCCTCTACATTTAATACTGGTGCATAAATGGGTTGGTATAATCCGACAATGGCACTCTCAAAACCACCATTGCTAGTTCCATCCAACTCGTGGGTTTTGAGGAGTAAGAAGGTAATTGAATGTAGAAGAAATTACCCATTGATTGGAAGGAAGAAGGAAAATTTAGTGGGTGTACATTTTGTGGGTTGTAAGGGAATGCTCGGGGCGAAGGTAGATACAGAGAAAGTGAATACACTCTAATTTTGATTTTTACTTGTGTTTCCTCTTCTCTTCGTTTGTTGTTTTTCTTATATAGGTTTCGGCATCTTCAGGAGAAGGAGAAGAAGCCGAGCCAGGGTATATAGAGGAATTCAGTTGGTCTTCTGTTTTGCCATAAGTTCGACACCTTTTTTCTGAATAAGAGTAAAAATAAGCAATTATACCTATATTCAGAACTTGGGTATTTCATCATTCATTATTAGTTCTTGACCAATTAACTCAATAATTGACAAAATTCAATAGTCTATATATTCATGTATGTGATATTAAAGCCACATGCTGTTTTCACCATCCTTGTTCTCCATTTAAATTCAAAAGGATCATGTGATCTAAAAATAATAATCATTTACCCAATAAAATACTACTAGTATCATGGTTTTGCCTTTTCAGATGGTATGCAAAAATAATACTATTGTGTCAAATACAGTTTTATCTTCCCAGCCCTAGGCGGTTTATTATTTGGCTAATTGTAGCTAAAGATATTAATGAACAAAAACATTGTAAATTAAAGGGGGTGACATAAAAGTGTCAAATGTCAATTGGAAGTTTTTTTCACAAGTAGTAAGAACAACAAAAATTAACAAGAAAATAAAGTATGTGGAAAGTTATTGGGGTGTGACTGTAATACAAGTTGAGATAAATCGTTGGGTACATGCTTTTGACAGGAAATTTAGAAGATAATAGTGACTAGACTAAGCTTTAGATGGAAATAAGTTCCCTTTCGGGCAACTTACCCCATTTCAAATGGGTTCCTCTTGGACACCCACTTGCCGCATAAAGACCAGCCTACGCCTTACCCCGCTCACTCTCTTGAGCTGAGTGTTAGGATATGGGACTAGGGTTCACCTTTTCGGGCGGAACCTCATGTCGACCCACTCCTTAGGCCATCAGTCTAGTAGTCTTGGTTTAGTGACCTCCCTCTCGGGCAAGCCGCAAACACATGGGTGGTTTTCTATTTGCAACTACAAACCCATTAAATTAAACCACAACCACTAGGTGAAATCACCATGAAAATACATCTAACCTATCAGCAAGCAAGACCCAACAACAATATCAACACATATTTGCTAAATCACACCCCAAGAATGGGAGGTTTTAGTCACACATCAAGAAATAACAAAATAAACCTAAAATGATTCTAAAATCAAATGGGTATTAGAAATTAAACCTTGAATTAGGCAAAGGAAGAAGAATGGAGAAGACCCACTTCCAACTTAGGGAAGATGAAATCCTTCTCTCTTCAAGTCTCCCACAAAACCCTCTCCAAACTTGAGAGAAAATATGCCAAAAAGTACTATTCTATTATGGAAAATTAAAATAAATGTTCGACTCTCTAAAATTAATAATAAGTTTAGTATTTATAGACTTCAGAAAATAGTGATGGCGGATCTTTTGGTGAGGTTAGTCGATGTCGACGAATGAGTCGGCGACTCGCCCTTCTTCTGTTTCATCACCGTTTCGTGCTTGCCTTCAACATCCTCACTTTATGGACCATTGGGCGGTATAGTACTACTTCGCGAAAATATTTAGGGAAGCGACGATTGCTTCTTTCATCGCCTTTTGACCCTTCTTCTTCGTGGCTTCACGCACTAGGACAAATGGCAGAGTGTTTCCTTTCGGCGAATCACCAAGTGTGCTTGGCGATGCTCAGGCTTCAGCTTCTTCATTCTTTTCAGCCTTTCTAATCCTTTTTGCGCCTAAGTGTCCATGCTTTCAATAAAACTTGAAATACCTAAAACTTAAGAGTTTTCATCAGATATTGACACAAAATAAGCATTCAAGGACACAATTCTTACCAAAATAAAGCCCTAAATGAGTCCAATTTGTGGACTCATCAACACCCCCAACTTAAACTTTTGCTAGTCCTTAAGCAAACTCAAGTTCAGCAGTTCAACAAGGTGTCTCAAATAGTGCTACACAAGACAAAATCATGAACATACATAACAAGACTCAAACTACTTATGCAAAATTCAACTGTGTACTCAAAGATTCAAGTTATGGCACACCAATACCAATGATTCTCAAGCTCGTAATACTTCATACTTGTGCAAGTTCAAGCTCAACAAAAAGTATCTAAATGCCATCACACAAAGAATGATTCCATATTCACACCTATAGGTTAATACATTCAAGATCAGGAATCAGATACAACACTCACACTCAAAAAGAGGAACACAATGCATGTTTTCACCCACAGGTTTACCCTTATTTTCCAATGGACTTTAGAATTGGCTTACTCAAGATCAAACAGGTCTTTTCATGGCTTGTAATGGGGCTGAGTGCAAAGGTATGGTTATTTAGGCTCAGTGACTTTTTCATCCTCGTGAGGTGTGGTGTTCTCAAGGCAATCCCTTCTTTCCCTTTTTTCAATTATTTTTCTATTTCTTCTAAGTCATCTTTTTATTCACCTCCATCGACTGTTTGGAAACCCGATTTCTTTAGTACTTTATTCCACACACTTTTTTTTAGGGGTTTCATTTTTATGAAATACCATGGGTTAAAGGGGGACTTTTCTTGCACTTCTTGAATTCTCCTTTTCCTTTTTACCGCACTCCCAACAGAGGCTTTTGGCCTAAGTTGGCTATTCGCTAAAACACAAATCAAAAGGATTATAGGTAGTGGGGCAAGTAAGGTTTAAGGTTCATCAAGATTCTTCCAAAGAAAGGTAAGGCTCAAGGGTGTTCAAAAGAGTTTCACACGCTCACGGGTAGGCCACAAAAGAGGTATATGTCAAATTTGGCTCACACTCTTTAAAGTTGCCTAAGATCATCTCAAGAGGACACCTTTCTAAATCAATCAAACTAACGGGGCAAATTCTGGGTTTATTCATGCATGGTTCAAAGTAAGCTCATCACACGAGGCATTGACACTTAAGTCAAACAAGACTACACAGTTTCATTAGTGTGCAAGGGTCATTAGTAGAGAATCAATTTGAGAAATGGCTAATCACAACGAGATGCAAAGAGTTCACATATTGTCTATGCAACTTCATTTGTTCTTGTCGTAGCCACACATTCATGTTTGTTCGATTGAGAGCATTATTCAAGTCATCGATATTGATCGAAACTGAGAATTGAATTTGTATAAGAACAACCACTCTCAAACAAGAGGTGGCGAAAATTTTCAAAAAATAATTTTTTTTCGAAAGGGTCAAAATTATTTTTCAATTAAACTCAAAAGAGAGAAATAAGCTCAAACAATCGCAAAACAGTTTTTAAAAATACAATTAAAAACAGACAACCCAAATGTACACCAAAGCACAAGTATCTGAAACAAGAAAAACAAGGTGGTCCTCACCCCACCACAAATAAAAACATGTATCCTCAAACACAAATAACAAAAAAAATATCAATGCAAATGAGTACAAAATTGCTAAAAATAAATTCGGGGTTCGGAAAACCAACCTTAGATGCTGATTAAAATAATTTGAAATGCTAGGCGGTAATGTAATCCACTCTAAGCACTAATTATTGACTACAATACTAAAGGCAAGCAATAATCTAGAAAATATTACCATGATGTGAAGTTGAGAAGTTTAAAAGGAGAGAGAGTGGGAAAATTTGAAAATTCTGAGATTTTTGGCACTTTATAACCATTCAGTTCTTGTCCATTCCGCGATGTTATTCAACTTGTTGACCCACTCAGTGGTCCACCGAGTAGTCATTTATCTCGTCCTTTCTTCAAAATATTCAATTTCTGGGGGTGAGATCAGCGGTTTGCATCGAGATAGCCAAGCAGGTTGGCGATGCGCCCAGTTGCTTTTTGAATTCATCGAGTTTTACAGGCTTTGTACAACTCTTCTATTGAGCCAAACGACGGACCCAATCGGGCTCGCCGACCTATATAGTGACTTGCGGAATAGACTTTCTTCTTGCCAACCTGAGAGTTTCCACACTTTCCTCGGTTTATCTTCAACATCAACACACCATTATTTATAAAAGTAAAATCCTAAATTTAGGGCCTTGCATTATATAACGTCGTGGCACGACGCAACTCCTCACTCAAGTTCCATTAGTGAGGTTTGCCTCACTTTCATGAGGCCACCCATCTTTTGGCTCTAGGTAGATGACCTACATACATAAACAATAAACAATGAAAAACAAAACAAAAAGTAAAATTAGTAAAAACTACACTAAAGAGAACAAAAAGGTCTAGTTAACTACATTTTCACGTGACACCACTCCCCGACAGCGGCGCCATTTTGATGCTTAACGTGTCCAACGACACTAACCTACTATACAAGTTTCTACGATCAACGATAATATAGTAACCTAACTAAAGGTTGGGGTCGTGTCCCAAGGGATTGGTTTTGAGAATTAATAGAAAAATAAAATTTAGTTGTAATTAATCATAGCTAAAGACATTAATGAACAAAAACTTTGTAAATTAATGGGGGTGACACAAAAGTATCAAATATCAATTGGGGGTTTTGTCACAGGTAGTAAGAACAACAAAAATTAACACAAAAATCAAGTATGGGGGAAAGATCTTCGGGTGTGACCTCAATACTAGTTGAGATAAATTGTTGGGTAGATGCTTTTGATAGGAAATTTACAAGATAATTGTGACTAGGCTAAGCTTTAGATGGAAATAAGTTCCCTCTCGGGCAACTTATCGCGTTTCAAATGGCTTCCTCTCGGACACCCACTTGCTGCATAAAGACCAGCCTACGCCTTACCCCCACTCACTCTCTCCAGCTGAGTGTTAGGATATGGGACTAGGGTTCACCCTCTCAGGCTGAACCTCATGTCGACCCACTGCTAAGGCCATCAGTCTAGTGGTCTTGGTTTAGCGACCTCCCTCTCAGGCAAGCCGAAAACACATGGGTGGTTTTGTATTTGCAACTACAACCCAATAAATTAAACCACAACTAGTAGGTGAAATCACCATTAAGATACCTCTAACCTATTAGCAAGCAAGACCCAACAACAATATCCACACATATTTGCTAAATCACACCCAAGAATGGGGTTTTTTAGCCACACATCAAGGAATGAAAAAATACACCTAAAATGATACTTAAATTGGAACGACCCCAAAAATGCCCGAAAATGTGCTTCGAAAACAACTATTATTGTAATTTCCATATATCTCAAAATCTGTGCATGATTTCAAAAATTCGACTTCATATTCTTATTCATGGGGTCAAATGAGTGGGGTATGGGTCTAACCCAAATTTTAGAGCAACCGTATCAAAATTCAAAAATCGCAAAAAATGCGATTTGGAGGGTCAACTTTAAAGGGGCATATCTCTTAGCACACAAGGAACTGGAAGGGCCTCAACCTATCAAAATTAATGTTCTTTGAGTTAGACTTACAACGCACTTGGTTTCACCACATTCCGAGTTAGGATGAAGGAGTTATGACCATTTTCTAAAAACCTGTCTGTGCATATTTGCAATTTCCAGTGAGCAATTTTTTTTGCTCCTTCAGCCTCATATTTTAGGCTAAGTGTTGGGGAAGTTTTTCATAAAAAGGGGATATGTCCCATACTTAGTCATTTCTAACTTCAAAAACACTCTCTAAGCCCTCTCCGAAATTCCACCAAGATCCTCAACCAAATTCAAAGATTTCAAGCTCTAATTTCGGATTCAAGACTCAAACTCAAGCTTCAATTCTCCATTCCAATCTTCATTAAGGATTCTCCAAAGTTGAGGTATGTGGGTTTGATTGTGGAAACCTTCCTTTCCACAAGTCCAACCATTTATCCTCTCTTACTACTTCAAGTTTATGGGTCCTTATGGTTATTTATGAACTCTTGAGTATGGAATTACTACTACACACCCTATTATGGTCTATTTTGAATATTATCATGAAATGGAATTATTATGTGATGTTTATGGTTTTCATGCTTCCATGATTAAATTTTGAAGGTGGATATATATATGTATGTTGTTGGTGGGTTGATTTGTATGGATTTTGGAATTGGTTGGACTTAGTACTCTTGAAATACATGATTTTATTTACATGTACAATAGCCCATCATGTGTTTGATAAAATGCCCATTTATAGAATTCTTAGGAAATGGAAGGTCCAATGTACGTCCTATGAATCGGATGGTTATATAATTATTGAAATGATGATAAAATGGATACATATATATGATTTTCTCTTTATAGTGTTGTGAGTCAACTAAGCCTAGCTCGGGGGGTTGTAGGCCCGGGTAACCGTATCGAGGGGTTGGTACCTTGGTCCTTAGCTCGGGGGTTGGTAGGCCCGGGTAACCACATTGAGGGGTTTGTACCTTTTTCGCCTCTCCAAGAGGGTTGTAAGCCTTGGAAATACTATAATGATGGTCACTCGCTACACATGTACTACGCCTTACTAAATACAATTTTTATGTAAGCATCATTATACATATCATCTCATTAATATGCTATCTATCAGGTATGATTATGCATCTTGCCTATGATGTCTATCTGTTATTGCATTGCATTGCATCCCATATACTTAGTACATTCAAATGTACTAATGCATACTCTATGCCTACATGATGTCACCATGTAGAGACCGGAGCACCGCTTGACCATCCTCCTCCGCATGGCTAATATGATTTTCTATCGAGCTTAGTGGTGAGTCCTCCATTCCGGGGACGTTGCTTATGATCTCTTGCTATATATAAGACTTCTCCTTTTTAATTATGTATTGACTATGAGGGTGAGCCCGGTAGTTTGTCTTGGCCCCCACTAAGTATCCATGTTTAGAGGTGGGGTTGGACAAGTTGTGTATTATGTTTGAGCTTGACTCATCTATGGTATTTATGTATTATTCTCTTTTTCTCTTGCCCCCTTAGTCCCAATTTTCCCTTGACTATGCTTATCGCTTATGGTCATTTTAGTTGCTTCTTCGACCAAGGATGTGTAATGATATGTTATGAAGCTTGTTTGGGGTTCCTTCGGGTTCCCCATTCGTCGGTCATGTCTAGGCCCTAGGCTTGGGTCATGACAAACTTGGTATCAAAGCACTAGGTTGATAGATCGTCGAAGTCTAACACACTTCGTCGATTAGAGTCCGATTCATGGTTGTGTTGTGCACCATAACTATGAGTAGGAGGCTATGAGACGTTTTAGAAAATATTTTCCTTCTTCATGTTCTAAGTCGTGCTGTAGAGTTGAATTAAGTTTTTTCCCTAACTGTTGTTCTTTTTTATGCTAAATCATGCCTAATACAAGAGGAAGATGAGCCCGCGCACCCGAGGAACAACCGACCAATGGGGATCTTTGGGATGCCCTTATTTTATTTGCACAAGCTATGGCTAATTAAGCCAACCACGGGGCCCAAACCCCTCAGGCTCCTACCCCGGCATCTCGGGTGAGAGACTTCGTGCGGATAAATCCCCCGGAATTCTATGGGTCTAAGTTAGATGAAGACCCTCAAGAGTTCATTGATGAAGTCTACAAGATATTATCTATCATGGGCGTGAGGTCAGAAGATAAGGAGGAGTTGGTGGCCTACCAACTAAAAGGGGTGGCCCAAATATGGTACAACCAATGAAAGGAAGAGATAGGGACAAACTATGTGGCGCGTTAGGAAGAGTTCAAAATGGCTTTCCTTAATCGATTCTTTCCTCTTGAGCTTAGGGAAGCCACATTGGTGGAGTTCATGAATTTAAAACAAGGGTCTATGAGTGTGAGGGAGTATGCCCTCAAGTTTAACCAACTTTCAAGATATGATCCACACTTGGTTGCCGACTCACGGTCTAGAATGAACAAATTCGTGATGGGTGTGTCCGACCTAGTGAGTGAAGAATGCCGGTCCGCAATGTTGATTAGTGACATAGACTTGTCCTGCTTGATGGTCTATGCCGAGCAAATGGAGGAGGAGAAGTTGAGAAAGAGGAGGGGTCATGAGGCCAAGAGGGCCCGTTTTGAGGGCAAGTTCCAAAGTCGAAGGGGAGGCCGATTTCATCAAGGCCAAGGGTCTTCTCATGCGCCCCATAGGGGGTTTGCCAATGATGTTCCAAGGGCCCAAGGTATTGGTGGTATGGGTCCTATGGATGTATGTTCGAAGTGTGGTAAGGGCCATGGTGGCCCGTGCTTGAGAAATACCGGTGCTTGCTACAGTTGTGGGAAAATGGGGCACAAGGCAATGGATTTTCCTCGAAATCGCAACAAGGGTAAGAAGGTCAGTCCACAAGGTTCCAATACGGTTCCTTTGGGGAGAGG
Organism: Solanum commersonii; assembly: GCA_029007595.1. NCBI lineage: Eukaryota > Viridiplantae > Streptophyta > Magnoliopsida > Solanales > Solanaceae > Solanum > Solanum commersonii. The sequence goes on from JAJTWQ010000214.1 coordinate 163,400, forward strand.
AGGCCGACAAGATGGTGCCCCAAGGCACAATCGATTTTATGCTTTGCATGGGAGGCAAGGGGTCGATGAAATCCCCGACGTCGTTACCGGTTTATTGAAAATCTTTGACTTTGATGTATATTCATTAATTGATCCGGGTGCCTCTCTTTCTTTTGTCACCCACTTTGTTGCTAAAAAGTTTCATGTTGAGCCCGACTTGTTGCATGAGTCATATAAGGTGTCTACTCCTATTGGTGCATATATTGTTGCTAGAAAGGTCTATAGAAATTGTCCTATTTGCATCTTGCATAAAATATTGCCTTGTGATCTTGTTGAGTTGAACATGGTCGATTTTGATATTGTTCTTGGGATGGATTGGTTGCATGCACACTATGCTTCCATTGATTGTAGAACCCGTAGGGTCAAGTTCCAATTCCCAAGTGAACCCATTCTTGAGTGGGAGAACCAAAACGTGGTAGTCAAGGGTAGGTTCATCTCTTGCATTAAAGCCCGTAAGTTGATCTCTAAGGGCTGTCTCTATTACCTTGTGAGGGTTAGGGATGTGGAGTCTAAAACCCATCTTATGGAGTAAGTTTCGGTCGTAAATGAATTTCTTGATGTCTTTTCTAATGACCTTCTCGATGTTTCTCCCGAAAGGGAAATAGATTTTGGCATAGACATCCTCCCCGATACTCAACCCATTTCTATTCCCCCTTACTGTATGGCCCCGGCGGAGTTAAAGGAGTTGAAGGAACAATTGAGGGACTTGTTGGAGAAGAGATTTATTAGGCCTAGCCAATCACCATGGGGTGCACTGGTGTTGTTTGTGAAGAAGAAAGATGGGTCCCTTAGGATGTGTATTGATTACCGGCAACTCAATAGGGTCACCGTCAAGAATAAATATCCTCTTCCTAGGATTGATGACTTGTTCGACCAATTGCAAGGGGCTAGCCACTTCTCTAAGATTGATCTTGATGCGGGTATCATCAAGTGAAGGTGAGGGAGTGTGCCATTCCCAAAACAGCCTTCCGGACTAGGTATGGGCATTATAAATTTGTGGTCATGTCCTTTGGGTTGACCAATGCACCGGCTATCTTCATAGAGCTAATGAATAGGGTCTTTAAACCCTACCTTGATTCCTTTGTTGTGGTCTTCATTGATAAAATTTTAATCTATTCGCATAGCGAGGAAGAACATATGGGTCACTTGAGAGTTGTGTTGCAAAGATTAAGAGAGGAGAAGTTGTATGCCAAGTATGAAAAGTGTGAATTTTGGTTAAGGGAGGTTGCCTTCCTAGGTCATGTGGTGTCGGGGGATGGTCTTAAGGTGGACCCTAAGAAGACCGATGTGATTAGAAATTGTCCTAGGCCATTGACCCCGTCGGATATTATGAGCTTCTTGGGCTTAGCGCGTTACTACCGGAGATTTGTGAATGGGTTTTCTTCTATTGCTTCTCCCATGACTAAGTTGACACAAAAGAAGGCTAAGTTTGAGTGGACCGACGAGTGCGAAAGGAGTTTTCAAACCTTGAAAGATAAACTTGTGTCCGCTCCTATATTGTTACTATCGGATGGGCTTGAGGGATTTGTTGTGTATTGTGATGCTTCTACAGTTGGCTTGGGTTGTGTTCTAATGCAAAATGGTAAGGTGATAGCCTATGCTTCTAGACAACTCAAAGTGCATGAAAAGAACTATCCTATGCACGATCTTGAATTAGCCGCGGTGGTGTTTGCTTTAAAGATTTGGCGTCATTACTTGTATGGGGTACATGTTGATGTGTTCACCGATCATAAGAGCCTCCAATATGTCTTCACCCAAAAAGATCTCAACTTGAGACAAAGAAGGTGGCTAGAATTTCTTAAAGATTATGATATGAGTGTGCATTATTATCCCGGCAAAGCTAATGTGGTGGCGGATGCTTTGAGTAGGGTGTCTATGGGTAGCCTAGCTCATGTTGATATTGGTGATAGGGAAATGGCTAGGGAGGTGCATCGGTTGGCTAGGTTGGGGGTTAGGTTGGAAGAGGTTGGTAATGATGGTGTGGTCGTTGTTGATGGTGCTAGGTCTTCCTTGGTTGATGAGTGATAGCAAAACAAGATCTTGACTCTTCCTTGTTAGAATTGAAGGCCTTGGTGAAAAAGGGCAAGGTGGAAGTTTTCTCCCAAGGGGGAGATGGTGCCCTTAGGTACCAATGTAGGTTGTGTGTGCCTTGTGTTGATGGTTTGAGGGAGAAAATTCGTGAGGAGGCTCATAATTCTTCCTACTCCATCCACCATGGTTCCACCAAAATGTATAGAGATTTGAGGGATGTGTATTGGTGGGGAGGCATGAAGAAGGACATTGCCAAATTCGTCTCCGGTTGTCATAGTTGTCAACAAGTCAAGGCCGAACATCAAAGGCCGGGTGGCCGAACCCAAGACATAGATATTCCTACTTGGAAGAGGGAAGAAATTAATATGGATTTTGTTGTTGGTTTACCCAAGACTAGAAAAGGTTTTGATTCTATTTGGGTGGTGGTTGATAGGATGACGAAATCGGCTCATTTTCTACCGGTAAAGACAACATATGGGGCGAAAGATTATGCAAGGTTATATATTCATGACTTGGTAAGGTTGCATGGGATTCTTCTATCCATCATATCAGACCGTGGTACTCAATTTACTTCACACTTTTGGAAGTCCTTTCAAAGGGGTCTAGGTACGAGAGTTAAGCTTACTACGGCCTTTCACCCGCAAATGGATGGATAAGCCGAAAGGACCATCCAAACACTTGAGGATATGCTTAGGGCTTGTGTATTGGAGCTTAAGGGTAGTTGGGATGATCATCTTCCATTGATTGAGTTTGCCTATAACAATAGCTATCATTCTAGCATCGATATGGCTCCATTTGAGGTTCTCTATGGGAGGCGTTGTAGATCACCGGTTGGGTGGTTTGAGGTTGGTGAGGTGTCCTTGTTAGGACTAGATCTAGTTATAGAGGCTCTTGAGAAGGTTAGGATGATTAGAGAAAGGTTGAAGATGGCCCAAAGTCGCCAAAAGTCCTATGCCGATGTGAGGAGAAGGGCTCTTGAATTTCGAGTTGGTGATTGGATCTATTTGAAGGTGTCACCCATGAAGGGTGTGGTTCGTTTTTGTAAGAAGGGCAAGTTGAGCCCAAAATACGTGGGTCCTTATAAGGTGATGAGGAGAATTGGCAAGGTAGCTTATGAGTTGAAATTGCCTAGCGAAATGGATTTGGTTCATCCGGTATTTCATGTGTCTATGTTGAGGAAGTGTGTGGGTGATCCGAATGCCATTGTGCCTCTTGATGTTGTGGGTGTTGTTGAAGATAATTTGACCTATGAAGAGGTTCCGGTCCAGATTTTAGATAGACAAGTAAAGAGGTTGAGAAACAAAGATGTGACTTCCGTTAAAGTCCTTTGGAGAAATCAACAAGTTGAAAGTGTTACTTGGGAGGCCGAAGCAGCATGCAAAAGAGATATCCTTATCTTTTCCACTCCACTCAAGCCTAAGGTATTGATCTAAGCCCTTTATAAAATCTCAGGTCTTAAGTTCAGCCCCCATGTCATTGCATACATTCATGTTTAAGTTGACAAGTTTAATGTGGTTTTACAACTATGTTGAGGTTTTTGAAATAAGGTGTAAGTGCATTGTTGCATCCTTATGTGGGCTGAAATTGCCATGTTTGTGTCTCTCATGTACGTTTCTTTGACATTCGGGGACGAATGTTTCCAAGGGGGAGATATTGAAATGACCCAAAAAATGCCCGAAAATGTGCTTCGAAAACACCTATAATTGTAATTTCCATATATCTCAAAATTTGTGCATGATTTCAGAAATTCAACTTCATATTCTTATTCATGGGGTCAAATTGAGTGGGAAATGGGTTTAACCCGAATTTTAGAGCAACCGTATCAAAATTCGAAAATCGCAAAAAATGCGATTTAGAGGGTCAACTTTAAAGGGGCATATCCCTTAGCACACAAGGAACTGGATGGGCCTCAACCTATCAAAATTAAAGCTCTTTGAGTTAGCTTTCCAACGCACTTAGTTTCACCTCATTCTGAATTAGGAAGAAGGAGTTATGACCATTTTCATAAAACCTATCTGTGCAAATTTGCAATTTCCAGTGAGCGATTTTTTTTTCTCCTTAAGCCTCATTTTTTAGGCAAACTATTGGGGACATTTTTTATAAAAAGGGGATACGTCTCATACTTAGTCATTTCTAACTTCAAAAACACTCTCTAAGCCCTCTCCGAAATTCCACCAAGATCCTCAACCAAATTCAAAGATCTCAAGCTCTAATTCCGAATTCAAGACTCAAACTCAAGTTTCAATTCTCCATTCCAATCTTCATCGAGGATTCTCCAAAGTTGAGGTATGTGGATTTGATTGTGGAAACCTTCCTTTCCATAAGTCCAACCATTTATCCTCTCTTACTACTTCAAGTTTATGGGTCCTTATGGTTATTTATGAACTCTTGAGTATGGAATTACTAATACACACCCTATTATGGTCTATTTTGAATATTATCATGAAATGAAATTATTATGTGATGTTTATGGTTTTCATGCTTCCATGATCAAATTATGAAGGTGGATATATATCTATGTATGTTGTTGGTGGGCTGATTTGTATGGATTTTGGAATTGGTTGGACTTAGTACTCTTGAAATACATGATTTTATTTACATGAACAATAGCCCACCATGTGTTTGATAAAATGTCCATTTATAGAATTCTTAGGAAATGGAAGGTCCAATGTACGTCTTATGAGTCGGATGGTTATATAATTATTGAAATGATGATGAAATGGATACATGTATATGATTTTCTCTATATAGTGTTGTGAGTCAACCAAGTCTAGCTCGGGGGGTTGTAGGCCCGGGTAACCGTATCGAGGGGTTGGTACCTTGGTTGCCTAGTACGGGGGGTAGTAGGCCCGTATAACCATATCGAGGGGTTTGTACCTTGGTCCCTAGCTCAGGGGGTGGTGGGCCCGGGTATCCACATTTAGGGGTTTGTACCTCTTTCGCCTCTCCAAGGGGGTGGTAGGCCTTGGAAATACTATATTGATGGTCACTCGCTACACATGTACTACGCCCTACTAAATATGATTTTTAAGTAAGCATTATTATACATATCATCTTATTAATATGCTATCTATCGGGTATGATTATGCATCTTGCCTATGATGTCCATCTATTGTTGCATTGCATTGCATTGCATCCCATATACTTAGTACATTCAAATGTACTAATGCATACTCTATGCCTACATGATGTCACCATGTAGGAACCGAATCACCGCTTGACCATCCTCCTTCGCATGGCTAATACGATTTTCTATCGAGCTTATTGGTGAGTCGTCCATTTCGGGGACGTTGCTTATGATCTATTGCTATGTACAAGACTTTTTCTTTTTAATTATGTATTGACTATGAGGGTGAGCCCGGTAGTTTGTCTTGGCCCCCGCTAAGTATCCATGTTTAGAGGTAGTGTTGGACAAGTTGTGTATTATGTTTGAGCTTGACTCATCTATGGTATTTATGTATTATTCTCTTTTTCTCTTACCCCCTTAGTCCCGATTTCCCCTTGACTATGCTTATTGCTTATAGTCATTTTAATTGCTTCCGCGACCAAGGATGTGTAATGATATGCTATGAGGCTTGTTTGGGGTTCCTTCGGGTTCCCCATTCGCCGGTCACGTCTAGGCCCTTGGCTTAAGTCGTGACACAAATCAAATGGGTATAATAAATTAAATTTTGATTTAAGCAAAGGAAGAAGAATGAAGAAGACCCCCTTCCAACTTGGGGAAGATGAAATCCTTCTCTCTTCATGTCTCCCACAAAACCCTCTCCAAACTTGAAAGAAAATATCCCAAAAAGTACAATTCTATTATGGAAAAAACAATGTTTGACTCTCTAAAATTAATAATAAGTTTAGTATTAATAGACTTTAGAAAATAGTATAGGCGGATATTTCGGCGAGGTTTGTCAATATCACCGAACTACTCGGCGACTCGCCCTTCTTCTGTTTAATGCCATTTTGTGCTTGCCTTCAGCTTTTTGATGTTCTGGACCATTGGGTGGTATGGTACTGTTTCTCAGAAATATTTGCCAAAGCACCGACTTCTCCTTTCTTCTCCTATTGATCCTTCTTCTTCATGGCTTCGTGCACTTGAACAAAGGGCGGAGTGAATCCCTTCGGCGAATATGCAAGTGTGATTGGCGATGCTCAGGCTTCAGCTCCTTAAATCTTTTCAGCCTCTTTGTTATTTTTTGCACCTAAGTGTCCATGCTTTCAATAAAGCTTAAAATACCTGAAACTTAAGAGTTTTCATCAGATATTGAGGCAAAATAAGCATTCGAGGACACTATTCATATTAAAATAAAGCCTTAAATGAGTCCAATTTGTGGACTCATCAACACTCTCAACTAAAACTTTTGCTTGTCCTCAAGCAAACTCAACTTCAGTCATTCAACAAGGTGTCTCAAATAGTACTACACAAGACTAAATCATGAACGTACACAATAAGACTCAAACTACTTATGCAAAATTCAACTGTGTACTCAAAGATTCATGTTGTGACACATCACTACCAAAGATTCTCATGCTCGCAATACTTGCTACTTGTGCAAGTTCAAGCTCAACAAAAAGTATCTAAATGCCCTCACACAAAGAATGATTCCATATTCACACTTATAGGTTAATCCATTTAAGATCAGGAATCAGATGCAACTCTAACACTCAAAAAGAGGAACACAATTCATGTTTTCACCCATAGGTTTACCCTTATTTTCCAATCGACTTTTGAATTGGGTTACTCAAGATCAAAAAGGTCATTTCAAGGATTGTAATGGGGTTAAGTGCAAAAGTATGGTCATTTAGGCTCAGTGACTTTTTCATCCTCGTGAGGTGTGGTATTCTCAAGGCATTCCCTTCTGTACCTTTTTTTAATTCTTTTTCTAGTTCTTCTAAGTCATCTTTTTATTCACCTCCTTGGATTGCTTGAAAACCCGATTTCTTTTGTACTATATTCCACACACTTTTTTTAGGGGTTCCATTTTTATGCAATACCATGGGTTAAAGGGGGAGTTTCCTTGCACTTCTTGAATTTTCTTTTTCCTTTTGACCACACCCCCAACTTAGACTTTTGGCCTAAGTTGTCTATTCTCTAAACCACAAATCAAAAGGATTATAGGTAGTGGGTAAAGTAAGGTCTAAGGTTCATCAAGGTTCCTCCAAAGAAAGTTAAGGCTCAAAGGGTGTTCAAAAGAGTTTCACATGCTCACGGGTAGGCCACAAAAGACGTATATGTCAAATTTGGCTCACACTCTTTAAAGTTACCTATGATCGTCTCAAAATGACACCTTTCTAAATAAATCAGACTAACGGGGCAAATTCTGGGTTTATTCCTGCATGGTTCACAGTAAGTTCATGACACAAGGCATCGATACTTAAGTCAAACTAGACTACACACTTTCGCTAGTGTGCAAGGGTCATTACAAGAGAATCAATTTGAGAAATGGCTAATCACACGAGACCTAAAGAGTTCACATATTGTCTATGCAACTTCATTTCTTCTCGTCATAGCCGCACATTCATGTTTGTTCCTTTGAGAGGACTATTCAAGACATCAGTACTGATCGAAACCGAGACTTGAATTTCTACAAGAACAACCACTTTCAACACAAGAGGTGGCGAATATTTTCAAAAATGATAATTTTTTGGAAGGGTCAAAATTATTTTTCAATTAAACCCAAAAGCGAGCCATAAGCTCAAAAAATTACAAAGCAGTTTTTAAAAACACAATTAAAAACAGGAAACCCAAATGTACACCGAAACACAAGTATCTGAAACAAGCAAAACAAGATGGGCCTGACACCACCATAAATAAAAACAATTGTCCTCAAATGCATATAACAAAAAAATCATTGAAAATGAGTACAAAATTAATAAAAATAAATTTGGGGTTCTAAAGACCAACCTTAGATACCAATTAAAATACTTTGAAATGCTAGGCGGCAATGTAATCCACTCCAAGCACTAATTATTGACTACAATACTAAAGGCAAGCAATAATCTAGAAAATATTACCTTGATGTGAATTGAGAAGTTTAAAAGGAGGGAGAGTGGAAAAATTTAAAAATTCTGAGATTTTTGGCACTTTATAATCGTTCAGTTCTTGCACATTCGGCGATGTTAGTCAACTCGCCGACCAACTCAGTGGTCCACCGAGTAATCATTTATCTCGTCCTTTCTTCAAAATCTTCAATTTTCTAGTGGTGAGATCGGCGGTCTGCATCGAGTTCGCCAAGTAGGTTGGCGATGTGCTGAGCTGCTTTGCGAGTTTATCGAGTTTTACAAGCTCTATACAACTGTTGTATTGAGCCAAAGGGCAGACCCAGTCGGGCTCAACGACCTATATAGCGACTCGCGGAATGGACTTTCTGCTCACCAACCTGAGAGTTTCCACACTTTCCTTAATTTATTTGCAACATCAACACACCATAATTTATAAAAGTAAAATCCTAAATTTACGACCTTGGGTTGCTTCCCAAGAAGCGCCTTATTGAATGTCATGGCACGACGCAACTCCTCAATCATGTTCCATTAGTGAGGCTTGCCTCATTTTCATGAGGCCACCCATCTTTTGGCTCTAGGTAGATGACTTGCATATACAAACAATAAACAAAGAAAAGCAAAATTAAAAGTAAAATTAGTAAAAACTACACTAAAAAGAACAAAAAGCTCTAGTTAACTACATTTTCACGTGACACCACTCCCCGGCAGCGGCGCCATTTTGATGGTTATCGTGTCCAACGACAGTAACCTACGGTACGAGTGTCTACGATCATCGATAATATAGTAACCCAATTAAAGGTTGGGGTCGTGTCCCAAGGGATTGGTTTTAAGAATTAATAGAAAATTAAAATTTAGTTCTAATTATATAAAGCTAAAGACATTAAGGAAAAAAAAAACATTGTAAATTAAAGGGGGTGACACAAAAGTATCAAATATCAATTGAGGGTTTTGTCACAAGTAGTAAGAACAACAAAAATTAAAAAGAAAATCAAGTATGGGAGAAAGTTCTTCGGGTGTGACCGCAATACTAGTTGAGATAAATCATTGGTGCATGTGTTTGATAGGAAATTTACAAGATAATAGTGACTAGGCTAAGCTTTAGAAGGAAATAAGTTCCCTCTCGAGCAATATACCCCGTTTCAAATGGGTTCCTCTCGAACACCCACTTGCCGCATGAAGACCAGCCTACGCCTTACCCTCGCTCGCTCTCTGGAGCTGAGTGTTAGGATATGGGACTAGGGTTCACCCTCTCGGGCTAAACCTCATATCGACCCACTCCTTAGGCAATCAGTCTAGTGGTCTTGGTTTAGCGACCTCCCTCTCGGGCAAGCCGAAAACACATGGGTAGTTTTCTATTTGCAACTACAAACCCACAAAATTAAACCACAACCACTAGGTAAAATCACCATTAAAATACATCTAACGTATCGGCAAGCAAGACCCAACAACAATATAAACACATATTTGCTAAATCACACCTAAGAATGGGGTTTTTAGCCACACATCAAGAAATGACAAAATACACTTAAAATGATACTGAAATCAAATGAGTATAAAAAATTAAACCTTTATTTAAGCAAAGGAAGAAGAATGGAGAAGAGCCACTTCCAACTTGGGGAAGATGAAATCCTTCTCTCTTCAAGTCTCCCACAAAACCCTCTCCAAACTTGAAAGAAAATATCCCAAAAAGTACTATTTTATTATGGAACAAAATGTTCGACTCTCTAAAATTAATATTAAGTTTAGTATTTATAGACTGCAGAATATAGTACAGGAGGATATTTTGGCTAGGTTAGTCAATATCGCTGAATGACTCGGTGACTCGCCCTTCTTCTGTTTCATCGTAGTTTCGTGGTTGCCTTCAACATTTTCACATTCTGGACCATTGGGTAGTATAGTACTGCTTCACAGACATATTTGGCAAACTGCCGACTGCTCCTTTAATCGCCTATTGATCCTTCTTCTTCATGGCTTCGCTCACTGGAACAAAGGCTGGAGTGAATCACTTCGGCGAATATGCAAGTGTGATTGGCGATGCTCAGGCTTCAGCTTCTTAATTCTTTTCAGCCCTTTTGTTACTTTTTGCGCTTAAATGTCCATGCTCTCAATAAAACTTCAAATACCTAAAATTTAAAAGTTGTCATGAGATATTGAGACAAAATAATCATTCGAGGACACTATTCTTATCAAAATAAACCCATAAATGAGTCCAATTTGCGGACTCATCAACACCCCCAACTTAAACTTTTTCTTGTCATCAAGTAAACTCAACTTCAGCCGTTCAACAAGGTGTCTCAAATAGTGCTACATAAGACTAAATCATGAAGATACACAACAAGACTCAAAGTACTTATGCAAAATTCAACTATGTACTCAAAGATTTAGGTTGTGACACACCACTGCCAAAGATTCTCGTGGTTGCAATACTTGCTACTTGTGCAAGTTCAAGCTCAATAAAAAGTATATAAATGCCTTCACACAAAGAATGATTTCATATTCACACTTATAGGTTAATCCATTTAAGATCAGGAATCAGATGCAACGCTCACACTCAAAAAGAGGAACACAATGCATATTTTCACCCATAGGTTTAACCTTATTTTTGAATCGACTTTTGAATTGTTTTACTCAAGATCAAATAGGTCTTTTCAAGGCATGTAATGGGGCTAAGTGCAAATGTATGGTCATTTAGGCTCATTGACTTTTTCATCGTCGTGAGGTATGGTGTTCTCAAGGCATTCCCTTCTTTCCCTTTTTTCAATTCATTTTCTAGTTCTTCTAAGTCATCTTTTTGTTCACCTACATGGATTGTTTGAAAACCCGATTCAGTCTAGTCGTCTTGGTTTAGCGACCTCCATCTCGGGCAAGCCAAAAACACATAGATGGTTTTGTATTTGCAACTATGAACCCATTAAATTAAACCACAACCACTAGGTAAAATCACTATTAAATACATCTAACATATCAACAAGCAAGACCCAACAACAATATCAGCACATATTTGCTAAATCACACCTTAGAATGGGGTGTTTTATCCACACATCAAGAAATGACAAAATACACCTAAAATGATACTCAAATCAAATGGGTATAAGAAATTAAACCTTGATTTAAGCAAAGGAATAAGAATGGAGAAGACCCACTTCCAATTTGGGGAAGATGAAATCCTTTTCTCTTCAAGTTTCCACAAAACCCTCTCCAAACTTGAAAGAAAATATCCCAAAAAGTACTATTCTATTATGGAAAAAAAATATTCGACTCTGTAAAATTAATAATAAGTTTAGTATTTATAGACTGTAGAAAATAGTACATGCAGATATTTTGGCGAGGTTAGTAAATATCACTGAATGACTCGGCGACTCGCTCTTCTTCTGTCTCATCGCCATTTCGTGCTTTCCTTCAGCATTTTCACGTTCTGGACCATTGGACGGTACATTACTACTTTACAAAAATATTTGGCAAAGCACCGACTACTCCTTTCATCGCCTATTGATCCTTTTTCTTCATGGCTTCGCTCACTGGAACAAAGGGCGGAATGAATCCCTTCGGCGAATAGCCAAGTGTCCTTGGTGATGATCAGGCTTCAACTTCTTAATTCTTTTCAGCCTTTTTGTTCCTTTTTGCGTGTAAGTGACTTTTTCATCCTTGTGAAGTGTGGTGTTCTTAAGGCATTCCTTTCTTTCCCTTTTTTCAATTCATTTTCTAGTTCTTCTAAGTCATTTTGTTATTCACTTACATGGACTGTTTGAAAACCCAATTTTTTGTACTATATTCCACACACTTTTTTTTAGGTGTTCCTTTTTTATGCAATACCATGGGTTAAAGGGGGACTTTTCTTTCACTTCTTGCCTTCTCCTTTTCCTTTTGACCACACCCCTAACTTAGGCTTTTGGCTTAAGTTGTCTATTCTCTAAACCACAAATCAAAAGGATTATAGGTAGTGGGTAAAATAAGGTCTAAGGTTCATCAAGGTTCTTCCAAAGAAAAGTAAGGCTCAAAGGGTGTTCGAAAGAGTTTCACACGCTCACGGGTAGGCCACAAAAGAGGTATATGTCAAATTTGGCTCACACTCTTTAAAGTTGCCTAAGATCGTCTCAAGAGGACACCTTTCTAAATAAATTAGACTAACGGGGCAAATTCTGGGTTTATTCATGCATGGTTCAAAGTAAGATCATCACACGAGGCATCAATACTTAAGTCAAACAAGACTACCCACTTTCGCTAGTGTACAAAGGTCATTACAAGAGGATCAATTTGAGAAATGGCTAATCACAATGAGATGCAAAGAGTTCACATATTGTCTATGAAACTTCATTTGTTCTCGTCGTAGCCGCACATTCATGTTTGTTCAATTGAGAGAACTATTCAAAACATCGGTATTGATCGAAACAAAGACTTGAATTTGTACAAGAACTACCACTTTCAACACAAGAGGTGGTAAAAATTTTCAAAAATGAAAATTTTTCGGAAGGGTCAAAATTATTTTCCAATTAAACCCAACAGAGAGCCATAAGCTCAAACAATCGCAAAGAAATTTTTAAAACACTATTAAAAATAGAAAACCCAAATGTACACTGAAATACAAGTATTCGAAACAAGAAAAACAAGGTGGGCCTCACAAAACTACAAATAAAAACATTTGTCCTCAAATGTATTTAACAAAAAAAAAATCATTGCAAATGAGTACAAAATTGCTAAAAATAAATTCAGGGTTCGGAAAACCAACCTTAGATGCCCATTAAAATACTATTGAAATGCTAGGTGGCAATGTAATCCACTCCAAGCACTAATTATCGACTACAATACTAAAGGCAAGCAATAATCTAGAAAATATTATCTTGATGTAAAGTTGAAAAGTTTAAAAGGAGGGAGAGTGGGAAAATTAAAAAATTCTGAGATTTTTGGCACTTTATAATTGTTCAGTTCTTGTCCATTCGACGATGTTAGTCAACTCGCTGACCCACTCAGCGGTCTGCCGAGTAGTCATTTATCTCTTCCTTTCTTCAAAATATTCAATTTTCTAGGGGTGAGATCGACGGTCTGTATTAAGATCGCCAAGAAGATTGGCGATACACAGAGCTGCTTTTTGAGTGTGCCGAGTTTTACAGGCTCTGTACAACTCTTGTATTGAGCCAAACGGTGGATCCAGTTGGGATAGCTGACCTGTTTAGCGACTCACGGAATGGACTTTTTGCTTGCCAACCTTAAATTTTCCACACTTTCCTTGGTTTATCTGCAACATCAGCACACCATTATTTACAAAAGTAAAATCCTAAATTTACGACCTTGGGTTACCTCCTAAGAAGCGCCTTATTTAATGTTGTGGTACGACACAACTCCTCAGTCAAGTTCCATTAGTGAGGTTTGCCTTATTTTCATGAGGCCACCCCTCTTTTGGCTCTAGGTGAAGGACCTGCATACACAACAATAAACAAAGAAAAACAAAACTAAAAGTAAAATTAGTAAAAACTACACTAAAAGAACAAAAAGCTTTAGTTAACTACATTTTCACGTGACACCACTTCTAGGCAGCGACACCATTTTGATGCTTATCGTGACCAACGACACTAACCTACGGTACAAGTATCTACGATCATTGATAATATAGTAACCCAACTAAAGATACATTACCTTCTAAGTTGGATAAGACTGAACAAACATTAAAGATTGTAGATACATAACACACAATTGATTTGGTACTTTCTATATAACCTTTTAAATTTGATAGGATTGAAGATGCATTGTAGAACTTGATACATTAGGTAGTGTTTATGTATCAAATACATTTATATTGAGCATGATAAACACTACTCAAAGATTCAACAACATTGGGGGTTATGTATCAATACCTTAAATGTGAACATGATACATTGTATAAAACAAATGCTATTATAGCCGTGATGTATCAGAGTAGTGATAACACTAACAAAGTCTAATTTATAAATCAAAATGAATGAGATATATTGAAAATCTATAAGTTTGGTAGTGATGGTTGTGTAGATCCAACTTTTCCCTCCTTTTTTGAGCATTTTTACAACAATAGATTTAGCACTTGAGCATGCATCCTTTTTTTACCTTTCCGCTCTTAAATTTATCATGATTAATGAGTCATTTCGTTGTTTATATCTATTTTCATGAAAGGTTTCCTCATCAGAATCCATATGTATAAGAAAATTGTAGATGAAAAAACTAAAAAGATTTTTTTAAAATGATTATTCAAGAACGAGAAAGAAAAAAATGATGAAGAAATAGTTCAACTTTTTTAGGAACTAGAAATCGATGAACTGGAGAGAGAATATATTTGAAATTCACAAACGGAGTGATGAAGGCAACTTCTGATCTATGAAAGTGATTTCTGGGGTGAAAATAGGAACAAAAATCGGTGGGTTAGAGGGCGGTGAGTTATGTATCTAAAAAAAGAGAGAAGGAAAGGAAAATAGGGATTTTTGTAATATTTTGAAATGGTAGGGAATTTTAGAGAATATGGAAAGAAAGATTGTGTAGTCAAGTAATTTTTCCATAAATATAAGATGAAAACTAGGGTATATGTGTTGCTCACAAGCTCTTAACGCAATATTCCTAATAATAGTACTTCTATCCTAGTGTTTGACATGCAATGCCGATAAGTTATGTATCCCTAATTGATTGGTAATCTAAGTAGTAACTTTCACTCAATACTTGGTAAATCTACGGGTGTGTGCTTTACTAACCCTTACGTTTACCCAGACTAGTCCTAGTGTCAATTGAGTTGGGTATTCACCCTCACGTCAACTGGTTAAAGCCAGAATATTAGATAGCAACAAATTCTTAACTAAATCTTTGTTGTTTAATCTTTTTTTCATTCATTACCCCCTTGGTAAGGCAAGTAGGGACGAGATGAGTTCTAACATTGCGCACCACTAGAAAGACTTTTAAACGAAAAGATTAACAATACATACATAAATACTATTCAAGAATTACTTACTATTTAGTCATACGTTGTTAATTGCTCATGGTTGCCGCAACCCTAGTTATGGATTTAGCTACTCATGCTTGAAGATTCACAATTCATATTAGGGTTAAAAGAAATCATGAACTTACAATTAGAATACATGTAAACCGAAATCTTGAATTGAAATTCAAAGTGCAAATTGCATAAAATTAACTTCCGGAATTAAATTGCTAAGAATTTGCAAAATAATTCCAAAAGACCAAAACAAAAGTCTACAATATTTTCTAACTCCCCAAAATGAAATAACACTTAGTATTTATAGAAACTAAATCCTAAACAAAGCAGGAAAACAAAATAAGGAAAATTGGGACAGACGCGATTTTCGATTGACGACCAGACCTAAGGACCGTGCATTAGCCTACGGTTCATGGGTCACCTCCGTGGTTTAGCACTTAGAAAATATTTTCACGACCTTCAACGATGGTCCCACCTATGGTCCTTGGATTGGACTACGGTCTGTCCTGTCTCCCGTGGTGCAAGTACTAGAACTTCAATTCTCTGAATCAAACGACACCATCAATCTATGGTCCGTCATTCAGTCTACGGGGCGTCATTTGCCTCCGTAGTTCCACACTTGGTCAGACTTCCTTGAAATCACACCCACAAACCATCACCTACATCACCTACGGTCCGTGGTTTGGTTCTATCGACTACTTCTGCTATCACTTCAGTTCTTTTTCATCTCAACTGTTTCCGAACCAATTTCCTACAAAAGAATACATAAAAACATTATATCTAATAAAAAATAGTCCAAGACACACACAAATTCTAACAAAATGCATCAAAAATACCGTAAACTCATGGTATAACCATAGTTCAAAAACCACATCATATAGTCATAGTCTAGAAACTATGGGTCATGCATGGGTTCATGGGGATTCAACTTTAAAACACATTCAATTACTTCAATTCATGCATAAAAATACATAAATCAATCAATTGGATCATAATTTAAAGGAACCCATGTCAATTGAATAAAACTCTAATTTGATTGGGGAATCTCACTTTACAAAATTGGAGATTTTAGAAACCCTTTGGAGGAAAGAGCTCCATAGGTGAATACTATCATACCTTGGAGTTCAAAGCACAAAAGCTATGGTGGAAATTGAGACTTGAATGGAACCTAGCTCTTCTCTTCTTCCTTAGAGAGAGAAATATTTGGGGAAGAACTTTGATCAATTTTGAGAAATTAGGAGAATGAGTCTAATTGGGTAGTTTGGGGGTAAAAATGCTTATATAGGGCCTGGGGTAGAGGTAAAATGACATAGTATTGGGTTAGAATAATTAGGAAAAGACCCAAAAGATCCTTTAAAAATAACTGCCGGCCACCATCGACGATGGGACCTACGGTCCTAGTCAACCGTTGGTGGGGTTCAGGACTTGTTTTTGGACCCTCGAATGATGGGACCCATGTACGGTTAGTTTGTCAACCTACTGTCCATACATGACCACCATAAGTCCAACTTTGTCCCTCAAAATTTCACTAAGTCCATGACTCACCTAAGAGACCTACTATGACTCGTACATTGAATGACATACCATCCTGATGAACCATAAAAAGGGTACTAGAACATGAAATTTGAAAATCATTTGACTTGCCACCTACAGTTCCCACTACGACCCATAAGTGAACGTACGGTCTGTTGATGGGTCCACCGGTACATACATCAGTTCTAGAAAAACTAGCATCTTCCTTCTTTTCAAATCCGAGGTTTTACATTATAACACCTTGTTAATGTCTGCATATCATTATTATATCCATGACCTATGCTTATATACTTTAGATAGATTCACCTATATCCTCAGTTCCCTAAATAAGAGGTGAAAACTTTAGCCCATTGATCTCAATCTTACTCTATAAAGTTATGAATGTCAACATCATGATATGAATCTATACATGTATGTGCTCACGTCTCATAGTATGCTTAGTCTCGCGAAGTTATTACTTGCCCTCAGTGGATAAAAATATAATGTTACATCATGCATATTTTTAAATCAGATTTGTTGACTGAATCGAGCTTATGATCCTTTGCCCTAAGCTCTTTCAGTGATCCTTTTTAGTTTTGATAATGACTTGATAATACTAGTTGAGAGTAATGATAGATAGGAGAGGGTTGATTTTATGTATTGCGATAGTGATAGTGTATTTATTCCATCTAAGGTTATAAATGTGGAGGAAGAATACGATGAGATTTTACTGTAAGTAATAGTTACATGAGAGTAATTAGTCGGTTTCTTGGTAGTAAGGCGTAGAATTTCAGCTGGTAGAGATGATAAGAATGAAGGAATTCTTAAAAGGTTTGGTTAGTAGGAGTCCATGAAGTGGTTATTGTACTAGACTTGAATGTGGTGTTGATAACAAGAGTATGAATGCATGATGCATTAGGTGCTTTTTGATTAGGACTTGAGGTTTGTTGAATGCGATGGTAAGGAGTAGTATTCTTGGGATAAGACTCTCTATAGAGGTATAAAACCTGGATCTTGTGATTTAGATTAGTATCATCACCTCATGTTTAGCACCTTGTGATTTAGAGTTAGGCTTGAACACAGTAAGAGCAGGCAATTTGACTTAGACCTTGGTAAGAGTAGCCATATACACTTGTAGGAGCTACGGGTTGAAACTAATGAGGTATGGTATTAATAAATAAGGGCATGGTTTAGATCTATTGCTACCAGTCATATTGCTTAAGCCATAGTAGTCATATTCTTACTTTGTGCCCAAATACCCTTGTTCATGTCAAATAACTTTAGATAGAGTGTGACTATGTTCAAACCCATATCGTTCATGACTTATGTGCTATAGACAATTCCAAACTCTTAGTATGAATCAATTCTGCCTATGTTAGTAGGAAAGTTCAAAATAAAAAAGATAGTAAGAGTAACTCCTTTCCCTTCCATTCTTAGTTAAACGACATTCAAGGACACATGATCCCAATGGATGGGCTATTGTAACACACCAAAACATTCTAAGCTACAACCTGAATAATTTTGTAACACCTCATAACTCTACTCTTAAAATCTAAATCGTTTGTCATAAATATATGAGCTTCAGCCGGGTGATTTCCTACTTCTCATGTGTTTTAAGGTCATTTGACAAGTGTATCAAAAGTGATCTAGGGCCATAAGGGACCTCAAACATCAAGTCAAGTTCAAAGCAATCCTATCAGTTATGTTCTCGTATGAGTTCATATAAAGGTCAATTTCAAATAATTATATCTCTCAGCTTATAAACATTTAGGTGGCCTATAACCTATCAAATTAAAGGTCAATGTGTCTTCTTTGCAATGCACCAAGTTTTCCTTATTTGGAGATTGGAGTAAAGAGTTATCATCTTTTACTAAAACATGTCCAGGCTAGGAAATTTGGGGAGAAAACCTACCCATTTGGCGACTCTCTGAATGGGTTGGTGAATCACCAAACTAGCTCGGTGAATCACTGAACTAACTCGCCAAATCATCCTTAAAACCTCAAGTCTCTATCTATTTTGGAGATCTAATGCCCTATTTGGTGAACCGCCGACTATTTTGGTAAGGAGACCTTCAAATCGGTGATTAGGCCGATGTGATTCATTAAAAGATCACTTTCTTGGATTTTTATGGTCTTTGTACATTCCTAGAAGGGTATTCTTGACCTTTTACCCTCAATTAACTTTCATAAGTCCATCTTATAACTTAATATCATCATTATACGTATGGAAATTCCAAAATCTCTAATTCTCCTTCTTCCAAAGATCATAAAAGGATTTCTCCAATTTCTCAAGATATAAAGGCTCCAAGTTCAAGATGCTCTTTAAGATACCAAAGGTTTTCAACCCAGGACTCTTCTCTATACTTCATCTTCCAAGATTTTCTTCAAGTTTCTCTAAGAATATTGTTTTCCAGGATGTAAGGCTAATCATACTATTGGGTCAGTTCGTCCTCACACTCTAAATCTCAACTCAGTCAGTAAGAGTTTAGTACAATGTTTTACCCACAGATTCCACAAAATTCTAGACAAGAATTGAGTTTCTTATTCCATATCTTGAGTTCTTATTTATGAGATTTTGATACTTTATGCATTGAGATTATTGGGTTTTTGTTCATGCATTTATTTCACATTAACTTGATAATGTTCCACACCCTCCATATATCTGTCTACTACTCCGTCTATAGACAATATCTTCTCTTCAAGAATGGTCCTCAAACCCGCGGCCTTCAGTCTGTTCAGTGACCGAGGAGGAGGTGCCTGAACTGGTGGCACCAGAGGTGCCTACTCTACTGCATGTGCTGGAGGTTGAGAAGGCGTAGGAGGCACCGAGATCCTGGTTGGGTCATGGAGTGCCTTAGAGGGTAACTCTACTCTCCTCCTCTATATAGTCTGATTGTCCTTCGGCTCAAACACAGAGACTGGCGATCTAACCCCAATTTCCCACATAGTCTGACTCTAAGGTGGTAAGGTGAGTGTCATAGATACCCATGCTGTCAGAGCTCTCCTCATGTGGAATTGGCTGTACGGGGTACGGGCCCCTTTCCTTTGACTTTCCCCCTGTTGGGGGAATCTTTGCATGTGTATTACGGGAGGGTGCAACACCTTTATTGATCACGATGCCCAGTGTACACTTTTAGGGTGGTTGATTTCTTTCTGGCACCTTTGGTCTAGCCATACCTGCAAAACAACATCGAATAAACCAATACGTTTGAAACAATTTGAAAAATTATCAAAGTTGAAAAATATGCATGAAAGCTCGCCGAGTAGTTCGGCGAGTCACTGGACCCATTAAGCAAGCTAAGTCGGGCTCGTTGAATGTTCCATAACAAAACTTTTCAGGATTCAACATAGGTTGGCTATGTCCAGGTTCTTTCGGTGAATCACTAACATCATTCGGCAAACTAAAAGTAGCTCGTCGAAAGTTATAGAATAATTTCTAAAATTTGAGGCGCAGAAGGGCGATCTAACATGTATTCGGTGAGTCACCGAGTGAATGCGTGGAGCTCAGGCATATCACCAAATGTTAGAGAATCAATTCAACAAAATTGGAGAATAATAAGGTGATCTAAGACTCATTGGGTGAACCGCCAAACCATTTGGCGAGCTCGACTAAGCTCGCCGAAGGTCCTTCGTGCGAAAGTTTGACCCCAACCTCCAATTTCTATTGCGCAGTCCACGATACTAAAATCAAACACCTATTCTATGAAATTAAGCCTAAACCCATACCACTAATGACCTCAGGGTACTAAATAGTCCCCCGATTTATCCAAAATTTACCAATAGATGTCTTTTGTTCTTAAGAATTACAACACCCGCTATTTCATTGGGAAAAATCAGTTGATCGGTGTAACTGGAGTTATTCAGACTTCACCCACACCAAACCCAACAATTAATCACAACAAACCCATAATTTGAATCGTTCACACACACGTGATATAATAGTTATAGGCCATAATACGCATAAACAAAGTACGACAGGGGCACAAACTAACACAAATTATTCACGCAATTAGGATCATGTAGATAATTCACTAAGTTACAAAAATGCATTTGGGAATTATAAGAATTTAAAATGGGGTTTGAATCACCAACCTCAAGATCAGATTAGTGAGTGCTAGGCTAGAGAATCGACAAGCAAAATTCATGAAATCCCCTCCTAGTAATTGATCCTCATGCAAAAATAACAAGAACAAAGATCGAAAATATGGTTGTGAAAGTGCAAGGGTTTGAAAATATGAAATGATGGAAGTTTTTGAATTTAAAAATGGTTTAGGCTGTTATGACCCTTCAGTTCGCGCGCTAGTCAGGGACGCCCACTTATGTCGCCGACCATTTGATGATGCACCAAATGGATCTTTTGTCCATCGAGTTTTACAGAACCTCCAGCCATTTAGTTGGTCTAAACAGCGGTCCAGATCGGGCATGTTAACCTGTTCGGTGAATCACCGACTGGTACCTAGGCTCGCCTAAATGCTCATCTTCCCTAAACTTCAAATTTTTGACCTGCACATCTAACATCCGTTATTCAAAAAACATTAATAAAAGCTAAAAAATTTGGTTGCCTCCCATAAAGTACCTTATTTAACATCATGGCATGACGAAGATATGCTTTCAAGGCTCATTCTTTGGGTTGACCATGGTATCACTTAGGAGACCCCCTTTTTGCTTTGGGTTTAAGTGAGAAGAGATTTGACCCATAGATGTGTTTCCAGCTATTTAATGGACACTGAGTGAGAAGTAATCGTCTAGTTGAGAGATCAAACGTCATCTTTCATTTCTTTTAGCACCTTATCTGACCCTTCCACTTTGTTGAGATTGTGTGCAAGCA
Source organism: Solanum commersonii (assembly GCA_029007595.1). Classification (NCBI taxonomy): domain Eukaryota; kingdom Viridiplantae; phylum Streptophyta; class Magnoliopsida; order Solanales; family Solanaceae; genus Solanum; species Solanum commersonii. The sequence goes on from JAJTWQ010000214.1 coordinate 184,750, forward strand.
TATCTTTAGTGCGGAAATTTTCAGGGTCATCCCTTTGGTCTTTTGACTTTTGACGTTCATGGGGAGGTAGATGTATCTTTTTGTCACCATCTTGCTCCCTCCAGCTTGTACCATGATCACGCCATTTCCTATCACGGTCTTTCAGACCTTCATCACGCTTTATGTTCCAACCTTGGTTCCCACCTGGCCTTGGATAATTTTGGCAGAAACCTCCTCCCTGATTTGCTAGAAAGTGTACTTCTTCATTGTACAAAGCTGAAAAGTGCACATCATCGGGATTTACTCCACTAACTCCAACTACATTCTGAGCCTTAAAACCATTACCCATGACATGTTTCGACAAAAGATCCACTTGGGTCATCATTTTAGCCATGTTTTCATCACGCTCTTGGTCTTTTTCTATTTGTTCCTTTGTCATCCTAAAGTTCAAAGGAGACATTTGATCTTCCCTAGTGTACCAAGCATGGTTAATCTTCGTCATCCCATCAAGAAGAGTAGATGCGCTTTCAAATAGGTGCTGCATGATTCCTTGTTGAATGAGTTGGTTAGCCACACCCTTGTTGACTTAATCTAGACTCCGGTAAAAATATTGTAACAACACGTTGTTTGGGAGTTCGTGAGTTGGACACTAAAGTAGTAATTTCTGAAACCTCAACCATGTCTGATGAATTAGTTCCCCATCCAATCGTTTGAAGCCCTGAATATTATCTCTCAATGCCATAATCCTTGAATGAGGAAAAAATCTTATATAGAACACCTCGGTAAGATTTTCCTAAGAAGTAATTGAGTCCCTTGGTAGGTCGGCTACCCACTTTGTTGCCTCCCCATTAGAGAAAAAAGGAATAACTAAAGTTGAACTAACTCCTGTGAGATGTTCTTGAAAAAGAATGGACCACACACATCCACAAAATTCTGGATATGATCTTGGGGATCCTCGTGAGCTAGACCTCCAAACAAACCCTTCATTTGCAACATCTGCAACATAGTGCTGGGCACATGAAATACCGCATTGCCCTTGATCGGAGGCAACCAAATAGCACCCACACTACCCAATTAAGCTTCATTGACATCATGCAAGTTACCGATGTCATCATTGTGTCTAAGTTGGCTAGCGTTGCTCCCATTCACACTCATCTCGTAACCTGTTCAAGAGCAGCCAACAAAACACAAAAACAAACCAAGTTGATTCAACTATAAACAAGATTAGATCACAACTAAACTTCACTAAAACAATTCTAAACACCACTCCCCGGCACCGGCACCATTTTTGATAACACTCAACTACACTTCATCCGATTCTAAGTGTATATGATCACAATCTAGTATAAACCCAATAAAGTGTTGGGGTCGATCCCACAGAGAGTGATACGGTAGAGAATTCAATTACGAAGTGAAAGGAGAGTTCTACTTTATTGTAGGAATAGATTTTACTGAAACAATTAAATTAAGCTGTAGGGTTTGACAACTAGTATCAAATGGGGGATTAGACTGAGTAATTAATAACTACGAAAACAGGGGAGTTATCAAGTAGAGAGGGATCCTTGGGGATGTGATCAATTAAATGCCAATTTTTGCTATATGGATGATTATAATTTACTAAAAGACGTTGAATCTTAGTGGGTAGGCTATGCTTTAGATGTAATAGCCATCTCTCGATCAACTACCTCGATTTAAATGAGTTCCCTGATTAACGCTCAAATTAATTCTCTTTCGATTCTAGGTATAAAGACGGCCATTATCCAGTATAAAACCCAATGAAGAGTTGGGGTTGAACCGATAGGGAGCAGTACAATTGTTCGAATTCAGATATGAAGTACAAATGTGGTCTAATCGGTTATAGGAATATAAATTATCGAAAACATATAAACAATTCTAAGGGAGTGCCAACAAATGTCAGATGGGGGGTTTGGATTGTCAATTATCAGCTAAAACACAAACGAAAACAAGGGAAATAACAATATAGAGAGGAATTCTTGGGATGTGATCTATTATGGGTTAGTTTCGTTGTATAGGTAATTCAAATTACTAACGAATTGCTAAATCTCAGTGGGTAGGCTAGACTAAGGGTGTAATAGCTTTCTCTCGAACAACTATCACGATTTAAGTGATTTCTCTCGAACATCAACAAGCTTAACAATGTAAACAACCCAAAACCTTAATTCATCCACTCTTTCGAGCTAGATAGATAAAATCAAATTTAGGATTTACTCTTTCGAGCTAAACCCATATCAACCTAATAACTACAATCATTAATAGAAAGCTCTGGTTCTAAAACTTCTCTCTCAATCAAGCCCAGAACTCTATACGAGAATTGCATTTGTAACTACAATTCATAAATTCATACACAACTAATGATTAAACCCACTTCAATTAAGCATTAAAATCAGTAAATAACAATACCCATAAGCTAATTCACACCCCAAGAATTGGGCTTTTAGCTAAGCATCATAAAAAGGTAAAAACAATTACTAACTAGATTAGCCATCAGCTGGGTAAGAGTCTCCAAGCCTTTACAATGCTCCCTAATGATTCAGTTCAAAAACCAACTTGCAATCCTCAAAATTAAGCTTAGAAATCCTCAAAGTCTACAATAGGAACTGAAAAACTCAAAGAAAACTCTAACTCTCAAACTTGGGGATCAGAACTCCTCAATCTTCCTTTTAAATTCAAATTTATAGTTGCCCACTTTTTGGTCTGAAAGTCCATTTGGCGGAATAAGTTGCACCTTGCCGAGTGGTTTGGCAGTTTTCCCTTTTCTCTCTTCCATCACCATTTTGCATTTGTCATCAACCTCCCAGGTCTTGTAACTTTAGGCGATCCAAGTGGCTATCATGGAGTTGGTTGGATATTCACCGAATGCCTATTCCTGTCACCAAATTGGTTCTTCTCCAGGGCTGGCATGCTGGAACTTTTGGTGATCTAAGAGCCACTCTATGGTTCACCGAGTGGTCTTGGCAATCACCAAGATCGCTTTTCTTCACTTCTTCAGCTTGTTTGTTCCTTTTTGTCCAGTAGTGTCCTTGCCTTGCTCCCTAGCCTTTAATGCTGCAAATAAACACTTTAACATCAGTTTAGAGCATAAAATAGGCATTTGAGGACACTTAAACTATCAAAACAAAGCCCTAAATGAGTCGAAATCTTGGACTCATCATTCCCTCGAACCTAGACAAACATAATAATTAAGAACAACCCAAAACCTCAATTAATCTACTCCCTCGAGCTAGATTGGTAGGATCGGATTCAGATTTACCTTCTCAAGCTGAATCAACAATAACCCAATCATTAATTGATAATTTTAATTCTACAACCTCTTTCTTAAGCAAGCCTAGAATGATAAAGTAGAACTATATTTACAACTACAATTCATTAATTAAAACACAACTATCAATCAAACCCACTTCAAATCAACATTGAAATCAGTAAATACTAACACCCATAAGCTAATTAGAACATTTAATCACATGATCACACTCCCAAAGAGTGGGGGTTTTAGCCACACATTATAAAAAGCAAGAAAATGTTACCAACTATGTTCTCCATCTGCCGGGTAAGAAATTGCAAGTCTTCACAATGCTTTAAATCAACTTAAAATCAAAACCCAATCTAAAATTCTATTCAAAACTCAAAGAATAGTGTTAGGGATAAAAAAACCCAATGTAGGAACTCTCAAACACTAAAAACTATCACTCAAAATTTTGGAACTCTCTTTCATCTTTTAAAATTCACTTTTATACTCTACCAAATTTTCAGTTTCAGGACCAATTGGCAAAATTAGTCAAGCATCACCGACCAGGTCAATGATGTGCCAGTGTCCCTTTCTATCGCCTTCTTGACTTGACTCTTCACCATTCCTCTTTTGTAACTTTAGGCGATTAGGATCTCCACACCGATCCAATCAGTGGTTCACCGACATGTCATTTCCATCACTGAGTTGGCTTTTTCCCAGGGCTGGCACACTGTAACTTTAGGCAAGCTGAAGGGACACATGTCAAGTCACCGAGTGCTCTTGGCGATCATCAGCGTTGCTTTTCTTCAACTGTTTCAAATTTTCTTCTCATTTTTTCTCGGTAATGTCCTTGCCTTTCTCTTTTGCCTTCATAGCTGCAACTAAGCACTTTAACATTAATTTAGACCATAAAATTGGCATTAAGGACACTAAAACTATAAATATTAAGCCCTAAATGAGTCAAAATCCCTGACTCATTAATGGGATACTTATTCTTGATTGTGACTTTGTTCAACTGACCATAGTTAATGCACATTCTAAGAGAGCCATCTTTCTTTGACATAAACAACACTGGAGCACCCCATAGAGAGATGTTAGGTCTTATTAAGCCCTTATCTAGAAGGTCTTTCAATTTCTCTTTCAATTCCTTAAGCTCGACTGAAGCCATTCTGTAAGGAGGAATCGAAATCGGCTGGGTATATGGAAGAAGATATATTCTGAAGCTGATTTCCCTTTCGGGAGGAACTCTGTCACGATCCAGGGGTACCCCTAAGATGTAACATAGTGTATTGAACCTCGACAGACTCCATACAAGCCACTTAGTCCTCATAACATAAGAAATATAACAATAAAAGTAAAACAATAGTCCAAGTCCAAAACATTTGATAAAATGAAAAGCAGAAGTCTAAACTCTTGTCTCATCATAGCCATGTAATATAATAGAATGAAATTGGGCCTAGCCCATATTTCATGTCCAAAAGAGAAATACGTGAAAGAAAATAAAGCAACAACTCCGTCCTTGAAGCATGAGGACTCACCAAAGCTCGGAAAATCACAAGCTCAACTACTAGCCACGAGACTCAAAAACCTGTCTGTCGGACCCTATATTTGGGAAAAATGTAGGCAAGAGTATGCGTTAGTACAAAACAATGTACCAAGTATGATAGCCATACATAAAAGATTTAAAATCATTCTAAAAGGGACATTTTATTTCATGATATGTATTTGAGCAAGCTAAAATACCATATGAAAAAGTTATAAAAACATAAGTAATAAATCATGGTCAATACAAGCTAACTTCTTCTTTCTTTGAAATTCATATGTGATACTATTTCAGTAACCTTAGTTCATTATTACTTGTTGGGAAATAGCCATAACCAACCTGAAACCATGTGAGCTATAACATGATCCCCCGGTGTCTCCCACACCGAAAGGGTGGTTCTACTTGCCGAAGGTAGAACCTCAACTTTTAGCTTAAGTTGATTCTCTAGCTAATCAACCTATGTTGGCACATATTTATGGGATAAGAAGATTTGTAATAGAAACCCAGACTCTACTATGTGAAGGCTTCCATCTCATGAGATTACTTTGGAAACCCGGACTCTACTATTTGAGAGCTTCCATCTCATACTCAATATCCAATTGGTGCTAAGCATAAATTCCCACAGAATAGTCATTTATTACTTCACTTCATTACTCATGAAAAGGTTCCCTTGGACAACCAATTCAAGTTAGTTTCAATAGAATAGCTCCTTAGACCATGCGTGAGAAAACGTTTCACCATCTATGATCTTTTTGTAATAGCTTTTAATCTTTGATTCAATTAGGTGAGAAAACCTTTAAACTGAAGAATCCTTTCTATGTGAGAAAACCTTTCACATCAAGCTAGTATGTGTTTTAGTGAGAATGTCCTTTCACAACACAACATCATCTTTGGTACTTTACTCTCAAACCATCCTTAAAACATTTGCATAGATTTCATAAAACAATGCATAAGTCCATAATTTATCTCTTGAGGTCAAAACCCAATTTCAATCATAAACTCTTAGAAAGCATGGGTTAGATATCGATTTCATCATCAATATATGTAAAGTTTGAAATACATGCTTAATTTCATAAAACACTTTCTTGAAGATCAAAATCTCACATCATATGATTCATAGCTTGAAAACATGGGGATTACATGGGTTCATGGGGGTAATCACCATAAAATCATTTTAATTCAGCAATTGATGCATAAGAGATCATAATTCAATAATTTAAATCAACAATTTAGAGAACCCATGATAATTGAAGAAAACCCTAACTCAATTGGGGAATTCTAATATTTGAAATTGAGGAATTTGGGAATTCCATGGATGAAACTATCATACCTCAAATCCCAAGGCTTAACTTCAATGGAGGAATTGAGGCTTGACCTTGATCCTAGCTTGAATCATTTCTTCTTCTTCTTCTTCAAGTTTCTAGAGAGAGAAATATTTTGGAGAGGGAGATCTTTGATTTTTTTTGGGTTTTGGAAATAATGACTTGAATGGGTGAGTTTTGGGGTTAAAGTGACTTATATATGAGTCCTAGGCTTAGACAAAACAACTTAGCTTTAATCTAATTAATTTCGGAAAGATCCAAATTGCCCCTAGCTTACAGTGGTCTGTCTCATGACCACGTGAGGTCCCACGAGCCCTGTTGCCCTCTGTGGTCCTTGGAACAGTAGCTAGGGTGCTACCCCTTTATCCCCCTACAGCTAAGTCACCACCACGAGCCTTCCCACGACCAGTGATAGCCTTCATGACTCGTGAAGTGGCTCATGTGGAGGGGACTGCTTTGGGCAGATTTTACCTATCCACTGCCTAGCCACGATCCACACTACAAGCCGTGGTCCTCACCATGAGCCATGGTGGTGGTCGTGGGAAGGTGGGCAGTGTCTATGGAAGACTGGGCTACCATATCCCTTTTCCTTTGATCTTTCCCTCACACTTAGCCTTAGTTTAGTCTACTAAATTTTGGGGTGTTACATTAGCTCCCCCTTTGGAATATTTGTCCTTGAATGAAGTTTCTAGACACCTTACAAAAGTAAAGACTCAATACTAGCTGCCCAACATGCATGCAACTCTTCTAAATGCACATAACCATGGAGGAACTTCATCTCCAAGCTAAGCATACTCAATGCAATACAAGGAAGTAGGAACTACATCTAACAACCCATTATGCATGAAATTTCAACATTTCTCATGTTCAAGGAGGAATTACCTTCTCTAAGATAAAAGCATGTTCATCAATTCATCTCATGAAGTATATAGGCAACTCATACTCAATGCACAACAACATGAGGAAAATCAATCATATAAACGTGATTTCTTTCAAAACATAAGTTTTCATGAACATGGATCACATAAGGAAATCATGGAAATACCTAAAAACACATGACTCCCAAAACAAGGACAACTCAAGAGAAACTCATCACCTCAAGCTAGAATAGGAGTGGAAGGAAAACGATAAGGATATTGGGACATCATGTCGGCCTCAGACTCCCAAGTAGCACCCTCAACTAAATGATTCTTCCACAATAATTTCACGTAAGTAATTTTCTTGTTTCTCAATTTCTTGACTTGCCGGTCTAAAATCTCAACCGGAACTTCCTCATAAGAAAGACTTTCATCCACCCCCAACCCTTTTAGGTGCACTATGGACATCGGATCTCCAACACACTTCTTAAGCATAGAGAAATGGAAAACCGGATGCACCGATGCCAACTCCCTTGGAAAATCCAACTCATAAGCAGCCTTACCAACACGTCTCAAAATTTCTTATGGGCCTACATACCAGGGACTAGGCTTCCCCTTCTTACCAAACCTCATTACACCCTTCATGGGTGAGATTTTCAAGTAAACCAATCGTTAACATCAAACTCTAGATCTCTTTTTCTCACATTGTCATACGAATTTTGTCAACTTTGATCCATTTTCAAATTTTTACTTATAAGACAAACTTTCTCCATGGCCTCTTGTACCAATTCGATACCTATTAGAGCAACTTCACCCACCTCAAAACAACCTATGGGTGATCGACACCTCCTATCGTATAAGGTCTCTAATTGAGCCACATCAACACTTGAGTGATAACTATTATTATAAGCAAACTCAATAAATGGAAAGGATTAACATCAACCACACAAGCCTTTAGCATATCTAAGTACATTTCCTCACTGGGAGGAAGCCTCAAAAGATTTTCCAAGTATCACTTTTTTTTTTCAATTCTACTAAGGTCGGATCAAGTCCTTTCTTAACTTTCACATCCGTCACAATAAGACGATCTTAAACCATCTTAAACCATAACTCTACCCTTGGCAGGGTCTAATACTGAGCATATTAAGCTATTGTCTAAACACCCTATTCATCTAATCCATAAATGATGTTGGAACATTAGTCAAACCAAACGACATCACTAAAACTTATAATGACCATATCGGGTTCTAAAAGCCAATTTTGGAATATCATCACCTTTCACTCTCATTTGGTGCTAACCCGACCTAAGGTCAATTTTAGAAAGACAACTAGCTCTTTGTAGTTGGTCAACACTAGAATCTATTTCCCTCACCCTTTCTAGGTGATACATGCAACCCTTAAAAGTCATCTTCTTAGCCTTAAGACAAGAAATAACCCAAACCTTTGACATAGATTCCCCCCTTCCACTCTCGGATAGGCTCATTCGGGAACTAAAAAATTGACTACACGGGTTCTACAATCAATAGAAGCATAACAAGAGTGCAACCTATCCATACCTAGAATAGCATCAACATCTAGCATCTCAAGCTCTACCAAATCTCTAGAGTAACACTATGAGATAAATAAATTGGATATTTTCTATTAACCATCTCAACCATCACAGAATCACCAACAAGGGATCTAATAACTCACCAACCAACACATATAATTTCAAAGCCACATATGGCATTTACGAAAGATAAGATAGTACCGGGATCTAGTAAAGCATAAGAATCTAATTGAAAGGCTTTCAACATACCGATAGCCACATCGAGAGCACACTCTTGTTCACCTCTAGTTTGGAAAGAATAGAACCTATCTTGCTTGGGAGCACTAGTACCCGAACCACTTGGATCGGATAAAGGATAAGGTTAAGCCCTTCGATGACTATCTCCCTCATTCCTAGCAACTAAGGAACAATGCCTTATCTTATGATCCGTCTTACCACAACCAAAACAAGCTTTGGAACCCGCTAGACATTCACGCACATGCTTTCTTCTACATTTACCATAATCTGGCAATAAAACCCCACTATAATCTCCTTGAGGTTCAGGGTTAGACACCCTCTCTTGGTTGAACTTAGGAGCATTGGAACTCGAACCACTCCTTTAGCCGTAAGCATTGGGCAATCCCTCATTTTGTAACCACTTTTACCACACCCATAACAACCATCTATGTCGGCTAAGAATTTATCCTCATGTCTCTTTCCATATCTGGCAGAAGTAGGCAATGGGGATCCACTACTTATTCCTTGTGGTTTAGGGTTAGACACCCTTTTTTTATTATACCTAGGATCATTGGAGGAACCTTGTCCGAAAAACCTTTGTCGATTCCTAAGACGACCATGTCCATCGAACATAAGAGGAATTACAATCATCAATTCTAGACCTCTATTCCTCCCAAAGTCTCCCTTTAAGTTTATCTTTTTCAAATTGTTGGGCATGGACCATAAGGCGAGAAATAACCATATCATGAACAAACATAGTCATACGACATTCTTTCACTACTAAATCGAATACACCCAACACAAACTTCCTCATTCTCAACGTAGGGTTGGCCATTATAGAAGGAGCATAATTAGATAACCGATAAAACCTCAAAGCATAATCCTTAATACTCATTTTTCCCAGTAGAAGATTAATAAACACAAGTACCATAGCCTCTTTCATCTATAGAGGGAAGAACCTATCAAGAAAAGAATTTTTGAACCTCTCCCACTCTATGGGACCCGCTTATACCAGCCTTGCTTCTTTCCATTGGTTGAACAAAATCTGAGTAACCCCATTAAGTTGATAAGCGGCTAATTTTTCCTTCTCCACCAGAGTAACTCCCATAATGAACAAAATCTTATAAATCTCATCTATAAACTCTTGAGGATATTTCTTAACCTTAGAACCATAAAATTCCGGAGGGTTCGTCCTTGTGAAATCCCTCACTCTAGAAGCAGTCATACCCATATTTAGGTTCACGAAAACTAATATCTCTCTATTGGCTTGGTCATTACAACTTGAGCTACCACTTGAAAAGCCACCCTAGACTCCGCATTAGTCACATTCTTGCCTAACGAGTCGACTGAAGCTTAAGGAGCTTGGCGAGGAGCTTCTTTATCCACATTGTCTTCCTTATTCCCACTAGCGAAAGCTCTTTGAGTAGCCATATCCAAATGAACATAGGATAGGGATTAGGAGAGGGACCCTATAGAGTTAAACTCTATTGCACGACTTTAGAGTAATGAAAAAAGTAGAGTTTCCTAATCATTTTGTAGCCTCTTATTCATAAATGTGGCGCGATTCACACATATGAACAAGACTTTACTAGATGTGGCTTATGAGACATCCTAGGACAATTCTAAGCCTTGTGATCTAATTACTAAGTTTGTCACGAACCAAGGGTACCCCTTAGATGTAACATGGCATATAGAACCCCGAAGGACTCCATACAAGACACTTAATCCTCATAACATAAGAAATAGAACAATAAGAGTGAAACAATAGTCCAAGTCCAAAACTTTTTTTAAAATGAAAAGTGAAAGTCTAAACTCTTATCTCATCATAGCCATCTAATGCAATAGAATGAAATTGGGCCTAACTCACACATCATGTCCAAAAGAGAAATACGTGAAAGAAACTAAAACAACAACTCCGTTCTCAAAGCATGAGGACTCACCAAAGCATGGGAAATAATGAACTCAAGTACTAGCCATGAGACTCTAAAACCTGTATGTCGGACCCTACATTTGGGGAAAATGTAGGCAAGACTATGCGTTAGTACAAAACAATGTACCAAGTATGATAGCCGTGTATAAAACATTTAAAATCATGCTAAAAGGGACATTTCATTTCATGACATACATTTGAGCAAGCTAAAACATCATATGAAAGACTTATAAAACATAAGTCATAAATCATGGTCAATGCAAGCTAACTTCTTCTTTAAAATCTTTAAAACTCATATGTGATACTCATTAAGTAACCTTAGTTCATTATTACTTTTGGGGATATAGCCTTAACCGACATGAGACCATGTGAGCTATAACATGATCCCCCGGTGTCTCCCACATCGAAAGGGTAGTTCTACTTGCTGAAGGTAGAACCTAAACTTTTAGCTTAAGTGGATCCTCTAGCTAATCAAGCTATGTGGGCACATAGTTATGGGATAAGGAGATTGTTACTAGAAAATTGGACTCTACTACGTGAAGACTTTCATCTCATGAGATTACTTCAGAAACTCAAACTATACTACGTGAGAGCTTCCTTCTCATATTCAATATCCACTCATTGCTAAGCATAAATTTTCATGGAATAGTCATTTCTTACTTGACATCATTACTCATTAAAAGGTGCCCTTGGACAACAATTCAAGTTAGTTTCATTAGGATAGCTCCTTAGACCATGCATGAGAAAATATTTCACCATCCATTTTGATTCAATTAGGTGAGAAAGCCTTTCAACCTAAGAATTCTTTTTATGTGAGAAAACCTTTCACATCAAGCTAGTATGTGTTTTAGTGAGAATATCCTTTCATAACACAACATCTTCTTTGGTACTTTACTCTCAAAGATCCCTTAAAACATTTGTATAGATTTAATAAAATAATGCATAAGTCCATAATTTACCTCTTGAGGTCGCAACCCAATTCCAATCATAAACTCTTATAAAACATTGGTTAGATATGGATTTCATCATAAATACATGCAAAGTTTGCAATACATGCTTAATTAAATAAAACTCTTCCTTGAAGATCAATGTCCCACACCATATGATTCATAACTTGAAAACATAGGGATTACATGGGTTCATGGGAGTAATCATCACAAAATCATTGTCATTCATCAATTCATGCTAAGAGATCATAATTCAATCATTTATATCAACAATTTAGAGAACCCATGATAATTGAAGAAAACCCTAACTCAATTGGGGAATTCTAATATTTGAAATTGAGGAATTTGGGAACTCCATGGATGGAGGAAATCCATGGATGAAAACTATCATACCTCAAAGCCCAAAGCTTAACTTCAATGGAGGAATTGAGGCTTGACCTTGATCCTAACATGAATCCTTTCTTATTCTTCAAGTTTCTAGCGAGAAATATTTTGGAGAGAAAGATCATTGATTTTCTCTTGGGTTTTGGAAATAATGACTTGAATGTGTGAGTTTTGGGGTTAAAATGACTTATATAGGTGGTCCTAGGATTAGAAAAAATGACTTAGCTTTAATCTAATTAATTTCGAAAAGACCCAAATTGCCCCTAGCTTACAATGGTCTGCCTTATAACCATGTGAGGTCCCACGAGTCGTGGTCCTCACCATGAGCCATGGTGCCCTCCATGGTCCTTGGACCAGTAGCTAGGTGGCCACCCCTTTATCCCCCTAAAACTAAGTCATCACCACGAGCCTTCCCATGACTAGTGATATCCTTCACGAGCTATGAACTTGCTCATGTGAAGGGGACTATTTTGGGAAGATTTAACATAGACACTTCCTAGCCCACCATGAGCCACCCCATGAGCCGTGGTCCTCACCACGAGTCGTGATGGTGGTCGTGGAAAGGTAGCCACTGTCTATGGAAGAATGGGCTTCCCTAGCCCTCTTCCTTGGTGCTTTCCCTCACACTTAGCCCTAGTTTAGTCTACTAAATTCTAGGGTGTTAAAAACTTCAGGAAGATCTTCTGAAAATTCATTTACTATCGGGACTGACTCAAGAGTTGGGGTTTCGGAGTTTGAATCCTTAACCCGAACAAAATGATAGATATACCCTTTGGAAATCATCTTCTTGGCATTAATGTAAGAGATAAATCGACCTATAGGCACTGAACTACTACCCTTCCACTCTAAGACCTGCTCATTTGGAAACTGAAACCAAAGGATTCTAGTTCTACAATCGACTGAGGCATAACATGAATATAACTAATCCATTCCTAGAATGATATCAAAATCTACCATTTCTAACTCTACAAGGTCTGCTGAGGTGAATTTGTGAGAGACTGTGACAGGCTAATTCATGTATACCCATCTAAATATAATTGGGTCACCAACTGGAGTAGAGTCTGAGAAGGGTTCTGAGAGAGTTTCTGGACTAACACCAAAGTTTACTACTATATAGGGAGTTACAAAAAGATTGTGTTTCCCCTGGATCTAACAATGCATAAACATCTAAATCAAAGACTCATAACATACTAGTGACTATATCAGGAGAATCTTCTTGGTCTTGGTGAGCCTGGAGAGCATACAACCTGTTCTGGCGTTGACCACCACCTATACTAGACAAAGCACCCTGCCGAGTTGGGCAACCAACTGGTGTTGCTGGAGCTGTGGACTGAGCTCTATTGTTGTTACCTCTTTTCCCTTGCCTAGCAGAAGGGAAATCCTTCAACCTCTGGCAAGACTGACAACACCCAAAGCACCCTTCCCTGCTTGCAAGTCACTCACCCAGATGGTTCTTACCACACTTTGGGCAAGTTTGAAAGGTCCAATTACCTGAAGCACTCCCTTATGACATAGAGTCTGTTGCCCTACCTTTCTTATCCTATCAAAACGTGAGGGATGAAATGCTAGCTGATGAAGGTGCTAGGGCTATAGACCTCTGCTGAAACTGTGAGTAATTTCCACCGTCCGACCTTTACTGAGAGTATTCATAATTTCATGTTCTAGCCTTCTTATTGTCCTTACCCATTTCCGTAAGTTTATGTCCCTCAACCTGCTGAGCATAAGTCATTAGCCTTGAGATATCCATGTCTCCTAATAGCATAGCATTCCTGTACTCGGTCTTTACTAAATCAGATACTTTAAATAAGAACTTACTCATTTGTGCCCTGAAATCATCAATCATATATGGAGCATACCCTGAGAGTTGAGTGAACTTCAGTCCATATTCTTGGACTGACATTGGGCCCTGTTTCAAGTTCATAAACTCTTGTGCCTTAGCTTTTCTCAAATCTCTTGGGAAGAACCTGTCCAAAAAAGCTCCAGTAAAACAATCCCATGTCACAAAAGCTATGTTCTCACCCCTATTTTCCTTCCAATACATGAACTAAATATGAGCTATATCCTTGAGTTGATAGGATGCTAACTCAACACTCTCAGTACCTGTCACGACCCAAGTCTAGGGCTTAGACGTGACCGGCGAATGGGGAACCCGAGGGAACCCCAAACAAGCCTCATAGCATATCATTACACATCCTTGGTCGCGGAAGCAATTAAAATGACCATAAGTGATACGCATAATCAAGGGGAAATTGGGACTAAGGGAGCAAGACAAAAGAGAATAATACATAAATACCATAAATGAGTCAAGCTCAAACATAATACACAACTTGTCCAACACCACCTCTAAACATGGATACTTAGCGGGGCCGAGACAAACTAGGGGGCTCACCCTCATAGTCAATACATAATTAAAAAGGAAAAGGTCTTATACATAGCAAAAGATCATGAGCAACGTCCCCGGAATGGAGGACTCACCAATAACCTTGATAGGAAATCGTATTAGCCACGTGGAGGAGGATGGTCAGACGGTGCTCCGGTCCCTATATGGTGACATCATGTAGGCATAGAGTATGCATTAGTACGTTTGAATGTACTAAGCATATGGGGTGCAATGCAACGCAACAATGGATGGACATTATAGGCAAAATGCATAATCGTACCCGATAGATAACATATTAATGAGATGATATGTATAATGATGCTTATATAAAAATCATATTTAGTAGGGCATAGTATATGTGTAGTGAGTGACCATCAATATAGCATTTTCAAGGCCTACCACCCCCTTGGAGAGGCGAAAGAGGTACAAACCCCTCAATGTGGTTACCCGGGCCTACCACCCCCGAGCTAGGGACCAAGGTGCAAACCCTCGATATGGTTATACGGGCCTACTACCCCCCGTACTAGGCAACCAAGGTACAAACCCTCGATACGGTTATACGGGCCTACTACCCCCGTACTAGGCAACCAAGGTACCAACCCCTTGATACGGTTACCCGAGCCTACAACCCCCCGAGCTAGGCTTGGTCGACTCACACACTATATAGAGAAAATCATATACATGTATCCATTTCATCATCATTTCAATACTTATATAATCATCCGACTCATAGGACGTACATTGGACCTTCCATTTTATAAGAATTCTATAAATGACATTTTATCAAACATATGGTGGGCTACTTGTTCATGTAAATAAAATCATGTGTTTCAAGAGTACTAAGTCCAACCAATTTTCAAAATCCATATAAAACAGCCCACCAACAACATACATATATATATACATATATAACAACCTTCATAATTTGATCATGGAGGCATGAAAACCATAAACATCACATAATAATACCATTTCATGAAAATATGCAAGATAGACCTTAATAGGGTGTGTAGTAGTGATTCCATAATTCAAGAGTTCATAAATGATCATAAGGACCCATAAACTTGAAGTAAAATAGAGGATAAATGGTTGGACTTGTGGAAAGGAAGGTTTCCACAATCAACCCACATACCTCAACTTTGGAGAATTCTTGATGAAGATTGGAATGGAGAATTGCTTGAGATTGAACCTTGAATGCCGAATTAAAGCTTGGGATTCTTGAATTAGGTGGATGATCTTGGTGGAATTTTTGGAGAGGGCTTAGAGAGAGTTTTTGGATGTTTTGAAGTTAAATGACTAAGTATGGATATGTCCCCTTTTTATAAAAAAATGTCCCAACACTTAGAAAAAAAAATGAGGCGGGTGAACAGTGTTTTCGGCTACTGGAATTTGCATTTTCTGCCGGACAGGTTTTACGAAAACGGTCATAACTCCTTCATCCTAACTCGGAATGAGGTGAAACAAATTGAGTTGGAAAGATAACTCATAGAGCTTCAATTTTGATAGTTTGAGATCCTTCCAGTTCCTTGTATTCTGAGAGATATGCCCCTTTAAAGTTGACCCTCAAAATCGCATTTTTTGCGATTTTCGAATTTTGATACGGTTGCTCTAAAATTCGGGTTAGACCCATTTCCCACTCAATTTGACCCCCTGAATAAGAATATGAAGTCGAATTTTCGAAATGATGCACGGATTTTGAGATATATGGAAATTACAATTTTAGGTGTTTCCAAAGCACATTTTCGGGCATTTTTGGGGTCGTTTCAGTACCAGTCCCTTGCATTACTCCAAGAATCTTCTTAACCTCATCAATGAAGTTTTGTGGGTCCTCACCAACCTTCGACCCTAGAAACTCATGTGGATTCATCCGAACAAAGTCTTAAACTCTAGCTACAGCTGATCCACCATTCGTATTTGTAGGAACTGGGCCTACTGATTGTATTAATTGGCCACACTCTGAGCCAAGAGTAGGATTACATTTCAAAATTCTGCATTCATAACCCTATGGTTCGGGACTGGAGAAATTGCGTTAGCATTGCGTGCATTAGCATTCTGTGTGTTAGCTATACGAGGAGGCATGATCTGAAACACATAACGATGGATTAGAAAGGAGAATTTGAATCATACTTCTTGCACGATAAGAATAGCAATGGAATGAAGTTTTTCTTAAAACACTTTGTAGCCTCCCGCTCATAGATGTGGCGCGCTTTATACCCATGAAAGAAACTCTACTTAGTGTGGCTTTCAAACATCCTAAGAATCTTGAACCTAGCTCTTATACTAAGTTTATAACGCCCCGAGGCTACCAGCTTGACGTAACATGAGACCTAGGATCATGAGTGACCCCAAGCTAACCTTGAATATGGCATATCATGAACATACTGAAAATAGCTAAGTAAAATGAACCAAGCGAAAGCTAAATCAATAATTCTCTGAAGAGGAACAAGTCCAACTAGTCTGAATAATCATAATAAAACATAACAGGAGTTTAGTGGTTACTGAAAGGACCACTTAACAAGTCAAGTGAATCTACTAATATGTCTGAAAAGCCTTTAACTGAGTTGAGTTGCTAGGACATACCCCAGCTAACTCTAGCAAAACTAAAAACTAAAAGCAAGGACTGAAATGGAAAACATGTCTATTGTTGACGTAACACGGGACCTAGGATCACCAGTGAACTCAAGCTAACCCTAAATCTGGCATAGCATGAACATACTGAAAATAGCTAAGTAAAATGAACTAAACGGAAGCTAAATCAATAATTCTCTAAAGAGGAACAAGTCCTACTAGTCTGAATAATCATAATAATAAATAACATAAGTTTAGTGGTAACTAAAAGGACCACTTAAAAACTCAAGTTAAATCTACTAATATGTCTAAAAAACCTCTAATAGAGTTGAGTTGCTGGGACATGCCCCCAGCTAACTCTAACAAAATTAAAAACTGAAAGCAAATAAAGAAATGGAAAGTATGTATATTTTCCTCAAAGTATGAGGACTCACTACTGAAGCTACTGAAGTCAAATTGAGAACCGATCTGAGCGTGATCTGGATGCTGAGTGCCTGAACCTACATCATAAAAGGATGTGGCGCAGAGTATGCGTCAGTACTTGGAATGTATTGAGCATGCATTATATAAATATACTAAGCTGAAAAAGTGTATATGTGCTGAACAAAGCATAACTGAGCAATGACATAATCTGAGCAAGAATATAAATACTGAATTATAACAGAAAAGCTAAGATGAATGAAATGACCAAGTACTAATCATGAAGATACATGCTAAACTGTATACTAATATAAATGTTGAAAAACTTGTTCAATGCACTAAGAGTCTGACTGTGGAGCAACTATTAACTGACATAAACCATGTGAGCTAAAAGTGAAGTCCGATGTATATGCCTCATCGAGAGGACCCAATATCCCTTTCCATGGGTATAAAGGCATGATTGTTGTGTGATCAGTATATGACCACTAATACTGATGCCCAAAAGAGGGGACTTATAATCCTACGTGGGCACGTAGTTCTGGGACTACGAGGGTACGCTAAACCCTAGTCTAACTCGGTGCTAAGTCTACTCCTAACTGAATACATATGAAGCTAAAATGCACTAAATACTGAATAACTCAAAATACTGGCTTGCTAACTGAGACTGCAACATTTATATACTGAGAATGTGACATTCAAAATCTAGAGCATGATTTTCTATTTAACTGACCTAGAAAGTATAATTCATCAACTAATATAATTTACACAAACAGGGTTCTGAGTTTAATACAAGGAATTATGCAACGTTTCCAAGAAAACATGATATTTAGACTGTGGATACTATATCAATTGAAATCACAACAAATTCCCAAGATTTTACAAACCCTTAGTCTAAACAAGATATGTAGAATTAAGGAACTGACTGAATTCTAGGGACCTAGTGGATGAAAGGAACCTACTAGTGAAATCCCACATATCTGGTGACGAAATCTATGGAGAAATCTTTTGAATTTTGAGGCTGAAACTTGAAGAACACTGCTTCTTGTTCTTGAAAGAAATTGGCACAATCTTTTTCTTTTTTACGTTCTAATTTTGATGATTTTTTGAGAATAAGGGTTCTGGATATGTCTGACTAGGTTATTGGGCTTAAACTAAGTAAAACGACGTAGTTTAGGCATCAAACGACGTAGTTTAAGTGCCCCAACGCATAGGGAAAAAATCAAAATGACCCTGACTTAAAACGACCGTCGACTTGGGTTGTGGTTTGGACTCTACCCGATATGGCTTCACTAAAACGGGCAAAAACTTTTCACTCCAAGCTTGGAATTTAGCAAACTCAGTGGGGTGGGAAAAAGGATTCAATTATCTTTAATTCAATACGTCATGAGCCACCTTATTCATTTTGTTCTACAAGATATGGCTGTTTGAAGTTAACCCAACAACCATTTTCTTCTAATTGGTTGCTGACCCTCACCTACGGTCCGTAGGTCCAACCACTGACCATACTGGTCGGCCGTGGGTGAGAGAAGAGATCCCTAAATCCTGGACCCCAACGACAGACCTCACCTACAGACCGTGTGTCAAACCACGGACCGTTGGTGGCTTTTGTGGTTCTTGCACCATGCTCTGGAAAGCTGCATTTTTCTATTTTCTCTAATATGAGGTGTTACAATATCAATCAATATTTTTTAGAAAAAATATAAAATCTAAAATAGACAAGTAAAAATAAATAGAAAAAGTAACTAGTATAAAGTTAAATGCAACCATAGTCAACTCTTTGATTCTTTACTTGGGAACTAGCTTCTTGTTAGATATCATTCAGTCAATTAATAAGAGGTATGCCACATTTCTCTTGATTATGCATCTAATTATCTTGATTATGTAATGTATTCTTTTATGTTTCAACCTTCTATTGTTTGATACTTTATTCTTTTTCTAAAGTATTTGTTTTAGTGATTTGCAAAATAACACCTGTAGTGGCTTATCAAAGTATAATTTAGCTCCTTGCCGCCGTTTGCGGGTTGAATCCTCCAAAAGTTGTGCATTTTTTGAGGATCTGACACGGGTGTGACCATATAAAGAGTCTCAACAATATAGATATATAGTTAGAACTTAGATGTCTATATTTACTAGATCCAAACATCATTCTAAGTAGTTAAAAGTCTTATATTTTTCAATAGATCCAAACATCATCCTAAGAAAACATTACCTAAATAAGCAACGCGAAGTCAAGATTTTAAGTCAATGGGGTTTAGACCACAATTTTTTTCTTAATGGATTCTGGTTAAATTACTTTTACATATTAAATGAGCTAAAGTTACTGAGTTCTGATGAACTGCCAACTCTATCTCTGTACGTAAGGACCATTTAGTGCAAGCTTCGCCACTGCAGACTGCAATGCAATTTGTTTGGCTCCCCCAAAATGTTCAAGTTTGCCTTGCATACGTCTTCTTATATCTTCTGAAATTCTAATTCCTTTCTTGAACATTTATGTGATCAAAAGTGAATCAGAGTCTATGGTGATAAAGAAATGTACCTTACGTGAGGATTGTAGCTAAGACCATATAAAGAGGCCAAATACCAATGTTGGATTCAACAAACCATTACCCTGTGATAACCATGATTAAGATGAATAAATTAGATGATCTTATTTAATATATGTCTCCTTTTTTTGCAACTTTGCAAATCATGTCATCTGTAATAGCATTTTCTTGTAACTTGCAACTTTAAGGTCATTATCGCAAAGGAAAAAAATTGGAATATAGTAGATATGGCTCATGCAAGTCTATGTAGAAGCTACTCTGGTGAACCCAAAGTCATCCCGATTGTCGGGATGGGAGGCATAGGTAAAACAGCCGTAGCGAAAGAAGTTTACAATGATGTATCAATTCATTCTCATTATGATGTTCGTGCCTGGGCTACTGTATCTCAGCAGCACAATGTAAAGGAAATCTTGTTGAGCCTTCTGTAGAAAAGTTTATAGGGCAAAAGGTACTTTCCAAGTCAGGACAATGGGAGTCGAATACTGGTGACAACCCGTAACATTGAAGTGGCTTGCTATGCTGATATAGAGAATCTTTCTTTGCATATGGACTTCATGGATCAAGCTAAGAGTTGGAACCTTTTTAAAACTGCAGCATTTGTCAATGAAGCATTACCATATGAGTTTGAGACTATCGGGAAGCAAATTGCAGAGAAATATCACGGGTTACCACAACTATTGTCGTGGTTGAAGGGCTTCTCAAATCTAAAAGGGCAATATAAGATTGGTAAAGTGTTGCTAATGATGTGAAGTCATTTGTCACAAATGATCCTGATGAGCAATGTTCACATGTGCTTGGGTTGAGTTACAATTACTTGACTAGCGATATAAAAACATATCTTTTTTATTTCAGAATATTTCCAGAAGACACTGATATTCCAGTGAAGAATTTGATGAGATTATGGATGGCTGAGGGGTTCCTGAATTTGGAAAATGATTTGGAAGAAGAAGTTGAAAACTGCTTACAACATCTTATCAACAGGTGTCTTGTACTCATCAGCAAGAAAAGTGTGGATGAAAAAAAATTTAGATCATGTAAGGTTCATGATCTAATAAATGACCTATGCTTGAGAGAAATTCTTCATCGTGAATGACATTGTGTTTGAAATATCAGATGCAGTAAACCGTCAATTTCTCAGTAGTCATAAAATGCAGCCCTTTAAGCCCTGGACTGGTGATGAAATATATGATTTCCTTATGGTCTTTATAGGGTCGTTCTTACCCCTGCACATCATTAGTTGACAGATGATGATGACAAGAACAATCTTTTGAAACGAACTCATTCTATTTTCTTTTCGGGTCATTTTTTTCAGTTTTTATTCTCAAATCAGACCTTATTCATTTCAAATTCCTCAAAATCCTAGACTTGTCCAAGTGCAAAAGCTTTACCAGGAATACTCAAGAAGTTGAAGTTGGTCCCACTTGGACATCATAGCTGAGTTGCCTAACCTTGAATAGCTAAAGCTCATGTTTGGAGTTTGTTGTGGCGAAGAATGGCACCCAATTGTTACATGATTTACTCGATTAATGTTTTTGCTAATTCAAAGGATCTCAATTACTGGAAAGCTACAAATGACAATTTTCCTGTCCTTGAACGACTCGTGATTAGAGGTATCTCTCATTTGAAAGACATACCCATTGAGTTTGCAGATATATATAACTCATAAATTTAAGAGGGTTTAATCCCCAACTTGAGGAGTCTGCTGCATGAATTCAACAAGAACAACTAGACCTCTGAAATGATCCCGTGGATGTTCGTCTCATAAAATAACCCTAGTACGTATAACATTATAAGTATTCAACAATTGCTTATAAAGCTTAAGGTTATACTTTTCTACTCACACAACATTTTTAGATGATCCTTTTACTGTAAACAAAAAAATATACTCTGCTGATATATTGACGGAGTTGACCCTATTGATATTTTTCTGATGGTATCAATATGATGCCACAATATCAAACTCATGAGCACTTTCTTAACAACACTTACCTCGTTAAAGAGTTCATAGCACATCACCTTCATATAAGAAGCTTTTAATTGTCATGGGATAATATAGTTAGCAATGAAATGTTATGATACATTCTTTACCCATATAAAGCGTAGACATGTAAAAAATTCAATCCTACACCCTTGCTTCAAACAGTTTAGGATAATTATAATCTGATATACATTCTAAACAAAAAGTGGCTAGTACAACGCAACAACAACAACAACAACACACCTAGTGTAATCCCACAAGTGGGGTCTGAGGAGGGTAGAGTGTATGCAAACCTTACCCCCTACCTCAAGGCCGGCTCAAGTGCAGCAAATCAAAGTATTTACAATGCAAAAAATATAGTGCAATGAAAATTGTAAATAACTAGAGAAGTGAAACTAAACTTATGATGGTGGACACTGTTGAGAAGGTAAGTGTAATTTTGAACAAGGTTAATTCTTTATTGGATAAATTTCGAAGATTTTTAGCACAAAATGGTTTAGAAGATTGTTAGCCCCATTTTTGATAAAAATGATAATTAAAATAAAATTTGAAGAGAAAAGTTACATGTGACTCGTTGGATGTTTTGCCTCAAGGAGCAATTGGAATAGTATTGGCTAAGCCCAAAATTATAAAGGATAGTAAAAATAGATTCAAATTAAAAAATTTAACCAAATGGATTAAAATAAATCAATATTAGAGAAACAGCTGGCTCCTGAAGTTGTTCAAACAAGTAATTAATTCTGGGAAGGGGATAATTATTCTTAATGATGACTGTATTCAACTGGCAATAGTCAATACACATTTAGGGAGAACTATATATTCTTACGTGAAAAAAGGATTAGGGCACCCCATGGGGAACCATATTTCAACTCTTTTAACTAGGCTAAAGAGGGGGGGGGGGGGGAGCCAACATACTATTAAGGGGTTCATTTGAACCCCCTTCGACAGAAAACAATACTAATTATACATGGCTATAATTATATTTTATGTATATATAGTAGATGTTGAACCCTCTTCAGTTAGTTTGTCTGTTTACTTATTCAGATTTTGAACCTATTATTAAAAATCCTACCTCTGCCACTAGGTTGGAGGCCTAGAGCCATCTCTACATATTAGAAAAACTGTCTATCTCAAAGTCTATCTCCCTGTCAGAAGGGACACCGAAACGATCATCGAAAAAGACTTCTGGAAACTCACATACTCCAGGAACTTACTGAAGGGATGGTGTTTCAAGATTAGAATCCTTAACCCAAACTAGATGGTCGCGCTAACTCTTAAATATCATCCTTCCGGCCTTTAAGATATGAGATGAAAAGACCCTTAGGCATGGTAGAACTATCCTTCCACTTCTAAGACTGACTCGTTAGGAAATTGAAACTTTACAACGTTAGTTCTATAGTCAACTAAGGCATAGCATGAATGTAACTAGTCCATGCCTATAATAATATTGAAGTCTACCATATTTAACTCTACAAGATTAGATGTGGTATCTTTATGAAGGACTAAAATAGTGCAACTCTAATATATTTGTCTAGCCAAAACTAACTATCCAAAGGGAGTAGAAACAAAAAAGGGTTCTAAGAGTTCCTTATGACTGGAATCAAATTTACATCAACATAAGGAGTCACAAAAGACAAGGTTTCATCGGGGTCTAACAAAGCATAATGGGCACAACTTGTAACATACAAGTAACAACACTGGGAGAATTCTCCTGAACCTGATGAGAAGACAAGGCATAAAAGTGGTTTTGACTATCATTTGCACCAGAAGTGGTTCCTTTCCGAAAGTTTTGGCTTGCTGGAGCTAATGATGTAGTAGACTGAGTTGTACTACCTCCATTGCCTTGTCTTTTAGAATGGCAATCCTTGAGTATATGACCTACCTAATCACACATGTAGCACCCATCCTTACCATAAACTTACTCACTAGGATGATTCTTTCTTCACTTACTACATTCCGGGTAAGGAGTGTATCCCTAGGATGATTCTTTCTTCACTTACTACATTCCGGGTAAGGAGTGTATCCCTAGGCAATATTGACCTGTGATAGACAAACTCCCTCCCCCTATGATCATTCCAAGGTTTGGGTGCATGTGAACTAACTAAAGACGGAGATGGTCCAGATGACCTCCATTGAAAAGATGATTGATTCCCATTTTCAGTCCTCTGTTAGCTGGACTTATGGTTTGATGTTTTAGCCCTCTTATTTCAAAACTCTTCCCTATCTTTCAACTTACCCTCCTCATGGATCATTAGTCTGGCTATATCCATTTCCCAAATCAACATCACTGCCTTACCTTCCTTGCTCAAAAGTTACGAGAATCTTTATACAAATAAGCTTATCGTGCTCCCCATATCAACTACTATCTTCGGAGCATAGAGTGACAAATAAGTAAACTTAAGGCTATACTCTTGTACACTTACAGAATCCTACTTCAGATTGAGGAACTCTCTTACCTTTGCCTCTCTTAACTCCCGAGGAAAGAAACACCCCATAAAGGCATCTTCAAACACTCTCCAATAAAGCAATGGTGCATTCTCACCCCTATTCTTCTTCCGCTGATCATACCATATCTTTGAAACATCCTTAAGCTTCTAAGAAACCAACTCAACACTCTCTGCATCACCAACATGCATCATCTGGAAGATCTTTAGAATCTCATCACCAAAACTATATGGATCCTCATTCAGCTTTGACATTGTGAACTCAAATAGATTCATCCTAAAAAAATCACGAATCCTGGAAGCGTCGGGAACACCTGAGGATCACGTAGGGGCTCTTCATTGACAGTCACCATGAGTAATCGTAGCCTGAGCCGACATATGGATGGCGTTGCGAAACTCAACATTAGTAACATCAGCCTGAGGTGGCTGCACAACAGGTGCATTTGGATCTCTTGGTCCAACAGAAATTGCAGTACCTGAGGGTTTTCATCCTTCCTAGTGGGACGTCCTCTGCTTCTGGTTTGCATCGTATGACCAATGGATCTTCGTAGAGGCATGGTCTGAAATAACACATAAGCACAAATTAGAAGAGGTAAATAGAGTTAAGCTTTATCACACGAATAAGAACATGAAAGAAGGGAAATATTTCCTAAACATCCTGTCTTCTCCTCCTTATTAGTGTAGCTCACTTTACACCCATAAAAATGGCTCTACTAGATGTGGTTTTTCAAACATCCTAGGAAACTTTAACGTAGGGATTTGATACCAAGTTTTTTCATGACTAGGTCTACTCCGTGGCGGAGACACTATACGTGGAACCACAAGTGATCCCAACCCTTGGCATAACATATCTTGGAAAGTCATGTGAAAATTGAAGCGGAGGCTGAAACATATTTAAATGAATAACTAGTTCAACATCAACATAAGTGAGGAAATAAAAGACATAGCAACCATTCACGAGGGGAGAAAAGCAATTGATCAGGAATGAGGGATTCTTGTTCTTGTTGAGGTTGTTGAACTCGGTTCCGCAAGAAGTAAGGAGAATGCAACAACCACTTTCTTTCAATTATGCACTACCAGTAGAATGTTCTGCAACATGGTTATCCAGGAAGGAGTTGTACTGCCGTTAGTGGCATTGTCACAGTCTGGCACTCCAAAAGAGCCAGATAAAAGGTAGGATGATTTTGCAGAAACCTCACACATTCCTTTCTATTCTAATTCAAGTATTCTTAGCTACTTCAGAAACCAATGGCATGGTAATACAAGGAGGGGCTGATTTATACACTGGACAGCGAAAACATATGTTTTTTTCAAGATAACTGATTAAATAGTGCATGCAAATTTGATATTCAAAGTTATTTATGTAGAGGATTCAACTTATTGAAATATTGTAATATTTGTGAGCTGAAATAGAAGAATGATTTTACCGAGGCTTTCATGGGTCCATCCCCCGATAACATTGTATGTGAATGTGAAAAGCTTATTATACATGTATCAAGTGTCTAATTGTATCACTTATCAACGTTGTATGTGAATGGAGATGAGATTGGATGAGATATTTTATTCAGAATCAGAAGAGTTTAGTAGCGATATATTTTGATTGTTGAAACAACTAGCCAAATGAAATTTCCTCTAATCATTAGTTCCTAAAGAAAAATAAATTGGTTTTACACAGTTAACACACTTGCTGCAAAATTTCAGAAAAATCCAAATTATGAACCACTATTTTTTTTTGCGATGAAGAAAGTATTAATTTGTGTTTTGATGGTTTGTCATGTGTTTGGACTAGAAAAGCAATAAATTTCACATTTTGTATTATGAAGACAATATCATACCTTGCTTGACTTTTCCACTTTCCTTCTTCTTTTGATAATAAAATTCATAATTAACTTATTGAGTGTTAAGTAACTTTCATTAAAATTTCCACAACACTAATACTTTTAGGTGCAAGAAAAGGGACATTTGGAGGTACACTCCATCAAAAACTAGGTGATTTCTCCTTAAATACGTCTCACGCTACCAAAAACTAGATTAATCAGCAGTCTAATGTGTGGACATAAAAAGTGAATGAAAAATAAAAAAAGGACTTCTACAAGGACTTGGAAATTTCCAAACGACCTAAGAATTGGTACTTTTCTGAGAAGATTATCAGAAAAATAAAAGAAAATCTAAAGCAAGGAAGTTCACATAATTTGCTTAAACAGTTTTAAGGTAGTGTTAGAGGTGAACAATATTGACATGGATTTTAATTCTTTTGTTCAAATTTGCTTGTCATCAAAGTAAAATTACTTAAGACATAATGATATACCCTTCAAACAAAACTCCCCAAGGAAGAGTTTGATTTCATCAAGTATAAACCAAAGAGAAGGATCTCTATCCCATCCCCGTTCCTCGTTGGATGATTCTTTACCTGCAGTTACTAAATAATATGCTTTCTCTGGATGTTGAAAGGATATCTATTAAGAGTTCTAAAGAATGAACGGCCCACTCTGGAGAGATAAACTTTGCTGCTACACTTTTTAGCCTTTCAGCGATTGAGGATTGCAAGATAAAGATCGGGAGGGCTGGAGTATTCAAACTTCTTGTGGATTTATTGGAAAATGGAACTCCTAGGGGCAAGAATGATGCAGCAACAACTTTGTTTAACTTGTCAATACTATGAAAACAAGGCTCGCGTTGTGTAGGCTGGTGCTGTTATGTTTCTGGTAGAGTTGATGGACCCTGCTGCTGGGATGGTTGACAAGGCTGTTGTTGTTTTATCAAACCTCGCAACAATTCACGAGGGAAGAAAAGCAATTGGTTAGGAATGAGGGATTCCTATTTTGGTTGAGGTTATTGAGCTCGGTTCTGCAAGAGGTAAGGTTAATGCAGCAGCCACTTTGTTTCAATTATGCACTAACAGTAGCAAGTTCTGCAAGATGGTTCTCCACGAAGGAGCTGTACCTCCGTTAGTGGCATTGGCATAGTTTGGCACCCCAAGAGCCAGAGAAAAGGTAGGATGATTTTGCAAAAACCTCACTTTCCTTTCTAATCTAATCCACGTATTCTAACCGCATACATATGCAGGCTCAGCTACTTTTTAGATACTTCAGAAACCAACAACAAGGTAATGCAGGGAGGGGCTAATTGGACAGTGAACACATATTATTCTTAAGGTAACTAATTAAATGATGCGTGTAAATTTGGCATTTAGAGTTATTTATGTAGAGGATTCAGCTTATTGAAATATTCTACTATTGGTGATATGAGATAGAAGAATAATTCATGGAGGGTCTTATGAGTCCATCCCCCCAATAACACTGTATGTTAATGTGGAAAAACTTATTATATGCGCAACAAGTGTCTTATTGCATCAGTTATAATCATTGTCTGTGAATGAGGCGAGATTGGATGAGCTATTTTATTCAGAATCACAAGTGTTTAGTAGCGAACATACCTTTTGTTGTTACTGCTTTGGTCTTGTACTAAGTTTGCTTGCAGTGTTGATTCCTTTGCTTTGAATGACTCCTTTTTGTAGTTTGCTATGCCATAAACTTCCGACAGAGTGGCTGGAATAGTAGTAGCTATGGTAGCACCATCATAAATATTATTAGTAGTATAAAGACATAATATTTGCAATAGTTTCTTAGATTGTTGGAAAATATAAATAGATGGGGAAAATAGAATATCAAAATAATAATACAAGAATTAGGATAAATACTACTACAATAAAATTCTTAAGTAATATATATTTATATAATACTCGAGTCGTGATAGACACTGTCCTAAGAAATTATTTTAGCAGTGTGAAATGTTTCCATAGGATTAAACAAGCCTTCTCTAAATTAATTAGAGGATACAGGAATCAACAAAATATAAATACTACAAAACCAACAAGACTATTGAAAGAAAGTGTTTGAAAGAAAAGTGTTTTCTATTTTTCTTTGGTAATATGTTCTCACTTTTTTCATGCTTAATGAAGTAACAATTGATCTTTATATAGAGAAGATTAGGAGATTACTTTGGTACCAAGAATACTTGGTAACCAAGTAAATTAATACTTTGGCACCAAGTAGAGCAATACTTGGTCACCAAGTTGGATGACAAAGTAGTACAAAGATCACATGTTAAATGTTTTGCTTTGGCTCAAAGTAACTAAATCTTTTGAAATAATTATAATATTGCTAACAAATTTGACATTTAGAGTTAATTTATGCAGAGGATTCAACTTATTGAAATATTCTACTATTTGTGATATGATATAGAAAGAATGATTCATGGAGGCTCTTATGAGTCCATCCCCCCGATAACATTGTATGTGAATGTGGAAAAACTTATTATACACGTAACAATTATCTTATTGCATCAGTTATAATCATTGTATGTGAATGAGGCGAGATAGGATGAGCTATTTTATTCAGAATCACAAGTGTTTATTAGCGATATATTTTGATTGTTGACCCAAAAAGCCAAATGAACTTTCCTCTAATTATTAGTTCCAAAAGAAAAACAAATTGGCTTTACACTATTAAAACAGTTGCTACAAATTATCAGAAAAATCCATATTGTGAACTACTCTCTTTTTTTGGATGAAAAATGTATTGTTGTGTTTTGATTGTTTTTCATGTGTTTGGACAAGAAAAATACTAGTAAATTTCACATTTTGTAAACTTTGGAATTTTAGTTGATGATTTGATATGAAGACAACTTTTCCATTTTCCTTATTCTTTTAATAATAAAATTCCTAATAAATTTATTCCAATATGAAAATTCTATGTGAAAGGGATTTGTGTGTTATGTAATTTTCATTGAAATTTCCACATGTTTAATACTTTTAGGTATAGGAAAAAAGATATTTGGATTGCCATTCCATCAAAAACTTGGTATTTCTGCCTTAAATAGGTTTCACATGGCGAAAAATCTAAGATTAATCAGCGCTATAAATAATGTAAATATTAAAAATTGAATTAAAAAAAACTTGTACAAGGACTTGGAAAATTCCAAACCTATGTATTTTCCTTAGAAGATTATCAGAAAATAAAAGAAAATCCAAAGCAAGGAGTTTCACCTAATTTGATTATTCCTAAACTGCAAGAATTTAAGTAAGCCTAAACTCAAATTTTAAACATGGAGGTCAAACAGGTAGAATTAATTAAACTATAGGCTTATATTGAATTGCGAAATGGTACTCTAAGTTATTATCTCATACATTATATTAACAAAGAAAACTAAACTTTAATTTGTCTCCTAATGCAGAAACTGAATATGAAAAATCTAAACAAGAAAAATAAAATTCATCGCTTAATATGATTACTAAACAATATTTGGAAAAAACAAATGAGAAGTGCAATTACACCACTCTTAACTTGCAATCGAAGGAGGAAAAAGCTACAGTTTTAGGATGTGTTTGGCATGAAGGAAAATGCTTTCCATGAAAAATATTTTCCTAGAAAATGTTTTCTAGGAAAACAATTGGTTTTTTAATTTATTTTCTCATGGTTGGTGAATAGAAAATATTTTTTTAATGTTTAGTTGGTGAATGAAAAATATTTATTAAAAAGTACATTAAGAAAAATAATATATGACCCGGTAGCGTAAAAAAATGAAAATTTAAAAATTCAATTTTAAAAAAAAAAAAAAAAAAAAAAATTGGCAGGGGGTGGCGGTTGGGGGATGGCTGGGGTAGGGGTAGGGGGTAGGGGGAATGGATAGCATAAAAATTGAAAATTTGAAATATTTTTCAAAAAAACTTTTTTTGATAGGGTGGTGGGTGGATAGGGGGTGGGATGGGGTGGGGTAGGGGGCAGGGATGGTGGTGGTGGTGGTGGGGAGTTGCGCAAAAAATAAAACAAAATTTAATTTGAAATATTTTTCAAAGGCAATTACATGTCTATTTTGAAGAGAAGCCTAGCTTATTCTATCCTATTACATGTTTATTTTGATTATTCAGACATGTTGTTGTACTGAATAATTGTATTCGATTTTAGATGTTCTTGTATTGATGTTCTAGGTTTTAAGTATTTTTAGTTTCTTCCACACTTAATATCTATTTTTATGAAAGTTGATTTTAAGACTTATTTTATTATTATTTTACTTCTTTCGTTTTATTATTTATAATTCTTTTGGGTGAAAGATTGACTTACCTATTGGTGGATTTGTGTAGGTGTCATCGTGATCTTGGATTTTGGACTGTGACATCAATCTCATAATTGAAATTTGAGGAAGGTATATATATATATATATATATATATATATGCGCGCACACACTAGGTTGATAGCATAAAAGATCCAAAAATAATTTTTTCCAGTATCTAATAAATAATAATTATAGTGAAATAAGAAAAATTGAATAGATATACCTCATACCTCATAGACATTCAGTCATATATTGTCACGACCTGAGCCTACACCCTGGACGTGACCGACACTCGAGAACCATTACTGGTCCCCAAACAAACCCTCATCCTGGCTGACTACAAGTGGAAAACTAACTCAAGCAAAAATGGGAACTCCAAAGCATAAATAAACGTTACAATCTCAATTTGAACTCAACTCCAATAACTATCTGAAAATAATTTAACAAGTTATAGTTAATTGTCTCATGACCTCAAAACATCTCAACAACAAAAGAAATAATGAAAGACTCCTCGACGCTTAAACTATCTATGAATCCTCTAGAACTCAGATAGGTGCCAGGACAGAACCCCAACAACTTAACAAAACAAGAAGTAAATGTGAAGCCTTCCGGAAGCAAGGAGGCTCACTCAAGCTAGCTAGAATGCTAATGGTCTCAACGAAGCGCCTGTTGATGACCCTAAACACCTGTATCTGCATTATAAAATGATGCAGTCCAAATGACGTTAGTACATTGAATGTATGAGCATGTAAGGGGAAAACTGAACATACAAATATAGTTGAACTGATAGAAAGGGAAGACACACTCACCTCAACTCAACTCAATATGAAAGCAGTGATAATAAAATGCAATATATAAAGCTTTTAAAATAACAAATAATAACTCAAGATTTATAAAAATATAATAATAAACTCTTTACTCTTATTTAGGAGATTCTCTAACCGACAATCATCACTATGAGCTATGTGACGATACATGTCACTCCTCGAGCCTACACCCTGGACGTAACTGGCACTCGAAAACCATTGTTGGTTCCCAAGCAAACCCTTGGCTTGGATCACTACTCAGCGGAAGACATTACTCAAGCAAAATGGAAACTCATGATGCAAAAATAACTTTAAAAACTTAACTTAAACTCAACTACAATAATCGTCTAAAAATAATTTAACAAGTATTAGTTAAATGCCTTATGAACTCAAAATATTACAACAACAAAGGGAATAATGAAAGACTCCTCGGCTTTTAAACTATCTATGAAGCCTCTACTATTATAGAAGGATTATCGGGACAAGATCCTCGACATCCTAACAACTTAAAATAAAAGTGGAACCCGCCGGAAGCAAGGAGGCTCACCAAAGCTAAGTAAAACTGCAAGTGGTATCAACGGAGTGTCTGTTGATGACCCTGAATACCTGTATCTACATTATAAAACATGCAGGCCAAATGATGTTAGTACATGGAATGTACGAGCATATAAGGGGAATTCTAAAGCATAACCATAATATTGAACTTATAGAAAATAAATATGCTTACCTCTTCTCAAACTCACTCAACTCAACTCAAACTCCACTCAAGGATAAGATACTCAACTCAAGGATAAGATACTCAACTCAAAGGTAAGATACTCAACTCGAAGATACTTGGCTCAAGATAGTCAACTCAAAGGTACTCAACTCAAGATACTCAATAATAAAGCAACAATAAAGATGCAATATATGGAAAGCTACAGTATATAATAACTCAATTGTATGTAAACATACGATAATAACTCAATTTTATATAAAAATACAATGATAACTCTTATTTGGGAGATTCACTAACTGACAACCATCACGATGAAATATGTAATGATACATCGTCTCTCCCACGCTGTTAGATTTGTCCTATACCTTGCCAGAGTATAAAACATCCTCAACTATGTGGATTCACTAATCTATGCTCAAAAAGCAATAAGGAATCATCTAAAAAGTATGACTCTTTACCCATGTTGGCATACATGGTTTATGAGGACTTTGAGTTGTGTGAACTCGTCCCCATATCGGTTCTCAAGACTACTCCCAATAATATAACTCATGCTCATGTGTTTAAAAACATTTTCTCATCCTCAAACTTTGAGATTATAAGTCAAAAGGTTATCTTAAAATAGATAATGCTCAAAACTCCTGATGAACTCCTTTAGAAATCGAAGTTTCCTCTAATTTTAAATGTAAAACATTTACTCTTGGAAATACTTAATTCCCTTATATACATGTTAATAAAATGAAACTCGACTCTTCTCATCCTCATACTCATTTACTCAGGTCTTTAAAAACATTATAAATAATTGTAAAAGAATTCTCAAAATAGGGTTCATGCTGAATTATGGACGTAAATGACTCAATTCAAGGGTTTCAATAACCATATATAGAACTCAATACTCGGAACTCGGTAACTCCAGAACTCAAGGACTCAATGATACTACTCATCTCAAGAATGCTTGAGTCATAGGGTTCATGCGAAATTATGGGCATGACCAACTCAACTCAAGGACCTCCATGCATAACATATGGAAATCCCATAATTATGAAATATAGTTTCAAAAAGGGTTAGGAACTTAATACTCAAGAACTTAGAACTCAAAGATACTCATTCTTTCAAGAACACTCCATTCATAGAGTTTATGTGGAATTTTGGACATGAACGAATTGACTCAAGGGCCTAAATGACAATATAGAACTCATGTGTACAAATCTTCTTATTCTCATACTTACTTCCTCAAAACATAGCTCAAAGTGATAGTTGATCTCAAAGGGATTCAGAATTTAACTCAACGACTTTCTTGAACTCTCCTCTTAACTTTACCTTGAATTTGTAATGTGAATTCAAGATTTATGATTAGGATATACATGATATCTCAAGGATTTATGAAGTTTTAAATAGTTAGGATTAAGAAGGGAATGAAAGCTAGATTCAAAGGAACAAGTACGAATTAAAGAACGGAGAAGAAGGTGGCCTGATGCTCCAGGCCCAGGGGTGGTGCATCGCGCCAGGCCTACAACTACTAGAGGTCAATTTTGGTGCACTGCTAGCGCCCCACACTAGCCCTCCTGGCACATCTGGGGCACGCCACCCCAGCCCTTTTCCAGAACAATCCGACGAATTTTCTCTTAGATTCTTAGGGCCTAATTCACCTAGAATCGATTGGTTCCTTCCAAACTTCCTTTGATTCATTAACTCAACACAAGAGCATGAAAAACTACTCAAAATCCCTCAAGAATTACACTCATTCGCAAGATCCTCACCTCAAGAACTTAACAAGGATCCAATAACAAGGAATGAAGCTAAAACCTCAAGAACCTTCAAGAACTCAAATCACTCAACCTTAAGAAAGAATTTACAGATAAAAATCACATGATTGACGTGTGGGTGAACGAACCTAGCACTATGAGAACTTACATACATTAAAGATATAGGTTCTTGGCGAAATCTTGGATGAACTCTTGGAACCTTGAACTTTTTCTCCTCTTGTACCTCCTATCTAAAGCCTTAACATTTTAGGGATGAATTAAACTGATTCTAATCAGTTTAGACCCTAAATTTTGTTTAATTCATTCTTAGACTAAGTGGGGGTAAGGAAAAAACTAAAATACCCCTTCTTAGTTCGGGTGAAAAGGCCCTATCTAGAGAGACTGCACTCAAATGGTCATATCTCCCTCATTTGAACTCGAAATATAGCAAACTCGGTGGTGTTGGAAAGAGGACTCCAGGATCTTCGATTTGATACCTCACACTACAAGAAAAGTGTGAATTATATGGGAATTTTCCGAGGGATTAGTATGAAAATTTGCAGAAAAATAAGTTACCTGCGGATTTTCATACTAATCCCCAGAAAAAATCCCCATGTAATTCACACTTTTCTTGTAGTTTCATAGGCCACAAGGATCATTATGTGCTAAAATTTATGGTCGTTTAAAGTTGATCCAAACCTTAAAAAAACTTACGAATGACTTGAATGAATTTCTCTTCAGTTCTTTTTGGAACTCGAGGTGCTATATCTAGTGACCTTGACACCTAAGAAAATTTAAATTCCTCAGTAGAATCTTACTCACAATGAAGAATGGTTCGAGTCTTAGCTCAAAATTTTTTGGGGTGTTACAATACAACGTCTCGCTCATGTTGCCAGAACTGTTTTATACTTTGTCGGGGTATAAAACGCCTCAACTAAGTGGATCCACTAAGCAATAAGGATTCATCTAAAAAGTGCGATCCTTTACCCATGTTGGCATACATGGTTTTTAAGGATTTTGAGTTGTCTGAACTCATCCCCATATCGGTGCTCAATACTACTCCCAATAATATATATATATATACACATACACACACACACACTCATGCTCAAATGTATAAAACATACCCTTTCTCTATTTTGAGGTAATTACTCAAAATAACCTCTTAAAAGTGGTAAGTGCTCTGAAATATCTATGAACTCATTAATTCATTTAGAAATCAAAGTTTTTCTTTTCTCAATGTAAAAACTTATACCTTTGGGAATACTTAATTCCCGTATGCTCTTACTCAATTCATATTTGAAAACTCTTTCTTAAAACTATATTAAAAATCATATTGTCATCTGATCATTGATGACTCGGGAAGTCATACTGCATAAACATTGATGGAATATCTAGATACCATGCTGCTTAAACATTGATGACTTACTCTACTATCATACTAATCATGTTGTAATACTCTTTCTAAAAAAACTTTTTTACTTTGTTAGAAAATTAGTTTAAGAAAAAAATGTTTGCTTTAAAAGATTCTAAAAAATATAACTCAAAATAGGGTTCATACTAAAATATAGACATGAACGAATCAATTCGAGGATCTCGATAACAATATAGAAAACTCAATACTCAGAACTCAAGAATTCAGAACTCAGCGATACTACTCATCTCAAGAATACTCAATTCATAGAGTTCATGCTGAAATATAGACATGAAAGAATCACCTCAAGAGTCTCTATACACAATATACAACCATTTAGTAATTAGGAATAGGAATTCAAAATTCAAGAACTCAAGATCAACTCATCTCAATAATACTCAAATCTAAAGATAGAACCATAGATTACTCTTTTTCTAATTTGAAAGTAGATGTAGGGCGTGAAAGAACTAGTACAACACTATGATAGCCTTACATACCTTGAAAGAACTAAGTTTTTGGCGAAATTCTTCAAGTTCTTGGAAGAACGCTTGAAACCCTTCTCCTTTCTCCTCTTGAACTTGCTCAGAAAACCTCTAACGCTTTTTGGAATGAATAAAAATGATTTCCATCAGCTTAGACCCCTATTTGGGTGAACAAAACATGTTAGGCTAGTGGGTTAAGGAAAAGACCAAAATACCTCTCCTTAAAAAGGACGAAAAGGCCTTATCCAGAGAGATTGCACTCAAACGGGGATACCTCCTTCATTTGAACTCAGATTTTAGAAAACTTGGCAGCGTTGGAAAGAGGACTCAAAGGTCTTCGATTTGATACCTCATGGGTCACCCAACACTTTATGTGCTAAAAGTTATGTTCGTTTGAGGTTGACCCAAAACTTAAACTAAAGGGTGACTTGAGCGAATTTCTCTTTAGTTCTTTTTGAAACTCGAGGTGTTACATCTAGTGACCTGAACACCTAAGAAAATTTAAAATTACTAGGTAAAATCTTATTCACAGACTAAGAATGGTTCTAGTCTTAACTTTAAATTTTTCGGGTGTTACATATATAATTATTAAAATAAGGTAAATATAAGAAAAAAATTCATAAATTGTAGAAGTGTTCATTGTTGTAAATAATATTTACAATTGTTAACGGTAATACTATTCCTATATATAATAAACAATTGGTAAGTAGGTGTATTTAGAAAAATTATTTCAGTGAATGAGAAAAAGTTAAGTAGATATATATACTGATTTTGGTTTACTGTGTATCAATTATTATTTTTACTAGTTTTGGGCTATTTTAGATAATATAGTGAAAAATATAAAATATTACTTTTCATAAATAATGTAATTAGTAATAATGTATTTAGAGACTTGTAAAATTTCTAATACAAGTTAAACAAAGTCGATGTAATACTATTAAACTACCGAGCATGTGAGGTCTTTATTTTGGTATATTTTTCTATATATTTATTCCTTTTTAATTACTAGACAAGTGGGCCGTTTATATCATAAAATTTTTAAAAAATTATAACTACAAACTTAGGCCGAAGTGTTGAGCCCAAGTCTAAATCAACAAAAACAAATAAAAAAGGTAGAAAAGGAAATAAATATAACTCCAAACTAGGGAAGTAGCTGGCATGCCTAGAGAATTCGATTGACGCATCCTCTTCTTCAATCTTGACGGCTTCCACCATCTATTTACGTTGCGTCACTCATCCTGAATGGTGCATCACATAAGTTCCTCCTCTAGCTAGTAATCCTAATTAAAGAGTTGATTTGATGAGATGCTGAGTAAAATCCTAGCAGATCTAACGAGCTTAGCATGTGAATTCCCAGGCCTGCAATGTAACTCAACATCCATTGCTCAGGTCAAGAAGACAGTGGGTTGAATCCCAGGTAGGACTGATACCACCGCCATCCCAAAGATCCTAACAAAGTTCATGATTTTCCAGGTATTGGATATTGCTAGTCACATCTTGAGCTAAGTTTTTAATCTTTCTCTGAACCGCTCCAAATCTACTCTGTTAAAAATAGATCTAATCTTTGAATCGCTGTACAAATAAAAGAGTTCACCAAGACAATCGATCTGTTGACTAATTTAAAGCTTCATATTTGGTATCTTTGTTTGTAATCTCAGGTGAGTATAGCGTTCTTCTCTTGAATTTAATTTTGATGGAATAAAATCCCAATAGATTTAATACCACCACCTTAAAGAAAATCCAAAATTGAAACAATACACTTCACCTTTTATGCAACAATACATGATATGTCTTTGCATCAAAAATCTAAACATTGTTCACAACCGAAAATAGATATACCCCTTTAATGGACAAGACTATTAAAATCAGCAATCTTCTATGTAACACCTCATGTGTTGGCTGTAGAAGTCTATAATTTTACCATAGATATAGATTATGAATGTTATTTGTCTCTCATGAGTCCTATTTTTATACCATATGTGACACCTCAAACTCTCACAAGGTGCATGGTATATTAATCAACCAAAATTAATTAACACATCATCATTCAACTTAATATCATATGTTAAATATCACATATTGTTGATCTTTGAAACTTTACATGCTACTGCTTGCTTGTCTGATTTTTAAATGAGGTATGTTTTGTTTAACTGAATTGATTATCCTTCTTTTGGTACTTGGGCCCTCTTGGAAATGTGTAAATCATATGAACCTGCAAAATTAAAAAAACTAGGTTAGCAAAAAGTCAGCAAAAGTATTTCTCCCCTTTAAGGAGTGTTGTACTCTTACTGACATTAGGGCCCTTAATCTTTTAATGGAGTTGAGCTCCATTGTCATAATCCATGGAATCTCCCACTCTCCATTGACCCAAAGCCAATGAATCAGACTTTATAATGACATTTGATAAATTGTTCTTGAAATAGTACTGCAACCATTCTTTCATAGCAACAACTTCAGCTACGTAGGTTAGTAGGTTTAGGAATCTTCAACCTCTTGGAACCAATCATATACAAATATGATCTCTAATGCAAAAAGATGCAGCACGAAGGCCTGGATTACCCTTAGAGGCCTCATTTGTATCAAATTTTTACCAACCATTAGAATGTGCACACTATCTCACTATGGTAGATTCGAAAATAGGTCTGTGCACTTCAAACAATGCTACCAAGTGATGAAAATTCTTTGATATATATGTGTAAGCAAATTTCCATTTCATATGATT
Organism: Solanum commersonii; assembly: GCA_029007595.1. Taxonomy (NCBI): domain Eukaryota; kingdom Viridiplantae; phylum Streptophyta; class Magnoliopsida; order Solanales; family Solanaceae; genus Solanum; species Solanum commersonii. The sequence continues at coordinate 223,056 of JAJTWQ010000214.1, forward strand.
TTTGAGAGTGCTATTAATGTCACAAATGACCTTTAGGATAGAGTAAGAGCCCCAATGAATAACAATGTTTCTTTTCTTCCAAAGACACCATAAGAAACATTAGGAACAACATTAAGATTGTTTTTTGCCTACCATTTCCTTGAGCATCTCATGACCACTTCTTTAAAGACTGCCTCACCTAAATCCATGGGCATGTAATACCATCAGTAGTAGTAAAAGAGTTTCAAACACATCATTCAACTTCACTTTTAAGAAACAGATGATCCATAGACTCCTTAATTGGAACCTCACAACAATAACAAACGTGAGAGGTAGGATTCCATAGATCCATAAGTGAATCTACTTGGAATTTAGGAGTCCATACCCCTCCAAGTAAAGAAAGATATTCTGAATGGAAGTCGTTTCACCCAAATGTTCTTAAAAAATTAGATTCCTCCTCTTTCTTTTTCAACAACTCCAAACTTCTCACTGTGTATTTTCCTGAGCTTGTTTTATTCCACCAAGGTCTATCCTCCATATCATCATGCCTACAATAATTCAAGTGGCTGCATATGTTCAACAATGTTACAAGGAAGATAATGCCTCATTAAATCATAATCACACTCATTGTTAGCTAAAGAAACTTTTGTAGTAAGTACCTTTGATGGCTTATTAAATAACAAGCCCAACTTAGTCCAATTATCAAACCATCCCACCATAATAATTGCTCAATTTTCTCCCTATGTTGAAGCATATCCACTGGACAAGAGAAGATGTTTACATCTTATAATATTTGTTCCACATGAAATTAGCCAAATAGTATTTTCAATCTTGAACCTCCACCAGAGTTTAGCATACATGACTTGTGACACCTCAAACCTCAACTTGAAACCCAACCCTCTTAGGTAAACAAACTTTGTCCCAAGTAGTCAATGTTCCACTTTTTCCTACAACTTTGTTACTACAAAAGTTTTGTGATTTAGAAATTGAATGTCAAGTGTAACTAGTATATATTGGGCAACACATTTGAATAAATTGGTTAAAGATACACTTCTAAAAGATAGTAATTAACTAAATTAAATGATTTATGTGACAAAAAAATACAAAAACAAATGCTTTTTATGTGAATAAGTTAGAGTTAGATGGTTTTTATGTGATATAAAAGTTTAAAAATTATTTTTTTGTGTGATAATCCATGAAGTTAAATGGCATTTCTAAAACAACATATAGAAATATGACTTTTATGGGATAAACACAAAATTAAATGAATGATTGTGTGTGAAATTACTCAATAAAAATTACAAGAATTAAAATATTTCTTAAATAATCCAATCTTAAAATTTAAGTTTTAGCTAACTTTGAATCATATAATAAAAATTCAAAAATAACGTTTATATTGTCATTTGTTTTCCCTCAATATATCATTTTGTAGAGCCACATTCTTTTTTAAGCAATACATTTTTCGATTCTATCAGATTCCTAAATCTTATTCTGCCTAGTTTCATCTTGGAAAAATAGAATTTTTTACATGTTAGTCAAACTGAAGAAGGCAATTTTTATAGAATGATGACCATAGATTTAGGAATTGACCATCCAAAAAGGTCAGATATATTTGGATGTTCTTCGAGTCCTATAATTTTGATAAATTTTACAATTAGATTTTTACTTGTATTGAATTATTTTTTAAAAAACCCTTTATGTTGAAACTGAGATAGCTTTAAGCTAAACTTATCAGGAACTTATGACTAAGGAAAAAGAGGAAGTGTCTAGTTCAAAATGGGGTGATAGTTTAGAAGAACTAGAAGACTCTTTGGATGAATCCGACTCAAAGAAATCTATCCAAGAAATTTATTACTAAGGAAAAAGGGGAAGATTCTAGTTCAAAATAGGGTGATAGGTTAGAGGAACTAGAAGACTCTTTTGATGAATCCATCTCTATTAGCTTGGGAGGAAAATGAGAGAAAAAATCAAGCAGAATCATTAGTAACAGAAGAAAAACTGACCAGAAAATTATATCATAGAACATCATCATGGGCATGTACCAACTTCAAAATACGAAGATGAAAACAACCAGATCACCAGAATCAAGCTCATCAAAGACAAAAAAAAATTGTTAGCAATGAATGATGGTCTCATAGATAAAAAGGGAACAATGGTATTACAAGTGTCTAAACATACCAATAAGGAGATCTCAACAACTAAAGTAACTCACAAGGTAACATAGACAAAAATATGGGAAGCAATGAATGTATTAAAAGGTGAGAAAAATGAAGAAGTCATTCTTGAGAATTTCCCCAAGCTAATTGGAGAAGCATATCTCTTTAAGAGCTCCTGCCAGAAAAACAAAGAAAAAAAAATCAAAAAATTATACAAGTCAAGAGGGTGATTCAAAAGAGGATAGTGCCGTCAAAGTATAAATGATGATGAAGGTACTAGTTTGGAATATTAGGTCTGTTAGTAAATAATAGACATTTCAAAGACTCGTTAGCCTACAAAAACAATGTAAGCACTCTAGTGTAGCTCTGATGGAACCATTTCAAAACTGCAAGCATCTGTAGAAATATAGAAGAAGTCTAGGAATGGAAACAACTATTGCTAATATTAATGACAAGATTTGGATATTTCTGGCTACTAGTATACAATGAAAAATATTGATGGACACATAATAATTGATTTCGTTGAAGTTGTGTCATCAAAACTCTGGAAAATATTTCATTTCAACTTTTTGTTATGCTAAATGTGATAAAAGAAAAATGTAGGAACTATGGGATAACTTATATTTTCTAGCCACAAACATGGAATCACCTTGGATTATTGGAGGATATTCTAATCTTATTATCTCAGGGAAAGAGAAATTAGGTGAACTATCAGTAACGGTAGAAGAATGTGAAGATTCTACCTTTTGCATAAATTCAAGTGGGATTTAAAGGAAACACTTACACTTGCTGGAATGGTAGAGATGTAGAGGATTGCATTTTTTAAAGGTTGGACAAAATGATTTTCAATATCTAGTATCAGAATATCTTTCCTCAATTGAAGTTGAACACCTATCTAAAATTAGTTCAGATTATGCCCCTTTGATCATTTCATGTGAAGAAGAAACTCTCAACCTAATTAAACCTTTTAGATTCTTAAACTTTTGGACTCAATATGACACTTTTAAGGAGTTAATGATTCAGCACCGGAGATGTGCTTTTGAAGAAACCCCCTACCTAGCATTCAAACAAAGGATGAAAAACCTTTAAAAGGCCCATCTTAAAAGCTATCTCAGTTTCAATATAAAGGCTTTAAAAAAGATTCAAAACAAGAAGAAATTTGATTATAATTTATTTTTTTTACAATTGTAGGACTCCAAGAACATCCAAATAGACATGACCTTTTTGGATGATTCAATTCCTAAATCCATGGTCAACATTCTATGAAAAATGCCTTCTTCAATTTTGCTAACATGTAAAAAAATTATTTTTTTCATGATGTTAAACTAGGCAGAAAAAGATTTAGGAATATGATAGAATCAAAGATATGTGTTGGTTAAAAAGGATATGGCTCTACTAGAATATATATATAGAAGGAAAACAAATGTTAACATAAATATAGTTTTTGATCTTTTATTCTATGACTCAAAGTTAGTTAAAACTTAAATTTTGAGATTGGATTATTTAAGGAAATTTTGAATTCTTGTAATTTTATTGAGTAATTTCAGTCATAGTTATTCAATTTTAAGTTTATCACACGAAAGTCACTTTTCTAGTTTTTGTTACACATACGTCATTGAACCTTAAGAATTATCACACAAAAATCATTTTTTTATACCTTTTTGTATCACATAAAAGTCATCAAACTTTAAATTTATCACATAATTTATTTATTTATTTTTTGTATTTTTTGTGACATCAAGTCATTTAATTTAGTTAATTACTAATTTTTTAGAAGTGTTTTTCTTTAATCATTTTAATCAAATATGCTGCTTTATAAGGGCTGCACTTTACCCTAAAAAAAAAGGGTTTCACTTTCAATTTCTAAATCAAAAGATTTTTGTAAAATTTATTTAGCTCTTTTTTCTTTAACTGAAAAAATGAACAAAGCAATAACTACACATAGCCTCTTGATTTTACAAGAAATTTAACTGTAATCGACTTACAACTAATTATTTCAACTTTCAATAAAATTAATAATTAAAAACTATTGACATAATCAAAATAATTCACAAAATAATATATTTTGAATTATTAATTTTATTGAAAGTTGAAATAATTAGTTGTAAGTTGATTACAGTTAAAATTTCTTGCAAATTAAGAGGCAATGTGTAGTTATTGCATATCTTTTGAATTATACTGAGATATGAAAGATTAAAATTGTATAATATATCAAAATCCTGACATACATATGAAAAAACTCAACAAATAAATTTATAGAAATAAATAAATAGAAAAGGATAAAACAAAAAATGATATAAAAATAAAGGCCTCATATTTTTGGTAGTTTAATAGTGTTACATCAACTATTTTAGCTTATATTGGTTTTAAGAGTCTCTAAATATATTTTGTCATGACCCAATCCACTAGACCTTGCGAGCACCTACTCTACCACCTAGATAAGAGAACCCTCAACCCCCAAACCTAACATGCAGAAAAATTAACAAGTCATAAGCTAACACCCTAAATGGTTATGAAATTGCCATAAATTAATTTAAACCTCCAAAGTTGTTTTACAAGGAAACATACTAACACCCACAAGAAACTAGTCTAAATACCTACAAGAGCTTCTAAGAGTACAACTTATAAAAGAAATAAGGAACAACTCCCACCATAAGGAAAGAGGAGTAGAAGCTATCGAAGATCATCGTCTTCACCTATGAAACATTACTAAGTTTCTGCAACTAGACTATGTCATGTGGCATAGCAAAAGAGTAGTATCTGTATAAACTACATATACTGGTAGCAACATCAGTCGACTCGAACCTACCACATAATATAAAGTAGATAGAAGAGAACATGCAATATGAAAATTACACCATCCAGAGTCTATCCACCTGTTTTTACTATCACGGGTATAATGCCCATAACCTAGTACACTTTGATCCTAGCTTCCTACCTCATTCTAATGTCAACTTTGCCATTAACACATTTGACCCTTTTTTCCCATTCTAAGTATTTCTAAGCCTACATGTGATATCACCCTAAGGCTTCCCAACCCTACCTGTGATATCACCCTAAGGCTTCCCAACCCTACCTGTGATTTCAGAGGCTTCTCTAGCCCACTTGTGATGTCACTCTCATATTAGATCATAGCCTAACCCTTCTACTACATTAATATCCACAAATACAAGACCACAATAATGCCAAATCATAGCTTAACCTTTCTATCAGATAGAAATTCCTGAATGCAAGATAACCCTTAATTCGATTAATCAACCTACTATCTTGGACCTTTCATACCCATACGTAAAACTAGCGCCTTAGGCTAACTCAGTTATTTTAATTCAAATTACCCTAATCAGATAAATTCTAAAAACGCTAGAAAACCATGACCTGTCTCATCATTTAACCGTACACCAGACTTTCAGTCATCTGTCTAACATAACAACCACCATTTCAATAACCAATAACATCATGATAACCAGAAACATAGTTTAGAAAAACTAAGAATTGAGTCCCCATAAACTTAATTCAATAGTTAAAATAATTATAATCACAAATACAATATAGCTCAAACTCCTAGTCCTTGCCTTGGATTCATATGCACAACCCGCAATATGGTAAAAACATACCACTCACATATAGTAGCAATCATGAATACATAGACTTCAAATCATAATATTATGAAATCAACCGATACTCGGAATCAACCATTTGATAAAGAACATGTATATCTTCATAAATTCATCTTTCATAGTTGAAATGCCCAAATTACACTTTCCAAAAGAAGTATAAGCGGTCGTTGCCAAATAAAGAATCCAACTTGTAGGTTGGGGTCGATCCCACTAGGAATATGATTTAGACTTAAACTTAACTCACAATTATCTCTTTTTAGTCAAACAATTTTCGAGAAAAGTAACCAAAGGGGGGTTTTGTAACTAAAGTAACAGTTTGTTGATTTAAGTTAATAAGTAACAAGTAAGCAAGATTCATAGTTTAAAGATCAATATAAGATGAAAACTAGGGTATATGTGTTCCCCACAAGCTTTTAACGCAATATTGTTAATAATAATACTTCTATCCTAGTGTTTGAAATGCAAGGCCTTTAGAATGCATATAAACGAATTATTAGAAAATAAATATATTCAAGAAAGTAATAGTAAACATACAAGTCCAGCATTCATAGTAAATAAACACAGTGAACAAAAACGAGGAAAAAGCCGTATGGTTATTGACTACAGAAATCTAAATGCAAACACAAAAACATATAATTACCCCATACCAAACAAAGTATTAAAAGTAAGACAAATACAAAGTTATATAATTATTTTAGTAAATTTGATTGTAAATCAGGATTTTACCATCTAAAGTTAGAAGAAGAATCTAAAAAATTAACAGCTTTCACAGTACCACAAGGATTCTATGAATGGAACGTATTACCCTTCGGATATAAAAATGCACCAGGAAGATACCAACATTTTATGGATAAACGGACCCCCCCCCCCCAAAATTGGTATCAGAGCTAGATAGTAAATATTTAAGTATGGATAATAATAAAGAAGTACATAGATACGAATTAATCAGAACAATTATGACAAAACGACAACAATTGAAATATAAACAAGAAAGACTTCAATATAATATATATGCAGGTGTATGCCAAAAATCTTTATTAGCACAGAGGAAAATGATATTTACACTATAACATGAAATACAAACCATAGAGTATAAACTAAAACATAATTTACAATGAATAAGGAAGAATTTGCTATAGAAGAAAAAACTTATGAAAATCCAGAAGGATTAAAAATAAAGATAATATTTTCAAACTTAGGAAGAAGATATAAAAAGATAGGTGATAATTTACATTTAATGGTAGAAAAAGAAACAGTAAGATTAGAAGATAGCTTAACTGCAATGGTACGAATAACTAAAGAAAATAAAGAAATAGACAGAAAAAAAGAAATAGAGACAATAAAACAACAAACAAAATTAGAAATCCAATAGATAGAAGAAGTAAAAAATGATAGAATACTTGCACTAGAAAAAGAACTAGCCATGCTTAAAGAATTGTATGCCGCTAAACAAAAAGAAAAAGAAAAAGAGACGGAATTAGAAATAGAAATAAAAAAATTTAAGGAACAATTAAACCCAGATATAAGCATTGATAATGTTGACATAGATAAAAATTGTTCAGAACAAGGTTCAGACATAAGTGAAACATATACAGAAATATTAGAAAAAATAGAAGGAACCGAAATAAATGCTAAAATAGAGATAAATACCGAAGAAGTAGAAAATAAAGCAAGTACAAGCACAAGTACATAAGTAAAAAATCCAAGAACAATGAGTCTGAATTATTACACAGTTAGTTACCAATAATCAGACAGATATGATACTTTATGGAACAAAAGATTAAATAAAAAATGGACACCATCTACAAAAACTAGAAATACTAGTTTTCTAGATTTAGATTGCGTAGCAGACATAAACAAAACAATACAATTATGGGTAGGCTACATATCAAAACAACTAATAGATAATAAAATTGGAATGTCAGAAGTACCAGGATATATAGAAAGAACATTTATCGGAACAGTAAAATTATGGTTACAAAATTTAGGAGAAGAAAGTACTAAAATATTAAGAAACAGTAAAAAAATGGATGGAGAAAATGCAACTACGCCCATTGATATATTAAACAAATATGAGCTTGCTATAAGAAATGAATTTAGCAGTACAACAACAGAAGTAGAAGAACAAAATAAAGAAAAACAGTTACATAGAAATCTGATGTTAAAATTAGCTATATGTAATATGTGCTACATAGATGAATATACATGCGTATTTAGAGAATATTATTATAAAGGAACATATGACCCAATAGAAGCACAAGAAATAAGAAAATTATATTTTACAAAATTACCAGAACTATTTAGTTCTAAAATAATAAAAGACTGGAATAGTGCAGGATTGCAAGATACACTAGGAGCAAGGATAAGATATTTACAAAAATGGTATTCAGAAATATGTGAAAAATATAGAGAAGACATAAAAATGGAAAAATCAATAATAAAAAATCTAGCCTGTTGTAAAGATAGAATAGCACTCCAATTTGGATGTAATGATAACTATTATAAAAAGAAAAACAGAAAACCAGGAAAATTTAAAAAATTTAAATCCCAATATAAATATAAAAGACCACGAAGAAGATGTTATATAAAAAATACTAAAGAAAAAAGACCTTTTAGACCAAAGAAAAAAATAACAGAATGTACATGTTATAATTGCGGAAAACTAGGACATTTAGCTAAAGACTGTAAATTACCTAAGGATCCAAAAAGAAAACAAATATCTGAAATAATAATTAATGATGACATATATACCCAAATAGATCATATAGACTATGAGCCAGATAGTGATGATAGTATATATGAATTTGACCATGAGACTGAACTACCTAAAAATGAGATAGAAGAAGATAATAATTATAATTATAATGACTGACAAAGATGTACAAATAATAAAAGAAGAATATACAAATGAGGAATCTGCAGAACAAAAAATAATATTTGAACAAATAAAAGGAAAGGAATTAGATCTCAGTGTAGAAAAAATATTTAAGTTACCCCTTATAAGAAATATTTTTAAAAGACAAAAAGAAGAATATTATGTAGTAAGTCAAAAAGAACACATAATAGATTGTAAATACGCCAAAGGAAAAGAAAGAATACCTGTAATAAATAAACGAATAATAAATAAAGAAATACAAGCAATTAAAGCTAAAGACCCTATAAAATACGTACATTTAGGAGGAATAGAGATATTAATAAAAGCCTGTTTTAGAGAAGGAATAGATACACCAATAGAAATATACTTAGTAGATGATAGAATAATAGAGCCAATAGAAAGAAGTATAATAAGTGCAGTAAAAGGAAATTTGATATACCAAAAATTTAAATTCATAATTAGTGCAAATTATTCAGTAGCAATAGATGATAAAAATATAGATAAATCATTAGTATTATATTGGAAAATGTCAGGAATAGAGTTAGCCCCGCAAGTAAAATATTCACGGCTCCATTTGTAAAAACCTATATGTACTAACAACAAAACACAAAATAACAGCTAAAAATAAAATAAATAAGATAAAAATAGAAGACCCCTTTGAACAAATTGTAACAGTAATAGATAATAATGATTATAGTTACAAAGAAATAGATATAGAGGAGGATTTAGAAATAGTAAGTGATAGAATAAGTACATCAAAAAGAATGAAAAATGTAGATAAAACAGAAAATACATCTCAACCTCAACGAAAATCAGTAGAATACCCAATAATAAAAGAAATTGAACCATATCATTATTATATAACTGGAATAATAGAACAAAGAAAACATTTATTATAATAAATACTGGACAAGAAGAAAATTATATACCAAGAGAACTAGTAGATGAAGAAGAGATAATATCTAAGAAACAAGCATGTCCCGAATTACCAAAAGAATTATCATACATAGAAGACACGACTGAAAAAGAAGTCATTATAGGAGGAATAATTATATTAATAAAATTTGCAATATACCAAGGTGATAATATAATATTAGGAATAAAATGGCTAGAAGAAATGAAACCCTATAATCTAGACAATACACAATTAATTATAATTTATAAAACCAAAAAAGTCACGATAAAAAGAGCATTATGAAAATATATATACTTGCAAAAATAATAGTAGAAAATTATTATAATAGATACTATACTCCAATGTTAGACACAGGAGCAGAAGAAAATATGTGAAAACATAATTGTCTACCAGACGAAAAATGGGAAAAACTAATAACTCCTATAGTAGTAACCGGATTTAATAATGAAGGCAGTATGATAACATACAAAGCAAAAAATATAAAACTACAAATATGGGATAAAATACTAACCATAGCAGAAATTTATAGCTATGAATTCATTAATAAATATATGCTTTTAGGAATGCCGTTTTTAGAAAAACTATATCCTCATATAATAACAAAAACACATTGGTGGTTTACCACACCATGTAAACAAAAGGTAGGAGCAAAAAGAGTAACAAATAAAAATAGAAAATCTACACCATGGATTAAAGGAAGTGAAAAAATAACACAAAAATTAGAAAATATCAAAGAAAATACCCATAATATAGAATTAAAAATATAGACAAGATAAAAGTAATCCAAGAAAAATTGGAAACATTATATAGTGAAGATCCCTTAAAAGGATGGGAAAAACATAAAACAAAGGTAAAAATTGAATTAATTGATGAAAATAGCATAATTACCCAAAAACCATTAAAATATAATTTTGATGATCTAAAAGAATTTAGAATGCATATAAAAGAATTATTAGAAAATAAATATATTCAAGAAAGTAATAGTAAACATACAAGTCCAGCATTCATAGTAAATAAACACAGTGAACAAAAACGAGGAAAAAGCCGTATGGTTATTGACTACAGAAATCTAAATGCATAGACAAAAACATATAATTACCCCATACCAAACAAAGTATTAAAAGTAAGACAAATACAAGGTTATAATTATTTTAGTAAATTTGATTGTAAATCAGGATTTTACCATCTAAAGTTAAAAGAAGAATCTAAAAAATTAACAGCTTTCACAGTACCATAAGGATTCTATGAATGGAACGTATTACCCTTCGGATATAAAAATGCACCAGAAAGATACCAACATTTTATGGATAATTATTTTAACCAACTAGAAAATTGCATAGTCTATATAGATGATATATTATTATATTCACGAACAGAAGAAGAACATATAAGACTATTAGAAAAATTTATTCATATAATAACATCTTCAGGAATAAGTTTAAGCAAGAAAAAAGCAGAAATAATGAAAAATCAAATAGAATTTTTAGGAATACAAATAGATAAGAATGGTATAAAAATGCAAAACCATATAATACAAAAAATAATAAATTCTGAAGAAAACATAGATACAAAAAAGAAATTACAATCATTTTTAGGATTAGTAAATCAAGTAAGAGAATATATACCTAACTTAGCAGAAAATCTTAAACCATTACATAAAAAATTAAAAAAGGATGTGGAATATTATTTTGACAAAAAAGACCAAGCCCAAATACAAAAAATAAAACTATTGTGTAAAAAACTACCAAAATTATACTTTCTAGATGAAAATAAAAAATTCATATACATAGTAGAATCAGATGCCAGCGAAATAAGCTATGGAGGAGTATTAAAATATAAATACAGATAATACGCATGTGAAATGGTGGATTACAAGAAAGATACAAGATTCAGTAACAACTAAAGAAATACGAAGACTAGTATTAAATATACAAAATTTCACATTTACGATAGAAGTGATAAGTACTGACAAAAATGTTATTGCAGATTACATATCAGGACAAAGCTACTCAGACAAATCTAGACAATGAAAATACAATTGAAAAAATATTGAATGCAATGACATTGTTTCATACAAAGCTAGATACAATGGAAAAAGAGCTACAACAGATAAAAAGTCAGCAGCATGACGCTAAACATGCGGAGTTAAGTCCATCGGACGACTCAAAAATTCCATAGCTAGAAGGTGACGATGGGAAACACCAAAAAACCCAACCTAACAGTTTGTTAAATGCAGCTACAGGAACAGCTAGTACCTCTGCAACAAAAGAGGAAAACAAAACAAGATATGTCAATACAAATATGACCAAACAATTTGATAAACCATTTATACCAAAAGTCCAAAAAGATATATTCATACCCCCTCAGGTCAATACATACAAAGAAAGCCTAGGACAGCATAAACAGACATATAATCATATAACCCGAACCTATATAGAAAACATCCATAAGATACAAACTTTTTTGAACCAAAATCCTAGATCTACAAATACAAAAAATCCCCATGAAGATTATATTACCCAAAACTTACAAGGATACAACAAATTAATTGCACAACTAGGTACAAACGCCAATCTAGTAGGAACTTGTTACCATTATGGATTGTTAAACACAGTATATACAGCAACAGGAGACGAGATAGCTACAATTCCGGAACTACATAAAGCATTTATGCACTATAAACGAATTACCAAAGGAACGTTATTCTATATAAAATTTTATTCAGCACCAGCAGAAATACTATACGATGAAATAAAGCCAATTATACAAGTAATAAAAATAGGATTGACAAGGGAAATGATCATCCTAGAAAAAATAGAAAAACAAAACGAAATTCAAAAGATAGAAATACCAGAGTTCTACGCAAGAAAAAGAGTTATTGGCCTAGCTACAATATTAAATGAGCTAGCCACAAATTATTTAAATGGAAATACAATATGGAGCTACTACGCCAGAGAACAGACAATGATATATTCAAACTGTAGAGAAACAAGGCCAGCAAATATGGAGGAGATAAGACAGTGGGTATTAAGCCTACTAAAACCAGAACAAAAACCAACAACAAGAGCTATAAGGCAAAACTTTATTTCAACGGAGCTAATGGCAAATTATTGCAAAACTATCGGACACAAATATCCAGATCACAACTGTTCAAAATGCTACGGAGAAGACAATATAATTCCAGCTGTCAACCTGGAATAGAAATTGGCTACAAAATAATGGCAAGAAGACAAAACCAAAGATAATGGAAGATAGTGGAAGATAATGGAAGAAAAAGCTAAAGGAAGAAATATGTAAAGTTGTTTGTCATTTTGTTGAATAAATGTAAAGTTAGGAATATTGTAAATTATTGCGGATATAAAGTAGTGGTAGGGATAGTATTAGACAAAATGTAAAGTAATCATGGTTAGCTAAAGTAACTATAGGTTAGAAAAAGTAACCATAGTAAGGTTACTTATACTTGTATAAATAGAGAGCCATTAGGCAAGATAGAGGTAAGACTTTCTACACGGAAAGCACTACCTTTTGTAACAAATATTCTCTCAATAAATATTTTTCTCAAGATAAACTTTGTTAAACAATGGATCAACATACTCAAGATACTCCACAGGTACATATATCCATCATTATATCTATAATCATGATTATGAATAGCTAAATTACTTGATTCATGAATATCATAATCTTGATAAGATGAATTCATATTAAGTTGTTATATACCAGAATTATTGTCAAATATTTTTAAGTTTGTTAACATGAGGAAAGAAAAGAAAACTTCCGACTATGCCATCCTAAAGTTGAAACCGTAAGCAAGAGGAGCCATGAGGGAGTAAACACAGTTGAGGCGCTGTAGGAAGAAAGTATTTTCGAAAGTACGATGTTAACAGTGACAAGAAAATGTTTGAAAATAATCTAGTTATAATAATCTGATATGAATACTATCTGTCAGAATTATGATATGAAGGAATTGTATTAAATTTTGCTATTGTGATGATTGATATGGCTTATCTACATGATGAAATGACTTTAGCACATAAGATATTAATTTTGCATATACTCAAAACTATACCAAAAGAAATAAGGCAGATTATATGGGAAAATATATTTGAAGAAGAGGAAATAGAATTAATGAATCAAGTATGGTATGAACTAGATGAAATAAATAGAATAAACAATGAAATTATAGATTTTAATATAAATGACTTAGAAATTCAATATTCAGATTAATGATAAATCAAGAATACTTAGAATATTGGCAACAAACAATAACAGATATTACCTTGCTAAGTAATATGATCAAAAATAACATAGAAGCATTCCAACAGACCCACGACATAGAATATATAGAATATATATTGGAAAATATAAAAGAAATCATAAGACTAATACCTTTAGAAAAAATATATTATGAATGAATCCATGAATAAACGGACCCCCCCCCCCCCACTTGATTAAAGTCAGACTATTAGATAGCAACAAATCCTTAATTGAATCTCTATTGTTTAATCTTTTTTTCATTCATTATCCCCTTGGTAAGGCAAGTAGGAAAGAGGCGAGTTCTAACGTTGCGCATCGCTAGAAAGACTTTTAAACAAAAAGATTTACAATACATACATGAACACTATTCAAGAATTACTTGGTTGGTAGTTAAAGAGGCGGTACTAATACAGGAGAATCTACTGAAGAGGGGAATACATATGTGTCCTAGATGTTTTTTTTGTGAGCAACAGGCAGAGACAATCAACCATCTGTTTCTTCATTGCAAGGTGGTTAGACAACTGTGGCGCTTATTTACCAGCTTTAGGGGCACAAACTAGACCATGCCACAAAGGGCAAGTCAGGCTATAGAAAGCTAGAACAATTAAGGCAGTGGCAGTACAAACCAAAGTAGATGGAGGATTGTCCCAGCAGTGAATTGGTGGACTGTATGAACAGAGAGAAATATGAGATGCTTTAAGAGTATTAGTAGTCCTTTACTCAGGATTAAAATGAACTGCATAATCATGTTTTTCTATTGGTGTAGTTCGGAGTATGTAGATGATCCTATAGCGATTAGAGTTATCCTAGGTCCTTTGTAAGATGAAGTAGGATCTAGATTAGTTTTGATTTAAGTACACGCAATTGTATGTATCTCCATGATGTAAATTTGGGATCCCAGCCTTTAGTGCTAAGGATTAATACACAAAGCTGTTACCTTTGTAAAAAAAACACTATTCAAGAATTATTTAGTTACTAGTCATACGTTGTTAATTGCTCATCTTTCCCACAATCTTAGTTGTGGATTTAGCTACTCATGCTTGAAGATTCACAATTCATATTAGAGTTAAAAGTAACCATGAACTTACAATTAGAATAATTCAAAATCGAAATCTTGAATTGAAATTCAATGTGCAAATTGCATAAAACCAACTTCCGCAATTAAATTGCTAAGAGTTTGCAAAATAATCCCAAAAGACCAAAACAAAAGTCTACAATATTTTTTAACTCCCAAAAATAGAAATAACAACTAGTATTTATAGAAACTACACCCTAAACAAAGCAAGAAAACAAAATAAGGAAAACTGGGTCATATGTGGTTTTCGATCGACGACCAGACCTACGGACCGTGGATCAGCCTACGGTCCGTGGGTCAACTCCGTGGTTCAGCAGATAGAAAATATTTTCAGGACCTTCAAACGAAGGTCCCACCTACAATCCGTGGATTAGACTACGGTCTGTCCTATCCTTCCGTGGTTCAAGTACTGGAACTTCAATTCTTTGAATCAAACAACAACCATGAATCATTCACTCTACGGGGTTTCATTTACCTCCGTGGTTCCATACTTGGTCAGAGTTCCTTGAATTCACACCCATGAATCATCACCTATGGACCGTCACTGTACCTATGGTCCGTGGTTTGGCTGTGCCGACTACTTCTGCTGCCACTTCAGTTTTTTTTCATCTCAACCGCTTCCGAACCAATTTCCTGCAAAATATTACATAAAAACATTATATCTACCAACAAAATAGCCCAAGACACACAAACTCTAAGTGAAATGCATAAAAAATACCGTAAACTCATGATATATCAACACCCTCAACTTAAACTTGTTGTTTGTCCTCAAGCGACACACTAAAACTCTAAATGACACTTATGTAGAAGCAAGCATACAAACTCAAGCAATCACATGACTTTCTCAATCAATTCCATCACTTAGTGCAAATCTTTTTAGTAGACTCAACAAGTTAACTCATGCAAATCAACACATGACATAGAAAGACCAATATACATCACCACATACATTTTCAACAATCACCAAGGTACCAACTCTCCAACAATGTAACTAGTTCCCTTACTTCAAAGAAATCCTTTTTCACACAACAAATCTGATTTTTAAGATCAAGGATTCAGTCAACACTCACGCTCAGAAGTAAATTCAAATACAGTTAGTGCTCAATACCATAGTCTTGCCTTAATTTTCAATGCATAGACTCTCCAAACTAGTCACTAGGATCACTATAGGACTTTATTAGTTTGTAACGTAGGATTAGGGTCAGGTAGGATACATTTGGGTACTTTTAGTGACTTTTCTTCCGTCCTTGACATTACATTGGCTATTTACCTCTTTTCTCAACCAATTCTGACATATTTTTATTTTTTTACTCTTTTCCTTGACTTTTTCACTCTTCTTTTTCACTTTTTCTCTTTCACTTTTATATTTTTCTTTTACTTCTTCATTCTTTGTTATTCAGCATCATTATCACTCTTTTTGTTTCTTTTGAATTCAGTCACATCTTTTTCTATCCTTTTCCTTCTTCTACACACAACTTTTTTCATACCTTTTTCTTTTAGTTTTCTTTTTCATAGCCACCCTAAACTTGTGTATTTTGCATGAGTTGAAGTGCACAATGTCCGAGGTCAAACTAGGGCAAAGATTAAGGTAACTTCTGAACCAGCCATCCTCAACTTAGGTTTTTGGCCTAAGTTAAGGTGCACACGTCCAAGGAGGGGCTAGGGCCAAAACAATCTTTTTAGGGAATGTGAGTTAGGTGTATTGAAAGAAGTGGTTTTCGTTAGGCTCAAATATTTGGATCAAAGAGAGCATTTCTTTCTTTTGGTTGGATATTTTTTTAGGCTTTAGTGGACTTATTTGGACAAGGGCCTATGATCATTTCTCAATTTCTAGCCTAGATTATCTTAGCATGACCAAAGGGGAAAGTTTTAGATGGGCACATACTGCATGAACATACAAAATCTACTTACACACACTTGACACATTGTTTCATTATCGAATTATTGAAGCATCCAGTTTAAGTTTTAGCTTAAGTCATGCTATCATACTGGCTACTTATCATGTCACATAAAGATCCAAACACATTCAACTTATTAAACTTATAGATTTAGCACATTTCAAAATTTTGGACAGGTATCAATTTCACGCTCTTATGTCATCAAGCTTTCATTCTTCTACTTACTTCTACACATAAAATCCTACACATGTTGGTTCAACAAAAATGTAAAACAGTCATCAAGCTTTCATTCTTCTACTTAAGTCATGCTATCTTGGGACCCGTAGATCACTGTATCAACTTATTTTAAGTAGATTTTTCCTTTTCTTCCCTGCAAATGTACCAAACATTAGGACTTCCTTTTTACATTTTTTGGACACTTTTTAGACTCACACCCTATTCTATCTATATCTAGCAAACACTAAAACTAAAAATTAACAAACATCTATCAAGAAAACTGCAAGTTTAAGAAAAACTCCCTGTATCGAAAAGAAACTCCTATAGTTGGCTAGATTGTACATCTTGGGTTGCCTCCCAAGCAATGCTTGATTTAACATCGCATCACAACGCATACACCTTAGTTACTCAGACTTCACCAAGATCCCATTCCTCTATCACTTCATTGTCACTCTGAGATTTCCCCAACTAGATCTTTATCCTTTGTCCGTTCACATTGAACCTCGTTCCTTCCTTGTTCTCGAGTTCAACCACTCCATGTGGAAATACTTGAGTTACTTTGAATGGATCGGTCCACTTGTACTTGAGCTTGCCAGGAAACAAGCGCAACTTTGAGTTAAATAAGAGCACCAAATCACAGAACAAATTC
This sequence comes from Solanum commersonii, assembly GCA_029007595.1. Classification (NCBI taxonomy): domain Eukaryota; kingdom Viridiplantae; phylum Streptophyta; class Magnoliopsida; order Solanales; family Solanaceae; genus Solanum; species Solanum commersonii. The sequence goes on from JAJTWQ010000214.1 coordinate 240,694, forward strand.
ATGCTTATCAATCTTCTGATCATGATACTTCTTCATCTCCTCGTACAAGGCTGAACTTTCATATGCTTTTAGGAAAAACTTATCAAGCTCATTCATGTCATTCATTTTTTAACTCGATCCAAATTCAACTTCTTTAGCGCCCACATTGCTTTATGCTCTAGCTCTACAGGTATGACAAAACTTCCCATATATAAGTTGGTAGGAGGACATACCTATGCGAGTTTTGAATGCAGTGCGATAAGCCCATAGAGCATTATCAAGCCACCTTGACCAATTAATTATGTTAGCATTTATGGTCTTTGCAAGAATTTGCTTTATCTCACAATTTACACACTTTAACTTGCCCACTCGACTGTAGATGATAAGGGGTTGCTGTGCTGTGGTGAACACCATACTTCTCAAGGAACGCCTTGAACAATTTAATACAATAGTGAGAACCTCCATCGTTTATGATTTCCCTTGGTGTACCAAATCTAGAGAAGATATTCGTTTCACGAATGTGGTGATACTTTCCTTCATTGTTTGAAAGCGCGACTGCTTCCACCCATTTCAATACATAGTCAACCGCCACAAGAATGTACTTCATCCCATTCGAACTCACAAATGGACTCATGAAGTCAAGACCCCAAACATCAAAAAGTTCAATCACTAATATTGGATTCATTGGTAGTTCTTACTTTTTCTAAATTCCTCCCTCACACTGGCAACGATCATAAGACTTGCTGAAATCATGAGCATCTTGGTGGATGGTAGGCCAGTAATACCCACACTGCAAAATTTTATGGGTAGTTTGGATACAACTATGGTGCCCACCAACATGCGATGAATGACATACCTCTAGTATACTCATCATCTCAACCTCGTGCACGCAACAACGAATAATCCCATCAGCATAAACACGAAACAAGTAAGGCTCATCCCAAAAAAATTTCTTCACATTAGACATAAATCTTTTCCTTTGGTGAAATGACTAATCCGACGGAACCAAATCACTTGCCAAGTAGTTAGCAAAATCTGCGAACCAAGGGATAAGATCATAAGAAGCAGCCAATACTTGTTCATCAGGGAACACATCATTAATCTCAACTCCATCCTCTAGCTTGATCATAGCTGCTTCCTCTAGTCTGGACAAATAATCAACAACCTTATTTTCTATTCCCTTTCTATCCTTTACCTCAAAATTGAACTCTTGTAGTATGAGCACCCATCTAATCAACCTTGGTTTTGCTTCCTTTTTAGCCATCAGATACCTCAGTGCAAAATGGTCACTATGCACTATGAGCCACCCCACTTGCATCAAGAGCCACCCCACTTGTATCACACATCACTTGGTTTCCCCCAATCCGATGAAATAATGATAGGTGCCGAAGTTAACTTTTCTTTCAACTCTCCAAATGCTCTCAAAAAAGCATCATCAAAATCAAACTTACACTCTTTTTCAAGTAGCTTGCATAATGGGTGTGCAATTTTAGAGAAATCTTTTATGAACCTTTGGCAGAAACCTGCGTACCAAAGAAAACTTCGAACACCTTTAATAGAGATGGGTGGTGGAAACTTTTCTATTACCTCAACTTTAGCTCGATCAACCACAATACCTTTTTGCAAAATTCGATTACCCAGAACAATATCCTCTTTCACCATTAAGTGACACTTTTCCAGTTGAGCACAAGATTACACTCTTCACACCATTTTAGTACCTCAACCAAATGTATCAAACAATCATCAAATGAGTCACCTACCAAAGATAAATAATCCATAAATACCTCTATCGTGTCCTCCACCATATCTGCAAATATCGACATCATACAATGCTGGAAGGTCACTGGAGCATTACATAACCCAAATGGCATCTTTTTGAAGGCGAAAGTCCTATAAAAGCAAGTGAGAGTGGTTTTGTCTTGGTCTTCCGGAGCTATGGAGATTTGATTGTAGCCAGAGTACCCATCTAGAAAATAATATCAACCCTTACCAACAACAAAATCTAGTATTTGATCCATCAACAACATTGGGAAATTGCCTTTCTCAGTCCATGCATTTAATTTGCGGTAGTCCATACACACTCTCTAATCGGTCACCGACCTCATTCAAACAAGCTCATTTTTAGCATTAGGAACCACAGTGATTCCTCCTTTCTTTGGCACACACTGACCTGGGCAAGGCCAATTACTATCGGCAATGGGATATATAACTCCAACATCCAACCACATAGTGATCTCTTTTTTCACAACCTCTTGCATAGGGGATTTAGTCTCCTTTGATGCTCAATACTTGGATTGTTGTCTGGCATGAGTTGAATTTTGTGAGAACAAATTCCCGGTGGAATCCCAATAATGTCTGCAATAGTCTAACCAATAGCCCTCTTAAACCACTTCAACACCGATATCAAAGGCTTTATTTGCCCTTCACTCAAGTCAACAACAATAACAAAGGGCAATGTGCTATTTTGTCCCAAGAATACATACCTCAAGTGAGATAGAAGAACCTCAAGTTCTAGTTTTTGAAACTCATCAACATACGATTTTGTAGGTGGGGTGTCTCGATTCTTCATGTCTAATTCCAACCATTTTGTTTGAAACAAAACTCAAACCTATCAAGTGCAGCAACTAGCTCATCATAGTCATCAATACCATCACTGTCAAAATTCATTATTACAGCAGCTAATGCATTAGCACCTAGCCTCTCTTCAATAGACACTTCAGATTCTTGCCCCACCCTATGATTTACCACTGATACTGATTTAAGATCACTTTTATGGTTCATAGACCTACATATGTTAAAATTTACCTCCTCATTATTTAATTGAAGCTTCATCTGCCCTCTCTCCATATCGACCAAGGCAAGCCCAGTAGCAAGAAATGGTCTCCCTAAGATGATGGGAATCTCAAAATCAACCTCACAATCAAGTATCATAAAGTTCGCTAGAAAAATGAATGACTCCACTTTCACAAGGACATCTTGGAGCACTCCAATGGGCTTTTTCACAGTTCTATCGACCAACTGTAAACACATTGCACTCGGCTTTAGAGCTCCTAAACCCAACTTCTTATATATGGACAATGACATCAAATTAATCCTGACACCCAAATCATACAAAGCTTTCGCAAAGTGTGAAATCCCAATGGTACAAGGAATAGTAAAAGCTCCAGGATCCTCTCTCTTTTGCACAAGTGACCTAGTAGCAATAACACTACAATGTTGTAGCCTCTCTTCATTCTCAAAATTGACATCCCTTTTTTTGGTCACCAAGTCTTTCATGAACTTTGCATACCCATACATCTATTCCAAACCTTCTATCAACGAGACATTTATGGATAGTTGCTTCAACATAGATATGAACCTGCAATATTTTCCCTCTTCAGTCTTTTTCACCAATCTCTGTGGAAATGAAGGTGGAGGTCTAGGCATGGGAACAACTTTTTGGATCACCTCAGCTTCCTTCTCTGTATCCACTTTTGGAGTTTTAGTAACCTCATTCTCATCCCCATCTTTTTCTATCGCTCTTTCAACCTCAGACGACATGAGAGATCAATAGTTTGCTTGCCTTTATGAATAGTGATCTTCATACAATGCCCATCATTTCTTAGATTTTGTATGGTGTTGCTAGGAAATGTGCCAGGCTGGCGTGGGTTCCCAATATCAGACAACTGACTAAACTACTGCTCAATCTGCTTGATCGACATTGCATGGGCATCAAATTTCTGATCAATCCCAGACAAATAATTATGCATCTCCTTCACATTCTCATTTGTTGCATCAAACCTCTTCATCATTTTCTGCATCATATCCTCAATGGGAGTCATACTAGTACTAGCCTCTCTATTAACAGGGGGAACGTAAAGACTAACCTTCTCATTCCTGTTGCCATAATTGTTCCAATTGTAATTGTTATCACGATTGTAGGTTCCATCCCGGACATAATTTCCATCACGATTGTAGTTGTCAGAGTTTTAACCTAGTTTCCTTGACTTTGGCACCAAATATCTAAGTTGGAACCTTAGGCATTGGTTTGGAAACCCCCTGTCTGAGCATTAACCAAATTGGCATCCTCCTTAGAGTAGTATTCCTCGACTGGTGGTGGTGGAATTCTAGTCAGATAATTTACCGCATTTACCTTTTCTACACTTCAACTCATATGCTTTAATACCAAGCCAATTTCTATCCTTATTTCAGCCATCTCTTCATGAATGCCATCATTTGATTGATTTGGTGTAGTTTAGACAGTGAACGTGCTCCATGCCTTATTGTTTTGGGAAATACTCTCAAGTTTTTTAGCAGTCTCCTCAAAAGTGCACTCACCATATGATTCTCTAGCAATAGTGTCCAACACAACCTTTCCATTGTCATCCTATCCTCGGTAGAAGTACTCATTAAGTGATTCATCATCTATGTAGTGATTCGAAACACTCTTGATGAATCTAGTGAACCTATCCCATGAATTGCTTACTGACTCTCTAGGTAGTGCTGCAAATTTATTCAATTTATCCTTGTAATTTAACTTCTTAGAAACCAGAAAATACCTCGCCATGAACACCTTATGCAATTGATCCAATGTATAGATCGAATTGTATGTCAGTTTAGAAAACCACACAACTGCATCACCAATCAACGACAGTGAGAGTACTCTCAAATATATGACGTTCATATCCAATTTCGATCGTCCCACAATACTCTTACAGACACTAGTCAATTTAGCAATGTGAGCGTATGGATCCTCCGAAGCTAACCCAACAAATAACGCTCTTGCTGTAAACATCTGCATAAGACTGCTGGTCACCACAAATGTGTGTTTTAGAGGTAGAGAAGGGAGAAAAATAGGCCCATCTGATCCAACCGCATCGTAGTCAACCTTGTAGTTATCACAAACCCTTGGTGTTGGCGGATTTTGCACCCTATCTGCATTTTCAATTAGATGACCACCGTGAATGTGAGCGGGCACATTAACAACTCCAAGAGGTTGTAAACCAACTTCCTCACCATTACTCTCTAAAATTAGAATACATGAAAACTGAAATCTTGAATTGAAATTCAAAGTGCAAATTGCATAAAACAAACTTCCGAAATTATATTGCTAAGAATTTGCAAAATAATCCCAAAAGACCAAAACAAAAGTCTACGATATTGTCTAACTCCGAAAAATGAAATAACAACGACTATTTATAGAAACTAAATGGTAAACAAAGGAGGAAATCAAAATAAGGAAAATTGGGTTAGACATGATTTTCGATAGAATACCAGACCTACGGACCATGGATCAGGCTACTGTCATCAGTCACCTTCGTGGTTCAACACTTAGAAAATATTTTCAGGAACTTCAAATGACGGTCCCACTTATGGTCCGTGGATTGGACTATGGTATGTTCTATTCTTCTGTGGTGCAAGTATTGGAACTTCAATTCTCTAAATCAAACGATGACCATCAATCTACGATCCATTATTCACTTTACGGGGCATCGTTTGCCTCCGTGGTTTCACACTTGGTCAGACTTCCTTGAACTCATACCCATGAACCATCACCTACGGACCGTTATTGGACCTATGGTCCGTGGTTTGGCTCCGTCGACTGCTTCTGCTGCCACTTCAGTTCTTTTTCATCTCAACCACTTCCGAACTAATTTCCTACAAAAGATTACATAAAAAACATTATATATAATAACAAACTAGCCTAATACACACACAAACTCTAAGTGAAATGCATCAAAAATACCGTAAACTCATGGTATATCCATAGTTCAAAAACCACATCATATAGTCATAGTCTAGAAACTATGGGCCATGCGTGGGTTCATGGGGATTCAACTTTAAAACACATTCAATTACTTCAATTCATGCATAAAAATACACAAATCAATCAATTGGATCATAATGGAAAGGAACTCATGTCAATTGAATAAAACTCTAATTTGATTGGGGAATCTCACTTTACAAAATTGGAGATTTTAGAAACCCTTTGGAGGAAAGAGCTCCATAGGTGAATACTATCATACCTTGGAGTTCAAAGCACAAAAGCTATGGTGGAAATTGAGACTTGAATGGAATCTAGCTTTTCTCTTCTTCCTTAGAGAGAGAAATATTTGGGGAAGAACTTTGATCAACTTTGAGAAATTAGGAGAATGAGTCTAATTGGGTAGTTTGGGCATAAAAATGCTTATATAGGGCCTGGGGTAGAGGGTAAAATGACATAGTATTGGATTAGAATAATTAGGAAAAGACCCAAAACCTCCTTTAAAAATAACTGCCAACCACCATCGACGATAGGATCTACGGTCCTAGTCAATTATTGGTGGGGTTCAAGACTTGTTTCTAGACCCTCGAATGATGAGACCCTTGTACGGTTAGTTTTTCAACCTACGATCCATACATGACCACCGTAATTCCAACTTTGGCCCTCAAAATTTCACTAAGTCCAGGACTCACCTAACAAACCTACTTACGCTTCGTACATTGAACGACATACCATCTTGGTTAACCATAAAAAGGGTAATGGAACTTGAAATTTGAAAATCATTTGACTTGACACCTATGATTTCTACCTATGACCCATAAGTAAATCTATGGTCCGTTGGTGGGTCCACCGGTACATACACTAGTTCTAGAAAAACTAGCATCTTCCTTTTTTTCAAATTCGAGGTTTTACATTATAACACCCTGTTAATGTCCGCATATCATCATTATATCCATGACCTATGCTTATATACTTCAGATAGATTCACCTCTATGCTCAGTTCCCTAAATAAGAGGTGAAGACTTTAGTCCATTGATCTCAATCTTACTCTATAAAGTGATGAATATCAACCTCATGATATGAATCTATTCATATATGCACTCATGTCTCATAGTATGCTTAGTCTCGTGAAGTCATGCCTTCCCCTCAAGGGATAGCAATATAATGTTAAGTCATGCATATTCTTAAATCAGATTTCTTAATTGAATCGAGCTTATGATATTTTTCCCTAAGCTCTTTCAGTGATCCTTTTCAGTTTTGATAGTGACTTGATAATACTAGTTGAGTAATGATAGATAGGAGAGGGTTGATTTTATGTATTGTGATAGTGGTGGTGTATTTATTCCATCTAAGGTTTAAAATGTGGAGGAAGAATAAGATGAAATTTTACTGTTAGTAATAGTTAGATGAGAGTAATTAGTCGGTTTCCTGGTAGTAAGGCGTAGAATTTCAGTTGGTAGAGATGATGAGAGATAAAGGAATTCTTAAAAAGGATTGGTTAGTAGGATTCCATGGAGTGGTTATAGTACTAGACTTGAATGTGGTGTTGATAATAAGACTATGAATGCATGATGCATTAGGTGATTTTTGATTAGGACTTGAGGTTTGTTGAATGAGATGGTAAGGAGTAGTATTCTTGGGATGAGATTCTCCATAGAGGTATAGAACCTGGATCTTATGAATTAGATAAGCATCGTCACCTCATGTTTAGCACCTTGTGATTTAGAGTTAGGCTTGAACATAGTAAGAGCAGGCAATTTGACTAAGACCTTGGTAAGAGTAGCCATATACACTTGTAGGAGCTACAAGTTGTAACAATGAGGTGTGGTATTAATAAATGAGGGCATGGTTTAGATGTGTTGCTACCAGTCATATTGCTTAAGCCATAGTAGTCATATTCTTACTTTGTTCCCAAATACCCTTGTTCATGTCAAATAACTTTACATAGAGCGTGACTGTGTTCAATCCCATATCGTTCATCATTTATGTGCTATAGACAATTTCAAACTCTTAGTATGAATCAGTTCTGCCTATGTTAGTAGGCAAGTTCAAAATCAGAAAGATAGTAAGAGTAACTCCTTTCCCTTCCATTTTTAGTTTAACGACATTCAAGGACGCATGATCCCAATGGAGGGGATATTGTAACACCCCAAAACATTCTAAGCTACAACCCGAATAATTCTATAACACCTCGCAACTCTACTTTTAAAATCTAAATCATTCGTCATAAATATATGAGCTTAAGCCGGGTGATTTCTTCTATGTCGACATTATCAATGCTTATTACTGTTCTGAATTAATCAGAACAGTAATAACAAAACGACAAGAATTAAAATATAAACAAGAAAGACTTGAATATAACATATATGCAGGTGTATGTCAGAAATCTATACTAGCACAAAGAAAAAGGATATTTACACTAGAACATGAAATACAAACTATAGAGTATAAACTAAAATATAATTTAAAATGAATAAGGAAGAATTTGCTATAGAAGAAAAAACTTACGAAAATCCGGAAGGATTAAAAATAAAGATAATATTTTCAAACCTAGGAAGAAGATATAAAAAGATAGGTGATAATTTACATTTAATGATAGAAAAAGAAACAGTAAGATTAGAAGATAGTTTAAGCGCAATGGTACGAATAACTAAAGAAAATGAAGAAATAGATAGGAAAAAAAGAAATAGAAACAATAAAACAACAAACAAAATTAGAAATCCAACGAGATAGAAGAGGTAAAAAACGATAAGATACTTGCACTAGAAAAAGAACTGGCCATACTTAAAGAATTATACGCAGCTAAACAAAAAGAAAAAGAAAAAGAGACTGAATTAGAAATAGAAATTAAAAAATTTAAGGAACAATTAGAAACAGATATAAGCATTGATAATGTCGACATAGAAGAAAACATTCGGAACAAGGTTCGAGATATAAGTGAAACATATACGAAATATTAGGACAAATAAAAGAAACCGACATAACCAATAGAATAGAAGTAAATACTGAAGAAGTAGAAAATAAGGCAAGTACAAGCACAAGTACGAAGTTAAAAATCCTAGAACAATGAGTCCGAATTATTATAAGGTTAGTTACCAAGAATCGAGATAGGTATGATACTTTATGGAATAAAAGATTAAATAAAAAATGGACACCATCTACAACAACCGAAATACTAATTTTCTAGATTTAGATTGCGTAGTGACATAAACAAGGCAATACAATTATGGGTAGGCTACATATCAAAACAACTAGTAGATAATAAAATTGGAATAACAGAAGTACCAGGATATATAGAAAGAACATTTATAGGAACAGTAAAATTATGGTTACAAAATTTAGGAGAAGAAAGCACTAAAATATTAATCTTATCAGCTAAGTTCTCGTATGAGTTCATATAAAGGTCAATTTAAAATAATTATATCTCTCAGCATATAAAAATTTAGGTGGCCCATAACCTATCAAATTAAAGGTCAATGTGTCTTCTTTCCAACGCCACCAAGTTTTCCTTATTTGGAGATTGGAGTAAAGAGTTATCATCTTTTACTAGAACATGTCCAAGCTAGGAAATTCGGCGAGAATACCTACTCATTTGGCGACTCTTTGATTGGGTTGGTGAATCACTGAACTAGCTTGCCAAATCATCCTGAAAACCGCAAGTCTCTGTCTATTTTGGAGATCTAAAGCCCTATTTGGTGAACCACCAACTATTTTGGTAAGGAGACTTTCAAATCGGTGATTAGGCCAACGTGATTCATTAAAAGATCATTTTCTTAGATTTTTATGGTCTTTGTACATTCCTAGAAGGGTATTATTGACCTTTTAGCCTCAATTAACTTTCATAAGTCCATCTTATAACTTAATATCATCATTATACGTATAGAAACTCCAAAATCTCTAATTCTCCTTCTAAAGATTAGAAAAGGATTTCTCCAATTTCTCAAGATATAAAGGCTCCAAGTTCAAGATTATCTTCAAGATACCTAAGGTTTTCAATCCATGACTCTTCTCTACACTTCATCTTCCAAGATTTTCTTCAAGTTTCTCTAAGAATATTGTTTGCCAGCTATGTAAGGCTAATCATACTATTGGACCAGTTCGTCCTCACACTCTAAATTTCAACTCAGTCAGTAATAGTTCAGTACAATGTTTTGCCCACAGATTCCAGAAAATTCTGGATATGAATTGAGTTCCTTATTCCGTATCTCGAGTTCTTATTTATGAGATTTTGATACTTTATGCATTAAGATTATTGGGTTTTTGTTCATGCTTTTATTTCACATTAACCTTAGTTGATAATATTTGTTCAAAGCCTTTGTAATTATTTTTCGTTAAATTGATTTTGGAATTTCAAAGTGAGTCCAAGTATAATTTAAAACATTATTTGCAGAAGAGTTTTAAGGAAAACATTAATTGCCCCAAATATGTTATTTTTACATTGAGAAAGAAAAAATTGATTTACGAAAAGTATAAAGAGTTTTTTTAAAAGCATTTCAGTCAGTTAAAGAGAAATTTTATTAGCCTTAAAGAGGGTATTATTTTCACATTGAAAATAGAGTACTATTTTCAGAAAGGTATAAAGAGTTCTTTTTCAAAGATTTTAGAAAAAATGTGTATAAAGCAGTTACCTCTTAAATAGGACCTTTTGAGAACTTATCTCAGCCCAGAGAGTATTTTTACTTGAGCATTTCAGTTATATATTTTGGGAGTAGAATTGAGCACCGATATGGGGAGAGTTCAGACAACTCACAACCCCGTAAACGATGTAACCAGAGTGAGATAAGATCACACCTACTTTCAGGCGACTCCACAATACCTTTGAGAAGACCTTTCAGATAGTTCCATGAGTTAAGTTTGTTCTATACCTCAGTAAGGCATAAGACAGTTCTAGCAGCGTGGGTGAGACTTTGTATCATCACCAGGTCCATAGTGATAGTTGTCGATTAGATAAACCCCAATAAAGTATAGTAAAGTAATTATATATATATATATATATTAGTTCAGTAATTGTTATTATTGCATCCTTATAGTAAGGGCTTAAATGATTTTCATCATGATTTATACTATATTTCAGTGGAGTTACTTTCAGTCCTTTCAGTTAAGTTATTGTTTCATTCAACTATATGACATACTTGTACATTTGATGTATTAATGTCATTCGACTTGCATCATTTTTATGATACATATTCAGGTACTTAAGTTCATTAACATTATTTCCATTGAGAACACTTCATACATTCATTAGCTTTTGAGTGATGCCTCCTTGCTTCTTGAAGACTCTAGTCTTATGATTTGTTAGTAGTATCATGTTTAGGTGTCATGAATATTGTCCTGACACCTTTATTTAGATAGTACATTCTTCATAGATAGAAAGTCTTGGTCAGTCTTGCAGCATTCAGTTTCTATTGTTTTATTTAAAAAGTTTTGTTTAATACTCAGTAACTTTAGATAGTTTTGATATTTAATAAACTATTTTTAGATGATTCTTCAGTTTTGATATTTGTGTATGATTGAGTTAGTCTTCCGCTTAGTAGTCAGCCAGGACAAGGGTTCACTCGGGGACCAATAATGATTCTCGAGTGCTAGTCAAGTCCAGGAAGTAGGCTCAGAGCGTGACATATATAGGTCAACCAAGAGGTTCTACAAAACATGTAATGCTTATGGTAATGAACTTAGTTTTTATTTTACATATTAATCAATATTCTTTTCACTTAAACTTTTATAAAAGTACTTATGCTATAGGCTAGTGTTACTATTATTGTTCGTGCCACTGGAAGGGGAAGAGGAACTGGTGTTGTTGGTAATGTTCCTGATGCTATTGGAAGGGGAAGAGGGGTTGGTGTTGTTGCTAATGTTCCTGGTTCCACTGGAAGGGGAAGATGTTCTAATATTGTTGCTGATGTTCCTAGTGTCACTAGAAGGGGAAGAGAGACACCTGATATACCGTGAGTTTACGGTATTTCTAATACATTTAACTTACAAGTTGTGTGTGTCTAGGGCCTTATCATATTGGTTTTTTATGTGTTTTATTATATTTTTGCAGGAAAGATGTTCAGGCGTAGAAATATGGAGATGATTGATCAAAGTGCAGAAAAAGAGCCTTCACGGAGCCGATCTACGGACCGTAGGTCCAGTGACGGTCCGTAGGTGATGACCGTAGACCAGCAGCCAAGGGATGGATGACAAATCAGGGAAATCTGACCAAGTGTGGAACCACGGTGTCAATCGACGTTCTGTAGATCAGTCTACGGACCGTACTGGTCAAACCGTAGAAGGAGACTGCGAGGGTTCCAGTACCTGATTTTTGAAGATTCTAAGTATGGAGCTACGGAGGGGATTGACGGACCGTAGATCAATCTACGGACCGTACTGTCATTCCGTCGTTTGCTTCAGAGAGGCTGATGTTTGAGAGCCGAAATATTTTCCAAGTCCTGGCTTACGAAAGGGACTTACGGACCGTAGATCCATCGACGGTCCGTAAGTCAGTCTCGTGGATTGAAGACGCGTACCTGAACAGACTTTCCTTAAATTGTTTCCTTTTTAAATTAGGATTTGTTTTTCTATAAATAGGGCATGTAAACCTCGTTTTTGGGGTTAGACATTATTATTCTAGTTTTACTTTTGACCTTGGAGATTGAATTCAATTATTAATTTTTACAAGTTCGTTTTGAAGATTTTTGGCTTTGCAACTCAAGTTGAATTTCGGGTTTATTATTCTCTTTACGTAAGTTCATGATTTCTTTATCTAAAATTATGAATTGTGTTCTTGCTAATATGAGTAACTAAATCCACAACTAGGGTTGTGGGAACCATGAGCGATTAACAAAATATGAATAGTAAATAAGCAATTCATGAATAGTGTTTTGCATGCATTGATAATTCTTTCGTGTAGAAGTCTTTTTAACGGTGGCCAACGTTAGAACTCGCCTTGTTGCTACTTGCCGGATCAAGGAGGTAATCAACAAGAAAAGAATTATCAACATAGATTTAGTGTGATACTATCTAATAGACTAGTGTCGATTGGTGCGAAGTAATAACTAAGCCAAACATCGATTATGATGTCTAATATGAGGTAAAGGTAAGGGTTAGTAAATTATACACACGTAGCCAGATCAAGGTGCGGGGTGAAATTCTCTAGATGCCGGATCAAGGATTTAGAGATACCTAACTTATCACTTTGCATGTAATACACTAGGAAAGGATTGCTGTTACTAGGATTATTGCGTTATGAGCTTGTGGGGAACACGTATGCCCTATTTATTTCTCTCATCTTGATAACAATCGAAAATTGATTTTTGTTTGATTACTGATTACTTACTGAATTCTTATTATTTGTTTCATACAAACAAACCCCCCCCCCCTTTTAATTATTTGTTTCTGGAAGTTCTTTGACTAATTGAATATAATTGTCGGTTAAAGTAAAGTCTAAACCATTTTTCCTTGTGGGATCGACCCCAACCTACAAGTTGGGTTCTCTACTTGATAACGATCGCTTATACTTCTGTAGGGAAGTGTAATTTGAGCGTATCAACACCTTTACAAGGCCAAGAATGGCTGGAATGGAAATACTACATACACAAAGTGGTTTTACAGCCTACAATGTAAGTTCTATTAATTATTTTATACGCTTTTCAATTTAAACTTATCAAGCATCTTATACTATATTTTTGTGAATCTAGCCTGAAATGCCTATGAAATCCTCTATAGTGACTGAAAACCTTGGGTATCATAAACCAAGATCATGTTTGAAATGAAAAGGAAAAGGTTGTTGTAACTCAACATGTTCTTCAAGAGATGAGAGAAAATAAAAGAATGAGAACAAGGTCCAATATTGCCGAAATGAATCATTTCATCCAAAGAAGCTCATCAGCTTTCCAATAAATAAAAAAGAGAATGATTTTTCTATTTTGTCTGTTTTGAAACAATTATGTAGTTATGGCTACATTGATTTGATCTATGTTTTTGAAATAATTATGTAGTTGTGACTACATTTTTTTTTATTTATATTTGTTTTTGAAAAATTATGCAATTGTGACTGTAATTTAGTGTTTATATTATGCAATTGAAAACTTTGACTCTTTAGTTATGATGGTTACACCTTTTGATTTCTACTGTCCGTATCATATAGTTAAGACTATTTTTATTTCATTTCAATATCGAAATAAAAGAAGAAATCTCACAAAATGAAATGCATAACTAAGCAAATTACATTAGAGAGACTAAGACAAAGACAAAGTTCATTACAAAAGAGGCTACACCTAATTGATTACAACACAAATGATGTTATACCTACATTGATCTTAATACATCAAGAGCCAAAGGTAACTTCATTGAACCTTTATTCAAATATATCACCCCAGACCAAAAGTTTATAGCTATAACTACAACACAACAACAAACCACAACAAAGAAGAGTACATTCTCCTAGTTTCTTTTCCACTTCTTCTTCCTTTCTTTCATCTTCTCAACCTCTTGTTGAAACATTTTCAATTTCGTACATGGACAATTATCATCTTGCTTGAAATCTCTAGGCTTGTCAACTTCTTCAGAAGCCTGAATCAATTTCATATGGCTGATGTTTGAGGGGATTCCCCTAAATTCTCAAACTCACCCAATTTCTCAATTAGTTTAAGAATAATTTTTTTTTTGACCTCGGATCAATATTTTCTTTATCCCTCCAACACCAAAAGTGGAAAGATCTAGAACCCATCAATAATGAAAAATTATGAAGGAATTAGTGCTTAATCAAAATTCTCAATCGGCTAAATAAATGTGAAAAATCTATTCTTTACCCCATAATAAAGACACGACCAATATCTTTTTCCAGGGTTACTTGAAGTCCAAGATGTTTTAAAAAATGCACAACAAATCCATAGTACAATAAATTTTTTCCTTCGTAGTATAATCATCCTCTTCCATACAAAGGTTGGGCAAGTTAATTGATCTTATTGTTTGAATTTTAACTTTTCTCGGAGCAAAATTTTTCATTCAAAGATTCAAATTTTAGGGTTGAAGAGCAAAAATTTGAGACGAATCAAGTCAAAGATAAGAAATTAGGTCGTAATTTTGGGATGATTGAGGCGGTGATGGAGAAAAGAAAATTAGGGTTCTTTGAAGGTGATATATTGGGTTGGATATTACCGTTTAAGTGAAAAAATATAGTTAATATAATTTTTAAAAAGACATTAAAAGGTAAAATTAGATGATTAGCAAGCCCAACATAATTGTTTCAACAAGCGCGTTAGGCTGGTGATGGGAGGATTGAAAAAATTCACTTGAAAGATGTTAAGGGGGGGGGGGTATTTAAACACTTATGTACTTTAAGTGCTAAAGTAAGTTTTGTTGCCAAGCTTAGGGACATTTGATGTATTTTCTCAAAAATAAAAGTCAACTATCAATTAAATTATCATGAACAAATCAAAGTAGCAAAAACATTACAATTCAGATAGTTAACTTCAAATATCAATTTCCAGGATGAACCCAAACGTATTTTTGTTGGTGTATGCCATGAAAAAGAACCCATCTTCTTCCTTGTTTTTTTGAAGCAGTAGTTGGTGGCACAATGATCTTGACAATGAAAAATATGGTCTTTTAAGCACAATACGTGTTTCATGGTAAGACACATCATCACTTAACATGATTTTAATTTTTAAAGTGTCTTATAGTTTGATTTTGTCCCCGTTTTAGTTTTCATTCCACCAAAAAACTGTTTTAGAAATATCGAACCGAATTTTTTGGTTCGTTATTTGGTGCACACTTTTTCGAAATGGAAGAACTCAATCGAAGTTGGATAAAATCAAAATGAACGTCCACCCCTACCTGGCAACATGGCTATTGAAGCAACAATATGTTGCTCCAAGAGCACAACAAGAGGAAACACCATTTAAGATATCTCTAACATGACGGAAGATTATATGTTAATCTATCTTAGTTGTTTGAGACTCGTGCTGATACGTCTTGTAAAATTAAATCAATAAGACAAGAATACTAAAGATAAAAGTAATAAAAATAGAGAGACAAAAGAGGATAGCTTTCTTATTCTTCCCATAAATATTTTCAAAGGTTTCTCAAGAGTACATAATATGAGTTATTATGCCTCTATTTATAGTACTCATAGAGGCATATAAAAAGTTGTCAATAAAATTGGTGTTAATCATTGAGTTAATAGAGATGGTTATAGATGTGTAAGGTTACAAGAATAAAAATGGAGGTTATCTTCATAATTGAGGAAATTAATGAAAATAAGCAATGGGAGTTCATTACATTTGTGTAGTGGATATCTAATGTAAATTCTCCCTCTATTCACTGTTACTTGTCACAGTTTGACTTGGCACACCCATTAAAAAAATAATTATTGATATATGTATTCTACCAAACTATACCCTATTAAATGATGTCTTGAAAACTGATTTGAAAAATAAGAATTTAATGTTGAGGGTAAAACTTGGAAAAAAGTTATTGTCTTTTCTTGATATGTCAAAATGACAAGTAAAAATCTCTCAAATAAAAATCTGTTTTAGGAATAAGTGATTGTAAAAGTGAATGGAGGGAGTATATTTTACAACAGGTAGAAAGTAAAAAAAGGAAAAACTACAAGATATAGCAAACATCAATATATATTTAAGATAAATAGCTATAATTTACTTATTTTATATTATATGGATATAATTAAATATGAAATAGCAAAGTTAATTTACTACACATGAATAATCATTTCTTTTCAATTTTATATGTATATTAACAAAAATTAAATAGCAAAGTAATTAGTACTCGCCTAATCATTTATGTTAGGCATGTCTAACAGTGTTGGTTTCCATGTTTATCCTCTTGAATGTTTTCTCTTTCAATATTCATATATCATCGATATTTTTTTTTCAAAAATCCTTCCTATTCACTATCCTTTTGCATGATAGTGGGAGTGATTTTTGTGATTCATCTTCATTAAGTATATTTTAATTGCATTTTTTCTTGTTTTTATAAAGATTATATTTGTATACATCTGTTTCATCTATTTTCATAGAGTTTCAATTGAAGATTTTTTTCATTACAATGATGGAAAGCAGTTTGAGATAGTCTTTTTGTGTGTGTTCGTGTCATTCAATTTCTACAGTTTCAATTAGAATTAGCCAAAAGGAACTCCAAAACTTTTTACTCTAATGGCAGACCAAACAAAGCACCATCTTTTGCTTTGTATTTGTATTCATTTGTATTTTGAATCAAAACACTATGTTTGTTCTGAATTTATATTCATTTGTATTTTGTATTCAGATATAAAATATTTGTATTCATTTATTTATTTGTATTTAAATTCATTTGTATCTGTATTTAAATACATCAATATATATATATATATATATATTGATGTATTTAAATACAGATACAAATGAATTTAAATGTTTGTATTCATATATATAGTGTATTCATAAATATATTCATTTGTATTTATATTCAAATGTAAGTACTAAATATATTATAAATGAAAGCATATTAATAGTTATATAATTGTATTTATCTATATTTGTATTCAAATATAAGTATCAAATACATTATAAATTACAGCTGATTGATAGTTATAAATTTAAATTCATTTGTATCTGTATTCAAATATAGATTTCAACTACAATATAAATAAAGTCTATTTAACTGTTATATTATTGTATTCATGTATGTTTTTATTCAAGTGCAAGTATAAAAAGCAATATAACAGAAGACTAGTTGATTGTTACATAATTGTATTCATACGTATTTGTATTTGTATACTATTTTCATCTACATGTCATTATATGCATAATAATAATATTGAGATATATTTTTTCAACATACAAGTGTTCTCGTTTTCATTTTTTTTACAAAGTTTGCATCTTCGGTTTTGATTTTTTGAATTTACAAAATAAACAATGTTAGACTGTAACTTTAGACTACATATTCAAACTGGCAGATTTTTAGGAGTGATTTTAGTTTTTTAACATATCTAAAAATATCTTATTTAGTGCATTATAATTATAAATGTATCATTGTATAACTAATTTATAAAAAAATATAGCTAGATATAGACATAAACTGTAGTCATTTTTGGTAAATAACATACTTGTAGCTATTGAACTTCAATAACCTTATAACTATAGTCATTTTTGTAAGTTACTCGTAAAAAAATAAAATAAAATTCTCTTTATTTTATAAACTGGACAAGTAAAGTAAAATAAATATTTCTTCCATGGGGATCAAGTAATTAGTAATTAGTTATTGAATCTGTTATAGATTTCATAAATTAGACAAGTTCTCTACTAAAATTCTAAAAAAATAGTTTTTCATCCTTACTTATAAATTTTAATATATCATCAAAACAGGATAATTATTTTATTTCATGTTTTGGCCTTTACACTAATTATTTATTCTTGAATATTTTTTCAAAATATAATAAGTACTAAATATCAATTAACATGAATATTATAATAAAATAGTCATATCTGTCTGTAACACCCCAGAAATTAGTAGACAAAACTAGAGCCAAAAGCTAGGGTTCTAGAGTGTGATGTTGGGAATTATGGTGGTATATGAGACTTTACGTGCTTGGAATGAGGGGATTAGTAGTTGAACTTCAAGGCACGTGTTAGACCCCATAGTTTAGAAGACTATCCAGGGTTTGGCGCAAGGCCTAAGCCAAAGGCCAAGGCTGCCCAACCTTGGCCAAGCATTGACCAAGGTGCACGAGACAATTCAGGACAGTGGTCTTGACCACGGTCCATAGAAGTGCCCATGAAGATGACTTGTCTTCATGGGAGGTAAGGCCTTGAGGCCAAGCTACTGCGTCAAGTTCACGAGCCACTTCATGACTAGTGGTCTTGATCACGATCCGTAGAAGTGCTCATGAAGATGCCTTAGTGTATAGGGTGGCTGCAAAGTTGAGGGGAGCCACTGGTCAAGGTACCACGGGCACCACCACGGGCCGTGGTGCCCTTCACGGCTCGTGAAGTTGGCATGGCCCCTGGGAAGGGGATTCCTAGTCGGGGGCTTTTAAGTAAATTCCAAAACGTGTAGTTAATTAATGGGGTCGTTTTATATGAGTTTTATTCACCTATTTAATGTATTTTAAGTCATTAGCCCCCAATTTTAAGTCACTTTACACAAGACCCAAATCAAAACCCCAAAATCCTCTCCACTGAAATATTTCTCTCTTTAGAAAACCCCCACTAAAGAAGAAGCTAGAGGTTGAAGCTAAGGTCAAGAACAAAGGTGCCATTGCTAAAGGCTTGTGCTAGAGCATTGATTGAGGTATATTTAGCTTTTCATCTATGGGTCCTTCCAACCATATATCCCTCCTTAGTAATCCCCTAGTTTGTCAAGAAGAACCCCAAACTAAGCTAGGGTTGCTTCCAATGTTTGAGTATCGTTGGGTATGATTCCAAAGGGTTAAATAATACTTATTTATGGTTAATTTGGCATTTATTTTTGATATTATGATGAAATTGGGTTATTTCAATGCTTAACCATAATTTATTTGATGAGTTACATGTTTTGTGGGTTTATGCCACTAGAGGTGAAATTGAAGGTTGATGAGTAATCTTTCTAAATCAATGCATTGAACTAGACCTTGTTGAATATGATTAATCTTGATTTGTAATGTTAGAATTAAACCTTCATGATCAATTAAGATCAGAATCACCTAGTATTGAAAGATGTGATCAAAATACCTTGAACCCTAGGCATAAAGAGGACATTCAGAGGGAAACCTTGAGAGTAATGTTTGTGATTATGATAGCTAGGGCTTTAGGGTAAAGCTAATATGATTAACTCTTGATGTAAAGGCAATGCGAGTAAAGTCTAAAAGAGAACATAAGTCTATTAGGTACAATTATGGTGAAAGGCCTATACTCACCTATTCTACCTTATGAATGCTTGAAAGCATGAAGTGATAGAATCACTTGAACATGGTTTGGTTGTTAAGGTCATCCTTCCATGAGAGGTGAGTGTTAAGAAAGCCTTAGCAAGTAAACCTTAGGGTGTACACTTGGCTTTAAGTGGATATTGACAATGAGATGGAGTGTCACACAAGATAGGGTCCGAACGCCAAGAAGAAAGGAAAGCCACACCTAGTTGATGTGAGGACTATTCAATTTAAAGGGGGAACTCTTACGTAGTAGAGTGAGGGTCTTCCCAAAGTTAGGTCTCATGAGATGGAAGCCTTCACATAGTTAAGTTAAGGTTTCTAGTAGCAATTTCCATATCCAATGAACTAAGACATGCTTGAAGAAGCATCTCATAAAGTTCTAAAGCATAAATGAACTAAGACTTACTTAATGAAGTACCTCATAGTGTTGAAGAGTATAAATGGACTTATACATGCTTAAGGTGGTACCTCATAGGGTCTATACGAGTAAAGAACTTACACATAGAAAAACGAGCATCGCATAGGGTTAAACCTAACAATGAACTTAGATGTGCTAAAAGAGGGCACCTCATAGTATTCTAAAGTTAAAGAGAGGAACTAGGTTCCAAAAGAAGAAGCTATAGTAGGAGGACCTAAAATTGGTGCTTAGCATGATTAGTATTATGGGATGCTATGATTGCATTGCACAACTATGACTTAGGGTTACAATAGAGATGAGTTGAGATAGGATTGTGTCATAGTTGCCTTCCTTGCTATAGTTAACTAAAGGTGAGAAATCCCCTTAGTTATGAGAGTTAAACTAATAATGAGACTAAAGAAGGGTGAATGTGACTAAGATGACTTCAAGGGTATGCTTAGTGTGAAGGGTAGTATGGGATGCCTTTCAAGCATTGCACAAGTGTGTCTTGAGGTTGCTTAGGAGTATGGTGCCCTTATGGTAGAAAGAAATAATACTTAACCATGCCTATAGACTATGATTTAGATGACTAAAAAGGGATACTTAGCTTGGGTGGTATGATGGGTTGCTATTCATGGTTTGCAGTTGTATGCTTTTGATGTTACTTGAGAATGGTACTATTAAGGTATAGATGACTAAGAGTCAATTATGTTTATATGAATATGACTTTTCTCCTATGCTCATTAACTATGTCTTATGTTGACTTATGTTTATGTGATGCTTATGTTGAAGGTTATGCTATAACTATGATGATTATGCTTATGAACATGTTATTATCTCTTATGCTTAGGTCTTATGTTGACAATCCATTTTGAGATGCTCTTATGATGTTGTGCTAGCTTTCATACTTGGTACATTTTGTACTAATACATATTTCCTACATTCTAATCAAATGTAGTGTTTTAGAGATTTAGTTGCTTTGGAGGCTAGGTTCCTAAGGTGCAAGAAGGGTTGAAGAATTGGTGAATCCTCATAGCTTCGTGGACAAACCCTTTATGTCATTTCCTTATGTTTTAGACATTTATGTGGGCTCCATCCCAAGTCTTTTATTCAAGAGTTTTAATAGATGGTTTGAGACAAAGTTGTAGTTAACACTTCCGCTTGCTTATGAAAATGTTATTGATTGTATGGATTTAAAAAGTTTCAAATTTTCTCGTACTTTCTATGATCTTATGTTATGATTTTGCTAAGGGATTGTATGCGACCCCTTTGCGGTCAAGTACGCTATGTTATGTCTAGGGGGTACCCATGGGTCGTGAACAACTTAGTAATCAGAACACAAGGTTTAGAATGGTTCTAGGATAGTCTCAAACCATGTATAGTAGAGCCTTGCTCATATATGTGAAGCGCACCACATTTTTCAATAGGAGGCTATTGGATGATTAGGAAATATCACTTCTTCATTCTCTCAGTTGTGCTATAGTGTTTAGATCTAGTAGATCTTTATCCTAACCTTTGCCCTATGGTTTTTTAGGTTATGGCTAATACTAGGAATAATGCTAGGAGGGATGAGGAAGACAGTGGAGAACAAGAGGTTCCTCCACAAGTTCCTAGCCAAGCTCCTCCTCAAGCTTCAAATGACCCTCCAATCGGGAATGCCACTCTTGCAGAATTTAGGGCTTCGATACATTTATTGGCTCAATACTCGATGGCACAAGCCAATATAGAGGTGGTGGCTCCGGTAAACCCAATAAGGGGGATGTCTTCTTCTAGGGTGAGAGAGTTTTTAAGGATGAACCCTCCCAAGTTTTATGGCTCCAAAGTGAAGGAAGATCATCAAGGTTTTGTAGATGAGGTGTATAAGGATCTTGCTATCATGGGATGAACTTTTGTAGAGAAAGAAAAGCTAGCCGCTTATCAATTGAGGGATGTGGCACAAATTTGGTATGAGCAATGGAAAGATAGTAGACCAATATGAGTGGGCCCAATAGAGTAGGAAGAGTTCAAAAAGGAATTCCTTGTTAGGTTCTTTCCTCTAGAGTTGAGGGAACTAAAGATGTTAGGAATTATGGTCGTAGATGATGCATTACATTCTTGGAATAAGAGGTTTTGTAGTTGAACGTCAAGGAACGTGTTAAACCCCGTAGTTTAGAAGACTATCTAAGGTTTAGTTAAGGGTTGCAAAGACAAGTGCCAAACCAAAGGGGCAAGGTCTAAGCAAAAGGCCAAGGCTTCCCAACCTTGGCAATTCACTGCCCAAGGTTCATGAACCACTTCACGACCAGTGAGTGGTCTTGACCACGGTCCTTAGAAGTGCTCGTGAAGATGACTTGGCTTCATGGGAGGCAAGGCCTTGAGGCCAAGAAACTGCCTCAAGTCCACGTGCCACTTCACGACCAATGGTCTTGACCACGGTCCGTAGAAGTGCTCGTGAAAATGCCTTAGTGTAGAGGTAGTTTGGCAAGTTGAGGGGAGCCACTGGTTAAGGGACCACGAGAACCACCATGGGCCGTGTTTCCCTTGACGCCTTGCGAAGTTGGGCGTGGCCCCTGGGAAGGGGCTGCCTAGTCGGGGGATTTTAAGTAAATTCCAAAACGCGTAGTTAATTAATGGGGTCATTTTATATGAGGTTTATTCACCTATTTAAGGTATTTTAAGCTTTTATCCCCTTATTTTAAGTCACTTTACCCAAGACCCAAATCAAAACCCCAAAATCCTCTCCATTGAAATATTTCTCTCTCTAGAAAAACCACATTGAAGAAGAAGCTAGAGGTTGAAGCTAAGGTCAAGAACAAAGGTGCCATTGCTAAAGGCTTGTTCCAGGGAATTGATTGAGGTATGTTTAGCTTTTCATCTCCGGGTACTTCCACCCATAGAGCCCCCTTAGTAATCCCCTAATTTGTGAAGAAGAACCCCAATCTAAGCTAGGTTGCTTCCAATGTGTGGGTATAGTTGGGTATGATTCCAAAGGGTTATATAATACTTATTTATGGTTAATTTGACATTTAATTGTGATATTATGATGAAATTGGGTGATTTCAATGGTTAACCCTATTTTATTTAATGAGTTACATATTTTATGGTTTTATGCCATTAGAGGTGAAATTGAAGGTCAATGAGTAATCTTCCTAAAGCAATGTCATGTGTAGTAATTGATCAAATTTAGGATCATATAATAATGAATTCAACTAGACCTTGTTGAATATGATTGATCTAAATTTGTAATGTTAGAATTGAACCTATATAATCAATTAAGATTAGAATCACCTAGTAATGAAAGATGTTATCAAAATACCTTGAAACCTAGGCAGAAAGAGGAGATTAAAAAGGAAACCTTGAGAGTAAGGTTTGTGATTATGATAGCTAGGGCTTTAGGGTGAAGCTACTATGATTAACGCTTGATGTAAAGTCTTTGATAGTAAAGTCTAAAAGAGAATTGAAGTCTATTAGGTACAATTATGATGAAAGGCCTATACTCACCTATTCTACCTTATGAATTCTTGAAAGAATGAAGTGATAAAATCACTTGAATATGGTTTAATTGTCAAAGACATCCTTCCATGAAAGGTGAGTGTCAAGCAAGCCTTAGCAAGTAAACCTTGAGGTGTATGCTTGACTCTAAGTGTATATTGACAATGAGATGGAGTGTCACACAAGATAGGGTCCGGACTCCAAGAAGAAAGGAGAGCCACACCTAGATGATGTGAGGACTATGCAAGTTAAAGGGGGAACTATTATGTAGTAGAGTTTGGGTGTTCCCAAAGTTAGGTCTCATGGTATGGAAGCCTTCACATAGTTGAGTTAAGGTTTCTAGTAGCAATCTCTATATCCAATGAACTAAGACATGCTTGAAGAAGCATCTCATAGTGTTCTAAAGCATAAATAAACTAAGACTTACTTAATGAAGTACCTCATAATGTTCAAGAGTATGAATGAACTTAGATATGCTTAAGGTAGTACCTCATAGGGTCCATATGAGAAAGGAACTTAGACATACTAAAATTCGTATCTCTTAGGGTTCAACCTAACAATGAAGTTAGATGTGCTAAAAGAGGGTACCTCATAGTGTTCTAAAGTTAAAGAGAGAAACTAGGTTCCAAACAAAGAAGCAATAGTAAGAGTACTTAAAAGTGGTACTTAGCATGATTATGGGATGCTATGATTGCATTGCACAAGTATGACTTAGGGCTACAAAAGAGATGAGTTGAGATATGATTGTACCATAATTGCCTTCCTTGCTATAGTTGACTAAAGGTGAGAGATTCCCTTATTTATGAGAGATAAACTAATAATGAGACCAAAGGAAGGTGAATATGACTATGATGAATTCAAGGCTGTGCTTGGTGTGAAGTGTAGTATAGGATGCCTTTCATTCATTACACAAGTGTGTCTTGAGGTTACTTAGGAGTATGGTGCCCTTATGGTAGAAATACTTAAGACATAACCATGCTGATATACTGTGATTAAGATGACCGAAAAGGGATACTTTACTTGGGTGGTATTATGGGATGTTATTCATGCTTTGCACTTTTATGCTTTGAGAATGGTGCTAATATGGTATGGATGACTAAGAGTTAATTATGTTTATATGAATATGACTTATCTCCTATGATCATTGACTATGTCTTATGTTTATATGATTCTTATGTTGGATGTTATGCTATGACTATGATGATTATGCTTATGAACATGTTATTATCTCTTATGATTAGGTCTTATGTTGACTAACCATTTTGAGTTGCTCTTATGATGTTGTGCTAGCTTTCATATTTGGTACATTTTGTACTAATGCATATTGCCTACATTCTAATCAAATGTAGGGTTTTGGAGATTGAGTTACTTTGAAGGTTAGGTTGCTAAGGTGCAAGAAGAGTTGAAGAATTGGTGAGTCAGCATAGCTTCGAGGACAAACTCCTTATGTTTCCTTTATGTCATTTCCTTATGTTTTAGACATTTTTGTGGGCTGCATCCCAAGTCTTTTATTCAAGAGTTTTAATAGATGGTTTGAGACAAAGTTGTAGTGAAGACTTCCGCTTGCTTATGAAAATGTTTTTAATTCTATGGATTAAAGATGTTTTAAATTTTCTTGTACTTTCTATGATCTTAGGTTTAGATTTTGCTAAGGGCTTTTATGCGACCCCTTTGGGGTCAAGTACAATATGTTATGTCTAGAGGGTACCCCTGGATCGTGACAAACTTGATAATTAGAGCACAAGGTTTAGAATGGTTCTAGGATTGTCTCAAACCACGTCTAGTAGAGTCTTGTTCATAAGTGTGAAGTGCACCACATTTAAGAATATAAGGCTATTGGATGCTTAGGAAATATCACTTCTTCATTCTCTAAGTTGTGCTATAGAGTTTAGATCTAGTAGATATTTCTCCTAACCTTTGCCCTATGGTTTTTCAGGTTATGTCTAATACTAGGTATATTGCTAGGAGGGATGAGGAAGACAATGGAGAACAAGAGGTTCCTCCACAAGTTCCTAACCAAGCTCCTCCTCAAGCTCCAAATGACCCTCCAATTGGGAATGCCATTCTTCCTGAATTTAGGGCTTTTATGCAATTATTGGCTCAAGCCTTGACTGTGCAAGCCAATAGAGAGGTGGTGGCTCCGAAAAACCCAATAAGGGGGATGGATTCTTTTAGGGTGAGATAGTTTTTGAGGATTAACCATCCCGAGTTTTATGGCTCTAAAGTGGAGAAAGATCCTCAATGTTTTGTAGATGAGGTGTATAAGGTGCTTGCTATGATGGGATTAACTTCGGTAGAGAAAGCAGAGCTACCCGCTTATCAATTGAGGGATGTAGCACAAATTTGGTATGAGTAATGGAAAGATAGTAGACCAATACGAGAGGACCCAATAGAGTGGGAAGACTTCACAAAGAAATTCCTTGATAGGTTCTTTCCTTTAGAGTTGAGGGAACTAAAGATACAAGAATTCATAAATCTTAAGCAATGGGGTATGAGTGTGAAAGAGTATTCTCTTAAGTTCACCCAAATATCCAAATATGCTCCAACCATATTGGGGGATTCAAGGGCCAAGATGAATAAGTTTGTGATGGGAGTGTCCGAATTAGTGGTGAATGAATGTCGTTCGGCAATGCTTATCCCCAGTATGAATATTTCCCATCGCATGGTGCATGCTCAACAAATTGAGAAGAAAAAGCTTAAGAAAATGAGTAGGGAGGGGAAAAGAGCTAGAATCGAGGATGGGAACTTTCCCAATGCTAAGTCCGATGAGCAAGGTATGTCTAAGTCTAGACCAAAGTATTCCGGCTAAGACTCTCCATTTCCTATGCCTAGTGCACGAGGAATCATTTTGGTAAGTGCCTAGCCGGCATGGATAGTTGCTATGGGTGTGGTAAGAAAGGGCACAAAATGAGAGATTGTCCGGTCCTTAAGGCCAAAGGAAAAGAGGGTAAGAAAGTTCAATCTAGTAGTGAGGGTACTAAACCTCAAAAGAAGAATAGGTTTTATTCTCTCCAATCAAGGGAAGATCTAGAGTGCTATCCTCATGTCCTTTCCGGTATGTGCTTTATGCTTTTGTAAATTTCGGATTTCTTGTCTTTTGTG
Organism: Solanum commersonii; assembly: GCA_029007595.1. Taxonomy (NCBI): domain Eukaryota; kingdom Viridiplantae; phylum Streptophyta; class Magnoliopsida; order Solanales; family Solanaceae; genus Solanum; species Solanum commersonii. Next base: position 267,274 of record JAJTWQ010000214.1, read on the forward strand.
ATTTGTTATGTTGGACTTGAAGCTATCTTTAATATGATATATGTTTAGAAGAGCTTGTGTATGCTTACTCCCAAGGGGGAGATATTGTGCCTATCTATGAAGGTTATTGTGTGTTGATGTGGTGCCATGATTTCCTTGTATGCATGTTCATGAAAATGCTTCAGTCTTATTAGAAATGATCTAATTGCATTGTGTTGCCTTATGTTGTAGCATCCTTGAGTCAAGGTGCATTTAGGCTCCATGAATGTGTGTTGAGAATGTTTTAGCTAGGAGATGTTAGTTCCTCCTTGAAACTGAATAGATATAGAATTTCATGCATTTTAGGTTGGTAGATGTAGTTCTTACTCCCTTGTGTTGCATTGAATATGTTTAGCTTGGAGTTGAAGTTTTCCTCCTTGGTTGTGTGAGTTTAGATGTATTGCATGCATCATGGGCTGATAGTCTAGAGTCTTTTCCTTTAAGAAATGTTTAGAATCATCATTCGAGAACGAATGTTCCCAAAGGGGAGAAATTGTAACACCCCGGAAATTAGTAGACATAACTAGAGCCAAAAGCTAGGGTTCTATTGTGTGATATTGGGAATTATGGTCGTAGATGAGACTTTATGTTCTTGGAATGAGGGACTTAGTAGTTGAAAGTCAAGGCACGAGTTAGACCCTGTAGTTTAGAAGACAATCTAGGGTTTGGTTAAAGGTTGCAAAGGTAAGTGCCAAGCCAAGGGGGCAAGGCCAAGGCTACCCAACCTTGGCCAAGCATTGCCCAAGGTTCATGAGACACTTCACGACCAGTGGTGTAGACCACAGTCTGTAGAAGTGATCGTGAAGATGACTTGGATTCATGGAGGCAAGGCCTTAAGGCCAAGCTACTGCCTCAAGTCCACGAGCCACTTCACAACCAGTGTTCTTGACCAGAGTCCGTAAAAGTGCTAGTGAAGATGCCTTAGTTTAGAGGGAGGTTGGCAAGTTGAGGGGAGCCACTGGTCAAGGGACCACAGGAACCACCATGGGCCGTGGTGCCCTTGATGGCTCGTGGAGTTGGTCGTGGCCCCTGGGAAGGGGCTGCCTAGTCGGGGGATTTTAAGTAAATTCTAAAACATGTAGATAATTAATTGGGTCGTTTTATATGAGTTTTATTCACCTATTTAATGTATTTTAAGCCTCTAGCCCCCAATTTTAAGTCACTTTATGCAAGACCCAAAGCAAAACCCTAAAATCCTCTCCACTCAAATATTTCTCTCTCTAGAAAACCCCAATTGAAGAAGAAGCTAGAGGTTGAAGCTAAGGTCAAGAACAAAGGTGCCATTGCTAAAGGCCTGTGATAGGGAATTGAATGAGGTATGTTTAGATTTTCATCTATGAGTTCTTCCACCCATAGAGCTCCCTTAGTAATCCCCTAACACGTGAAGAACAACCTCAATCTAAGCTAGGGTTGCTTCCAATGTGTGGGTATAGTTGGGTATGATTTCAAAGGGTTGGATAATACTTATTTATGGTTAATTTGGAATTTAATTGTGATATTATGATGAAATTGGGTGATTTAAATGGTTAACCCTAGTTTATTTGATAAGTTACATGTTTTGTGGCTTTATGCCATTAGAGGTGAAATTGAAGGTTCATGAGTAATCTTCCTAAATCAATGTCATGTGTAGTAATTGATCAAAGTTAGGATCATATAATCATGAACTGAACTAGACCTTGTTGAATATGATTGATCTTTATTTGTAATGGTAGAATTGAACCTTTATGATCAATTAATATTAGAATCACCTAGTAATGAAAGATGTGATCAAAATACCTTGAACCCTATGCATATAGAGGAGATTAAGAAGGAAACCTTGAGAGTAAGGTTTGTGATTATGATAGCTAGGGATTTAGGGTGAAGCTAATATGATTAACTCTTGATGTAAAGGCTTTGAGAGTAAAGTCTAAAAGAGAATAAAAGTCTATTAGGTACAATTATGGTAAAAGGCCTATACTCACCTAATCTACCTTATGAATGCTTGAAAGCATGAAGTAATCGAATCACTTGAACATAGTTTGGTTGTCAAGGGGATACTTATATGAGAGGTGAGTGTTAAGAAAGCCTTAGCAAGTAAACCTTGCAGTGTATGCTTGGCTCTAAGTGGATATTGACAATGAGATGGAGTGTCACACAAGATAGGGTCCGGACTCCAAGAAGAAAGAAGAGTGATACCTAGTTGATGTGAGGACTATCCAAGTTAAAAGGGGAATTCTTACATAGTAGAGTGTGGGTCTTCCCAAAGTTAGGTCTCATGAGATGGAAGCCTTCACATAGTTGAGTTAAGGTTTCTAGTAGCAATCTTCATATCCAATGAACTGAGACATGCTTGAAGAAGCATTTCATAATGTTCTAACGCATAAATAAACTAAGTCTTACTTAATGAAGTACCTCATAGTGTTCAAGTGTATGAATTGACTTAGACATGCTTAAGGTAGTACCTCATAGGGTCCATACGAGTAAGGAACTTAGACATACTAAAATTCGTATCTCTTAGGGTTCAACCTAACAATGAACTTAGATATGCTAAAATAAGGTACCTCATAGTGTTCTAAGGTTATAGAAAGGAACAGGTTCCAAACCAAGAAGCAATAGTAAGAGGACATAAAAGTTGTACTTAGGATGATTAGTATTATGGGAAGCTATGATTGCATTGCACAAGTGTGCCTTAGGGTTACAAAAGAGATGAGTTGAGATATGATTGTGCTATAGTTTCATTCCTTGCTATAGTTGACTAAAGGTGAGAGATCCCCTTAGTTATGAAAGTTAAATTAATAATGATACCAAAAGAAGATGAATATGACTAAGATGACTTCAAGGCTATTCTTAGTGTGAAGGGTAGTATGGGATGCCTTTCATGCTTTGCACAAGTGTGTCTTGAGGTTACTTAGGAGTATGGTGCCCTTATGGTAGAAAGACTTAAGACTTAGCCATACTTATTGACTATGATTAAGATGACCAAAAAGTGATACTTGGCTTGGGTGGTATTATGGGATGCTATTCATGCTTTTCACTTGTATGCTTTTGAGGTTACTTGAAAATGGTGCTATTATGGTATAGATGACTTCAAGTCAATTATGTTTATATGAATATGACTTGTCTCATATGCTTATTAACTATGTCTTATGTTGACTTATGTTTATATGATGCTTATGTTGGAGGTTATTCTATGATTATGATAATTATGCTTATGAACATGTTATTATCTCTTATGCTTAGGTCTTATGTTGGCTAACCATTTTGAGATGCACTTATGATGTTGTGCTAGCTTTCATACTTGGTACATTTTGTACTAATGCATATTGCCTACATTTTAATCAAATGTAGGGTTTCAGAGATTGAGTTGCTTTGGAGGCTAGGTTGCTAAGGTGCAAGAAGAGTTGAAGAATTGGTGAGTCCTCACAGCTTCGAGGACAAACCCTTATGTTTCCTTTATGTCATTTCCTTATGTTTTAGACATTTATGTGGGTTGCGTCCAAAGTCTTTTATTCAAGAGTTTTAATAAATGGTTTGAGACAAAGTTGTACTGAAAACTTCTGCTTGCTTATGAAAATGTTTTCGATTGTATAGATTAAAGAAGTTTTAAATTTTCCTGTACTTTCTTTGATCTTATGTTAGGATTTTTCTAAGGGCTTCTATGTGATCCATTTAGGGTCAAGTATGCCATGTTACGTTTAGGGGGTACCCCTGGGTCGTGACACTGTCACTCCCCGAGTCTACCCCCTTGACGTAACACGGAACCTAGGATCACGAATGACCCCAAGCTAACCCTAAATCTGATATATCATGAACATACTGAAAATAGTTGAGTAAAATGAACTAAGTGGAAGCTAAATTAATAATTCTCTGAATAGGAACAAGTCCGACTAGCTAAATCAATAATTCTCTGAGTTTAGTGGTAATTGAAAGTACCACTTAACAATTCCAACTGAATCTACTAATATGTCTGAAAAACCTATAACAAAGTTGAGTTGTTGGGACATGCCCCAACTAAATTTAACAAAAATGAAAACTGAAATCAAAGAATGAAATGGAAAGCATGTCTATTATCCTTGAAGTATGAGGATTCACCATTGAAGCTGTTGAAGTCAAACCGACAATCAATCTAAGTGTGATATGGATGCTGAGTGCCTGAACCTACATCATGAAAGAATTTAGTGCAGAGTATGCGCCAGTACTTGGAATGTATTGAGCACGCAAGATATAAATATACTAAGCTGAACAAATGTATATGAGCTCAACAAAGCATAACTGAGCATTGACATAATCTTAGCAATAATATAAATACTAAATAATAACTGAAAATCTAAGCTTTGCAATGACCAAGTAAAATTCAGAACGATACATGCTAAGCTGTATACTGATATAAATGTTGAAAAACCTGGTCAATGCACTAAGAGTCTGACTATAGGAGCTACTATTAACCGACATATTTAACCACATTAGCTAAACATAGAGTCCGATGTATACATGATATACCATGAGTTTACGGTATTTCTAATACATTTAACTTACAAGTTATGTGTGTCTAGGGCCGTATCGTATTGGTTTTTATGTGTTTTTATTATGTTTTGCAGGAAAGATGTTCAGGCGTAGAAGTATGGAAACAACTGATCAAAGTACAGAAAAAGAGCCTTCACGGAGCCTATCTACGGACCGTAGGTCCATTGACGGTCCATAGGTGATGATCGTAGATCAGCAGCCAAGGGATGGATGACAAATCAGGGAAATCTGACTAAGTGTGGAACCATAGTGTCAATCGACGGTCCGTAGATCGGTCTACGAACCGTACTGGTCAAACCGTAGAAGGAGGCTGCAAGGGTTCCAGTACCTGATTTTTGAAGATTCTAAGTAGGGAGCTACGGAGGGGATTGATGAACCATAGATCTATCTACGGTCCGTACTGCAAGTCCGTCGTTTGCTTCAGAGAGGCTGAGTTTTGGATGCCAAAATATTTTCCAAGTCCTGGCTGACGGAAGGGACTTACGGACTGTAGATCCATCGATGGTCCGTAAGTCAGTCTCGTGGATTGAAGACGCGTACCTGAATAGACTTTCCTTAAATTGTTTCCTTTTTAAATTAGGCTTTGTTTTTCTATAAATAGGACATGTAAACCTTGTTTTTGGAGTTAGACATTATTATTCTAGTTCTACTTTGTGGTTTTGGAGTTTGAATTACAATTTTTGCAATTATTAATTCTACAAGTTCGTTTTGAAGATTTTGGCTTTGCAACTCAAGTTCAATTTCTAGGTTTATTATTCTCTGTTTGTAAGTTCACGATTTCTTTATCTAAAATTATGAATTGTGTTCTTGCTAATATGAGTAACTAAATCCACAACTAGGGTTGTGGGAACCATGAGCGATTAACAAAATATGAATAGTAAATAAGTAATTCGTGAATAGTGTTTTGCATGCATTGATAATTCTTTCGTTTAGAATTCTTTTTAACGGTGGCCAACGTTAGAACTCGCCTTGTTGCTACTTGCCAGATCAAGGAGGTAATCAACAAGAAAAGAATTATCAACATAGATTTAGTGTGATACTATCTAATAGACTAGTGTCGATTGGCGCAAAATAATAACTAAGCCAAACATCAATTATGATGTCTAATATGAGGTAAAGGTAAGGGTTAGTAAATTATACACACGTAGCCGAATCAAGGTGCGGGGTGAGATTCTCTAGATGCTGAATCAAGGATTTAAAGATACCTAACTTATCACTTTGCATTTAATACACTAGGAAAGGATTGCTGTTACTAGGATTATTGCGTTATGAGCTTATGGGGAATACGTATACCCTAGTTATTTCTCTCATCTTGATAACAACCAAAAATTGATCTTTGTTTGATTACTGATTATTTATTGAATACTTATTATTTGTTTCATATAAACAAACCCCCCCACCCCTTTTTATTACTTGTTTCTGGAAGTTCTTTGACTAATTGAATATAATTGTCGGTTAAAGTAAAGTCTAAACCATATTTCCTTATGGGATCGACCCCAACCTACAAGTTGGGTTCTCTACTTGATAACGATCGCTTATACTTCTGTAGGAAAGTGTAAATTGAGCGTATGTAATTTTGGCGTCGCTGCCGGGAAAATTTTGGCTTTTAGATTTATTTTAACTACATTATTGAACGTTAGTCAAATATTTCCATATTTTACTTTTTCTTTTTGTTTTTTTCTCTCTCAAGTTCTACCTCTAGTGTATGCCAAGTACACGGAGTCAGGGTGAACCACTTACTCCTTACGATCCAGAGCTAAACCGTACTTTACAAAGAATGAATAACCCAAGAGGTCCAATTAATCCTATCGGAGGAGATATGGATGATGCAGATGAATTACAACAGCAAAGGGTAGTAGGTGGGGACAACCAGGCTCCAGCTGAAAATCGATTGGGAGATCCACTGAGGGCGCAAGATCCACTAGGTCCACGACAATATGACAACTATCGGGGCAACTTGAACATAGAAAACTCTGATGGACCCATTGTCCTACCTCCTTTACCTCCAGGGCACACATTTGTGGTGACTAGCAGTTTGATGCAGATGCTTACAGCAAGAGGCTTATTCTCAGGCTTACTATCGGAGGACCCACATGCTCACCTAGCCAAGCTAAGGGTAGTTTGCAAGAGTTGTGTAGGTAGACCAGACCTAGATATGGACATCATTGGTTTACGAGTGTTTCCTCTGTCACTCACAGGCGACGCTGCAGTATGGTTCACTGAGCTTCCTTATAACTCAATATTTACATGAGACCAATTGGCGGAGGTGTTCAAAGCAAAGTACTATCCAGTGTCCAAGAAGCTCAATCACAAAGATAGGGTCAACAATTTTGTAGCATTACCTGAAGAATCTGTAAGCAGCTTTTGGGACAGATTCACTGCATTCGTAAGAAGTGTCCCAAATCACCGTATTGATGATGAGTCGCTGAAGGAGTACTTCTATCGAGGACAGGATGATAACAATAAAGCAGTCCTTGACACTATTGCTGGGGGTTCATATGGTGATTGTACATTTGCACAGATTTTTGAGAAATTGGAGAGGATCTCTCGCAATAATAAAGCATGGAGCACTAGGAGAGCAGATACTGGGAGAAACACATTTGTCGTTCATAATGCAACTGTCAACTCTGCAGATGATATTCGTGAGGAGATGGCTCGAGATGAGGGAGAGTTGGGGTTGGTGCGAAGCATGTGAGCGGAGGAGCAGAAAAGGTAAATGATGTGAACTACTTGACAAGAACTCCACCACCAGTTGAGGAGTGTTACTATGAAGAGGACACTTATGCGGTAAATGATCAAACGGGGGGTTTCCGACCAAATGCCCAAGGATCCAACACGGAAAATTGGCGCCAAGGTCAAGGAAACCAAGGTCGGAACTATGGAAATTACAACTGAGAAGGTCACTATGTCCGGGATGAGAACTTCAATCGCGACAACAACTATAACAGGAACAATTATGGCAATAGAAACGATCGGGTTGGACCTTATGTTCCCCCTCAAAATAGAGAATCTGGAGGTAATTTGGCGCGGATTGAAGATATGATGCAGAAGATGATGAGAAGGTTTGATGCAACTGATGATAATGTGAAGGAGATGAGAAATGACTTATCTGGCATTGGTCAAAAGGTTGATGCCCATGCAGTGTCAATAAAGCATCTGGAGTAGCAGATGACTCAGTTGTCTACTATAGTGAACCCACGTCAACCTGACACTCTTCCTAGCAACACCATCAAGAATCCCAAGAATGATGGTCATTGTATGGCAATTACTACTCGAGGAGGTAAGCAAATCATAGATCCACCTATGCCGTCTGTGGTGGATACTGAGATTAGAAAAAGAGATGATGCTGTGAAAGTTAGAGAGGAGTGTTAGACTGCGACAGAACAAGAAGTTGAGATACCTCAGAAAGTGGTCCCCATACCTAGACCACCACCACCTTTTCCACAGAGGTTAGTAAAGAAGGCTGAAGATGGTAAATATCGCAGATTTATCACTATGTTGAAGCAGCTTTCTATCAATGTTCCTTTGATAGAAGCATTGGAGCAAATGCCTGGGTATGCCAAGTTTATGAAAGATATGGTGACAAAGAAAAGGTCTGTGAGTTTTGAAGATGACGACAGATTGTAGCATTGTGGTGCTATTGCTATAGGATATCTGGTGCGAAAGAAGGAAGATCCTGGTGCTTTCACGATCCCATGTACTATAGGGTTGCTACACTTTGCTAAGGCATTGTGTGATCTTGGTGCTAGCATCAATCTCATGCCTTTGTCTATTTACAAGAAGTTGGGACTGGGAGATCCAAAGCCCATTGTAATGCGGTTGTTAATGGCTGATCGGACTATGAAGAGGCCTATAGGTGTGCTCCATGATGTGCTAGTGAAAGTGGAGTCCTTCATCTTTCCAGCAGATTTTGTGATTCTTGACTGTGAGGTCGATTTTGAGGTTCCCATCATCCTTGGGAGACCATTTCTTGCTACAGGGCGTGCGTTGGTTGATATGGAAAAGGGACAGATAAAGTTCAGATTGAACAATGAAGAAGCGACTTACAATATCTGAAGGTCTATGAAGCAGAATAGTGAGCTCCAAACAGTATCTGCTATCACCTACAGAGTGGAGAGTGGATCAGAAGTACAGATTGAAGAGCGACTAGGTGTTGAGGCACTCGCAGCGGTCATGATGAATTTCGATGGTGATGGTATTGAAGAATATAATGAGTTGGTGGCTGCACTTGATAAGCATGAATACCAGTCCAAACCAAAGAAATATGAGCTAGACATGAAGAATTGCGAGTCCCCAACCACAAGACCATCTATTGAGGAGGCACCAAAATTAGAGCTTAAGGCTCTACCACTGCACTTGAGGTCTGTATACTTAGGCGAAGAGAATACTTTGCCGGTCATCATTGCAGCAGATTTGAATTCAAGGCAAGAAGAGTGTTTGGTGACTGTATTAAAAAGGTTCAAGCGAGCTATTGGGTGGACTATTGCAGATATTATTGGGATTCCCTCTGGTATTTGCTCTCACAAAATTCAACTCATGCCCGAGCATAAGCCCAGTATTGAGCACCAAAGAAGATTAAATCCACCTATGCAAGAGGTAGTTAAAAAGGAGATCATAAAGTGGCTAGATGCAGGAGTCATCTATCCCATTGCAGATAGTAGTTGGGTATGTCCTGTGTAGTGTGTACCTAAGAAGGGAGGTATGACTGTTGTTCCAAACGAAAAGAATGAGCTTGTTCCAATGAGGCCCGTTACCGAATGGAGAGTTTGCATGGACTATTGGAAGTTGAATGCATGGACTGAAAAAGATTACTTTCCCATGCCATTCATGGACCAGATGTTGGATAGACTTGCAGGAAAGGGTTGGTATTGTTTTCTCGATGGGTATTCTGGCTACAATCAAATTTCTATAGCTCCAGAAGACCAAGAGAAGACCACCTTCACTTGTCCATATGGGACTTTTGCTTTGAAACGGATGCCTTTTGGGTTGTGCAATGCTCCAGCAACCTTCCAGAGGTGTATGATGTCGATATTTTCAGATATGGTGGAGGATTCTATTGAAGTATTCATGGATGATTTTTCAGTTGTAGGTGATTCCTTTGATCATTGTCTAGATCATCTGGCCGAGGTTCTTAAAAGATGTGAAGACTGCAACTTGGTGCTGAATTGGGAGAAGTGCCATTTCATGGTGAAGGAAGGTATAGTGTTGGGTCTTCGTATTTCTGAGAAAGGTATTGAGGTTGATAGAGCTAAAGTTGAGGTAATAGAAAAGCTTTCACCTCCTATCTCTGTAAAAGGTGTTAGAAGTTTTCTTGGGCATGCAGGTTTTTATAGAAGATTCATCAAAGATTTCTCCAAAATTGCACATCCGTGATGCAAATTGCTTGAGAAGGAGTATAAGTTCTATTTTGATGATGACTGTCTTAGAGCATTTGAAGAGTTGAAGAAAAAGTTGGTTACAGCACCAATCATTATTTCACCAGATTGGGGACAACCGTTTGAGGTAATGTGCGATGCGAGTGGACTGGCGCTTGGTGTAGTATTGGGTCAAAGGCGAGAGAAAATTCTTCACCCTATTTACTATGCCAGTAAAGCTCTAAATATGGCTCAGAAAAAATATACTGTGACTGAACAAGAACTTCTTGTAGTGGTTTTTGCATTCGAGAAATTTCGATCATACTTGCTTGGTACTAAGGTCATAGTGCATACTGATCATTCTGCATTGCGGTATTTGATGGTGAAAAAGGATGCAAAACTGAGATTGATTAGATGGGTATTATTGCTACAAGAGTTTGATTTTGTGGTAAAAGACAGAAAGGGGACCAAAAATCAAGTCACCGACCACTTGTCGAGATTAGAGGAAGAGGCTATGCTAAAGCTTGGAGATAGGCTGAAATCAATGATGCTTTTCCAGATGAAAAGGTATTGGCTGCTTCTCATGATTTGATTCCTTGGTTCGCCGACTTTGCTAATTATTTGGCAAGCGACATTATGCCCCCCGATTTGTCTTTTCACCAAAGAAGAAAATTTATGCATGATGTGAAGAGATTCTTTTGGGATGAACCTTACTTGTATCGTAGTTGTGCTGATGGGATTATTCGTCGATGTGTACCTGAGGTGGAGATGGTGAGTGTACTTGAAGCATGTCATTCATCACCTCTTGGTGGGCATCATAGTGGTATTCGGACTACACATAAGATTTTGCAATGTGGGTACTATTGGCCAACCATTCACCAAGATGCTTATGACTTCACCAAATCTTGTGATCGTTGCCAAAGAGAAGGAGGAATTTCAAAGAGGCAAGAGCTCCCAATGAATCCTATATTGGTGACAGAGTTGTTTGATGTATGGGGCATTGATTTTATGGGTCCATTTGTGAGTTCATATGGGATGAAGTATATTCTTGTTGCGGTTGATTATGTATCGAAATGGGTAGAAGCAGTTGCACTCTCCAACAATGAAGGTAAAAGTGTCACCGCATTCTTGAAAAATAATATTTTCTCCAAATTTGGTACATCGAGGGCCATAATTAGCGATGGAGGTTCTCACTTCTGTAATAGGTTCTTCAAGGCACTACTTGAGAAATATGGTGTCCGTCACAATGTAGCCACTCCTTACCATCCACAGACTAGTGGTCAAGTTGAAGTATCCAACAGAGAGATCAAACAGATATTGGCAAAGGCGTGAATGCTAATAGAACGGATTGGTCAAGGACGCTTGATGATGCTCTATGGGCATATCGCACTGCATACAAGACCCCCATAGGTATGTCTCCTTACCAACTTGTATATGGGAAGTCTTGTCGTTTACCAGTAGAGCTAGAGCATAAGGCTATGTGGGCAATGAAGAAGTTGAATTTGGACTGGAGTGCCGCATCTAACCAAAGGATGAATGACTTGAATATGCTCGATGAATTTCGCCTACAAGCTTATGAAAGTTCAGCCTTGTACAAAGAAAAGATGAAGAGGTATCATGACCAAAGAATTGAAAAGCGAGAATTTGTGGTTGGTGATCTTGTGCTGCTATTCAACTCTAGGCTGTGCTTATTTCCAGGCAAACTCAAGTCTAAGTGGACAGGGCCATTTTTGCTCACAAAAGTGCTCTCGCATGGAGCAGTTGAGCTTGACAAAAAGGATGGAACAAGGTTCATGGTGAACGGGCAAAGGATTAAGATCTATCTGGGAAGTGCTGAAACTGTGCAAAAAGTGATTAAGGCCTACAATCTTGATGAAGTCTGAGTAATCAAGACACTGCGTCGTGCCGCGACTTTAAATCAAGCGCCGTTTGGGAGGCAACCCAAGATGTACAATCTAGCCAATGATAGGGTTAAATTTTCCAATTAGTAGTTTAGTTTGCTCTGATTACTTGCATTTTTGTATTAATTTAGTTCTTAGTGTTGGCTAGAATTAGTATAGGGTCCGTGTCTAAAGAGTGTCAAGAAAATGTACAAAAATAATAACTTAATGGTTGCTACATGTACAGGTACACCACGTGATGAATCTGCAGAAATTGTTCTGGTGCAGAGGTCTACGGATCCCATCGACGGTCCGTCGATTGATACACGGACCGTCAATGGTGTCCGTAGATCCAAGGTAAGTCCCTAAAATTTTCAAACTGTAGAAGTGATCTACGGTCCTAATCTACGGACCGTAGATCGACTCACGGACCATAGACGGGGTCTCGTAAGTCCAAACCCTAACGCTGTATGACCCAACCCGGACCCCCTATTTAAATAACCCCTTATTTTAAAACTCATTTCCATTCCCTCCATTTACTCCATAACCATTTCCCCCACCCTTTTCAACTCCCTAATTCACTCTATAACTACCATACATCACACTCCTTTCCATATATTACCTAAATCCCTTAAATTTAGTTTACTTCCCATTTCATATTTCACTCTTAAACGTCCGGTGTTGGGTTAGAAGCAATAACGGTGTTTCAATTATTGTGCTAAGAAGTGTCATCACACAATCCCCCACTCCTCGTTGTTTGCAAGGTAATAACATTCCCCTCACTTTGAATTTCGATTCATAGCCTGAATATAGGAAGTTGGGAATTTGGTCTTAACTTAGGGTTATTGTTTGATGTAATTACATGATGGATTTACAATTTACTATACCCTTGGAATGATAGATAGTGATTGTATAGTTTGATTGTATGTGATTGTAAGCCTTTATGTAAGTTTCGACTTAGGGTGCTCGAAATTATCTAAATTATGTGTTAAAGTAGTACTCGGAATTGTAAGAATGAAGAACTAGCATAATTGAGTGTTGAAATGCATGATGAGGCTTGTTAATGTTGAAATTTAGGACCATATATGTCTAAGTAGTAAGATAGGGTAAAATCTGGGCACAAATGGTATCCACAATACCCCGTCTACGGACCGTAGACCCATCTACGGACCGTAGATGAGGTTCGTCAATAGATGCATACATAAAATATATCCAAGTGTAAAACCACGGAAGTGGACTACGATCCGTAGATCAATCTACAGACCGTTCTGCACATCCGTGGTTCCCATCTGCAACCTATATTTTTGGTCCCCTGATCCACGGTATAGTTCCACGGACCGTAGATCAGCCTACGGACCCTAGGTACCCTCCGTGGATAGCCACTGTAGCCTGTTTCTGCAAAAAAATTTGTGTCTTTGTTATTGTTTGTTTACAATTTTTACTTTTTCTTAGTTTATTCTTGGTTAGTTTTGGGCACTAATATCGTTTCCGCAAGTACAATGGCACCCAAGAAGATGGTCACCTACTCAAAAAGGGGCAAGTCCAAATTTGTTGCCCCTAGTTTTCGGTTGATTGATGAGGACACAGACACTGATACTGATCCAGCATATGTGCTCCTCAACACTAGGACTTCTCGTGCCTGAGGAACACCCCGAAAGGTGCTTCTCGACGTAGTCACTGTCTCCCAGTCTGATGAGGAGCGCACACTGATCGGGTCACCAACTGGGGCTGCTTCCAGTTCAGAGGAGTTTGCATCAGGACCTGGATCTGGCCATGCTTCAGGCTCCAAGTCTGCCCATTCTTCACGATCAGATTCTGCCCAGGCTACAGGGTCCAATGCCAAATCTCCACCGGGTCGGGAGAAAATGACCAAGCAGCCTCATCTGATGAGGCTACTACTTCCGAGCGCATACGCCTACCACCTAATGATGCTCCCACTCCTGTAGCCGGCGAACCAAATAGGTGGTGTGTCGAGGGACAATGGCAAATTCACCGGGATGCTAAGATGGTAAATTACAAACAGAAAATGGCCCGACTGATCACAAAAGAGCGGAGAGTTCTCACGGGGAGCTTGCATACTATTCCAGACATTCACCGGTTGTTCAACCTTCACAAGTGTGACTGGATGGCTCGAGAACCAGGGATGTACAATGAGGAGATTGTGTGGGAGTTCTATGCTTCCTATGCAGCCACTCTCCGAGGCTCCATTTCTAAGCGATCAAAGCCCTTAGCTCAGGACCCGCTGACTTCCACATTGGTCCGAGGGTGCCCGGTGGAAATATCACCTGCTACGATCAGACGATTTCTTTATGGTCCTACTGCAGGTCACGCTTGGTCCCTCAATACAGCGGAGTTTGACTACAGATGGGACATTGTGCGGAGTGGTGCATTCCAGAGGAATTCTGAGCAGCGAGAGGCTGTGATACATTGGTTGGCCAAATACATTGCTGCAGATGGTGAGCGTGCAGATTGGGTCACTGCTCCACGTTTGGGCATCCGGAAGGCGACATTAACTTTTGTGGCCAAGTTCTTCTGGTTACTGGTGCGTAACAGGGTATCGCCGACCAAAGCTGATAATCAAGTCACTGGGACAGAGCAGTCATGGTAGCGGCATTGGTAGCAGGAGTAGAGATCGACTTTGCCCGCATGTTGTTGGCAGAGATACACGAGAGGGCATTTAGGACCTCCACTACTTACCCCTTTCCATGCCTTATTTTTCAATTGTGCAGGGACTCTGGAGTGCCGATATGGCATTGTGACAGGCTAGTCCACCCTACAGGCGCATTGGACATCGGTCTCATTCGAGATGAGGCGAATGTAGCAACACCTTGCAGAGAGCCTCAGGTTGAGGTACCTCCTTTGGGTACCGACCTTGCAGACACAGTGGGGCAGGCACAGGGCGATGACCTTAGCGCCCCCGATCACGCAGACACTGTCCTGGGCTCCTCTTCTCAGCCAGCTAGCATGGGCCCTAGCTCTTCCCGGTCCACACCGCTTGTTGGGCGATTGTTGTTGTTCCCTTGGCCAGAGTTCAGAAATTAGAGGCTCAGATGGCCACACTACTATACCACATCCAGCCCTGGATGCAAAAGGCGATCGCCGAGTCCGAGGCTAGAGTGGAGTGCAGAATGGAGGATATGATGGACCGGAAGGTCCAGGCTGTTAATAATCGCCTAGATACATTCGAACTGGGAGTCCTCGAGTGACCAGCCCCGGCCATAGACCTATCTGCTTTGCAGGCCGACATAGCTAGCCTCCGGTCTGATGTTGAGGCCATTTTTGCTGCACCTTTTGCCGAGCCTCAGGTTGCCCCCACTGCACTGGTTGATGATACAGTGCTCGATGCTCTATTCAGTGGGACCGCCGAGGAGGGACTTGCACTTACACAGGCCAGAGGCAAGCGGCACCGCTCTCACCGCACTGAGGAAGAGAAAGCCATCAAGAGACAACGTAGGCAAGAGAAGGAGGCTAGGAGGGCATCGATAGTTGATGAGGAGTTGCGCTAGCAGAGGGAGCGTGCACGAGTTGCAGGGGTATCGAGCTCTGCCCCAGTTGTAGCGGCCCAACCTGTTTCGGGAGACGCAGAGAGATTGCTAGAGAGCACTACTGAGGGTGCTACGACTGATGATGTGGGCACTACTGAGGGTGCACCCACTGATGTTCCAGCGAGTTCCGGGCAACCGGACCCCCTGCTTGTTGATGATTCGCCGACGCTTTGCGCCACAGGTTTGCTTTACCCAATCCATTTTATTTTACTATTCCTATATGCGTTGGGGACAACTGCATCTATTTTTGTTGGGGGTGGGGCAAATGGATTGTGAGTGATGGAGTGAAATCTGAATAACCCAACTCATTAATCCTCCTTTGGGGTTTTCTTGCCTGTGTTCTTTTTCCCCAAAGGACTATTTAATTTCTGTTGAACCGGCATGTCTTAGGATTGTATGTGTAGAAGCATGATACAAAAATGAAGCATGATGGCTTATAAAATGATACCTATCAAATTTTAGGATGTATGCTAGATGTTGTAGGCTATGATTAGTTGATTGTGCTGACTCTGAGTATGACATAATAAATCAACTCGATGGCATGACTTGAGCTGAAACTTGAACTAAGTAATCTAATAATGAAACTATGTGCCAAGAGTGGGTGAGAATCGTTGTGTTCAAACAGTTTTCGTGCAAAGCTAGAACTTGCCCGGTTAGTCCTGCTAAGACAACTCAATCTAGAGGTTAGGAAGTGATCATAGGCCATTGTTCTGAAAAGTCAGCAAATTGCCTAGAAGGATTCAACCAAATGAAATAAATGTTCCCTTTGATCCAGCTTTGAGCCTAAAATAAGCCATTTCTTTCTAAAACCCGAAACTCACCTTCCCATAATCTACTACGTTGGCCCTGGTCCCTCCTTGGACAGGTGCACTTCGACTTAGGCCAAAAGCCTAAGTTGAGGGTGGCTAATGCAAAAGTAACTTCAAATCGTGGCCCTGACCCGATATCGGGTATTGTGCACCTCACCTAATGAAAAATCTATAAGTTGAGAGTGGCTATAAAAGAAGATACTGAGAGAAAAATGGGTATGAAAAGAGTGAGGTGAAGAAGAGAGGAAATGTATGGAAAGGATGTGATTGGTTAAGAGCTAATTATAAAAAAAAATAAAATAATAATAATAAAGCGTTACAAATTCTGAATTCACGTCCTTGGTTGAAGAAAATCAAGCGAAGGAAGGTAAAACTGTATAATGCCAGAAATAGGGCAAAAAGAGGTTAAAAGCCAAAGTGTAATGTCAAGGAGGGCAAAAAGTCACTAATCAGTACCCAAATGTACCACACCTGACCCTGAGCCTACGTTACAAGCCAATAAAGTCCTATAGTGATCCTAGAATCTAGTTTGGAGAGTCTAAACAGTGAAAATAAGGGCAAGCTTATGGCATAAAGCACTAAATGTATTTGAAATTACTTCTGAGCGTGAGTGTTGAATAAATCCTTACACCATAAATGACATTCAATTTATATGAAAGAAAGGATTTCGTTTGAAGTAAGGGCATAAGTTACATTGTCAGAAAGTTGGTGCCTTGGTGATAGTGACAAGGTGCAGGTTGTGTGATTAGTTGGTCAATCTGTGTCATAGTTTGATATGCATGGATTAGCATGTCAAGTCTAAAATCACGAAGTTGCATCCAAAAATTAAGGGGGGTAGAGAGCCGTGTGATTGTTTAGGCTTGAAATGCTTGCTTCTATACAAGAGTCGTTTAGAGTTGTATTGCGTCGCTTGAGGACAAACAACGAATTTAAGTTGAGGGTGTTGATATACCGTGAGTTTACGGTATTTCTAATACATTTAACTTACAAGTTGTGTGTGTCTAGGGCCGTATCGTATTGGTTTTTATGTGTTTTTATTATGTTTTGCAGGAAAGATGTTCAGGCGTAGAAGTATGGAGACAACTGATCAAAGTGCAGAAAAAGAGCCTTCACGGAGCCTATCTACGGACCGTAGCTCTATTGACGGTTCGTAGGTGATGATCGTAGATCAGTAGCCAAGGGACGGATGACAAATCAGGAAAATCTGACTAAGTGTGGAACCACGGTGTCAATCGACGGTCCGTAGATTGGTCTACGGACCGTACTAGTCAAACCGTAGAAAAAGACTGCGAGGGTTCCAGTACCTGATTTTTGAAGATTCTAAGTATGGAGCTACGGAGGGGATTGATGGACCGTAGATCTATCTACGGTCCGTACTGCAAGTCTGTCGTTTGCTTGAGAGAGGCTGAGTTTTGGATGCCAAAATATTTTCCAAGTCCTGGCTGGTGGAAGGGACTTACGGACCATAGATCCATCGACGGTCCGTAAGTCAGTCACGTGGATTGAAGACGCATACCTGAATAGACTTTCCTTAAATTGTTTCCTTTTTAAATTAGGATTTGTTTTTCTATAAATAGGACATGTAAACCTCATTTTTAGAGTTAGACATTATTATTCTAGTTCTACTTTGTGGTTTTGGAGTTTGAATTACAATTTTTGCAATTATTAATTCTACAAGTTCGTTTTGAAGATTTTGGCTTTGCAACTCAAGTTGAATTTCTGGGTTTATTATTCTCTGTTCGTAAGTTCATAATTTCTTTATCTAAAATTATGAATTGTGTTCTTGCTAATATGAGTAACTAAATCCACAACTAGGGTTGTGGGAACCATGAGCGATTAACAAAATATGAATAGTAAATAAGTAATTCGTGAATAGTATTTTGCATGCATTGATAATTCTTTCGTTTAGAATTCTTTTTAACGGTGGCCAATGTTAGAACTCGCCTTGTTGCTACTTGCCGGATCAAGGAGGTAATCAACAAGAAAAGAATTATCGACATAGATTTAGTATGATACTATCTAATAGACTAGTGTCGATTGGTGCGAAGTAATAACTAAGCCAAACATCGATTATGATGTCTAATATGAGGTAAAGGTAAGGGTTAGTAAATTATACACATGTAGCCGGATCAAGGTGTGGGGTGAAATTCTGTAGATGCCGGATCAAGGATATAGAGATACCTAACTTATCACTTTGCATGTAATACACTAGGAAATGATTGCTGTTACTAGGATTATTGCGTTATGAGCTTATGGGGAAGACGTATACCCTAGTTATTTCTCTCATCTTGATAACAACCAAAAATTGATCTTTGTTTGATTACTGATTACTTACTGAATTCTTATTATTTGTTTCATATAAACAAACCCCCCCTTTTTATTACTTGTTTCTGGAAGTTCTTTGACTAATTGAATATAATTGTCGGTTAAAGTAAAGTCCAAACCATTTTTCCTTGTGGGATCGACCCCAACCTACAAGTTGGGTTTTCTACTTGATAACGATCGCTTATACTTCTGTAGGGAAGTGTAATTTGAGCGTATCAATACGCCCTATCGAGAGGATCCAATATACCTTGCCATGGGTATAAAGGCTTGACTATTGCGTGATCACTAATACTGATGCCCAACAAAGGGGACTTAAAATCCTATGCAGCCATGTAGTTCTGGGACTATGAGGGTACGCTGAACCCTAGTCCAACTTGGTGCTAAGTCCACTCCCAACTGAATACATATAAAGGTAAAATGTACTAAATACTGAATAGCTCAAAATAATGACATGCTAACTGAAAATGCAACATTTATATACTGAGAATGTGAGATTTGAAATCTGGAGCATGATTTTTTGTTTAATTGAACTAGCAAGTATAATGCATGAATGAAGAGAATTTAAACAAACTAGGGTTCTGAGTTTTATAATAAGGAATTATGCAACGTTTCCAAGAAAACATGATATTTAGTATGTGGATACTATAGCAACTGAAATAACAACAAATTCACAAGATTTTACGAACCCTAGGTCTAAACATGCTATGTAAAATCAATGAGCTGACTGAATTCTAGGGACCTAGTTGATGAAAGGAACCCACTAGTGAAATCCAACATAACTGGTGACAAAATCTACAGAGAAATCCTTTGGATTTTGAGGCTGAAACTTGAAGAACACTATGGCTTGTTCTTGAAAGAAACTGGCTCCTCTTTCTCTTCTTTTCGTTC
Organism: Solanum commersonii; assembly: GCA_029007595.1. Classification (NCBI taxonomy): domain Eukaryota; kingdom Viridiplantae; phylum Streptophyta; class Magnoliopsida; order Solanales; family Solanaceae; genus Solanum; species Solanum commersonii. The sequence goes on from JAJTWQ010000214.1 coordinate 286,596, forward strand.
TAATTTTGATGATTTTTGGAGAATGAGGGTTCTGGATATTTTTGACTAGGTTATTAGGCTTAAACTAAGTAAAATGATGTAGCTTAAGTTCCCCCAACGCATAGGGAAAAGACCAAAATGACCCTGACTTAAAATCTGATGAAGGGCGTCCACGGTGGGACAGATGGACTATCGTTTGGACTATCGACAGTCAACTAGGATCGTGGTTCATGGTCTACCTGACAGGGCTTTACTAAAATGAGCATGACCTTTCATTCTGAGCTTGGAAAGAGGATTCAATTATTTTTAATTTGACACGTCATAGGCTACTTAATTCATTTTGTGCTTACAGATATGACTATTTGAAGTTGACCGAACAACCATTTTCCACTAATTGAGTGTTGACCCTTACCTACGGCCAGAGCTATGGTCCGTAGGTCCAATCATGGACCATACTGGTCAATTGTGGGTAGGATCAGAGATACCTAAATCCTGAACCCCAACGCCGGACCCCATCTATAGATCGTGTGTCAGACCACAGACCGTCGGTGGCTTCTGTGGTTCTAGAAGTAGGTCCTGGAAAAGCTATATTTTTTCTATTTTCTCGAATCTGAGGTGTTACAATATCTCCCATTTTGGGAACATTCATCCTTTAATGAAGTCTAAACAAGCTAAGTATGGAGGGAAGAAGCTGTAATCCCTACTACTAAGTAATGAAACTGATATCTGACTGAAGTGAGTTACCAGAACATGCAAATATGTCGAAATGCAAGAATAATTGAGGGAACAAGATATTGAGACTAAATTACACAAGAGTAAACTGAGAGACTGGATAGGAACTATTACCTCAAGTTGAAATGGAATCGGAAGGAAAGAGCTGAGGACACTTGGCCATCATGGCTGCTTCTGCTTCCCAAGTAGCTCTCTCTTCAGACCGACTCCTTTACAAAATCTTCACTTGACCGACTTCCTTATTTCTCAACCTACAAACCTGCCGGTAAAAAAATTAAACTGGCACCTCTTCATAAGTGAGACTATTCTTCACAATCACACTCTCTAATGGTACTTTTGAAGCCGGATCACCCAAACACTTCTTCAACAAGGGAATGTGAAAGACTAGATGAACCACTGTTAATTCTGCTGGCAACTCTAACTCATAAACCTTATTACAAACCATTTTTAACATTTTGTAAAGACCTACATATCTAGGACTGAGCTTCCCTTTCTTCCCAAATCTCATCACCCCTTTCGTAGGTGGCACTTTTAGGAAAACCCAAATCACCGATTTTAAATTCTAAGTCTCTTCTCCTAAAATTTTCATAGGAGTTCTGACGACTCTGAGCTGTCTTTAGTCTATCTCTGATGAGCTGAACCTTTTCCATAGCCTCATGAATTGAATCTGGCCCAATCAATGCTGCTTTACTACTTGAAACCAACCAATTGGGGACTTGCATTTACGCCTATATAGTGATTTATACGGGGCCATCTAGATACTGGAATGAAAGCTATTATTATAGGTGAACTCTATGAGAGGTAGTTGATCATCCCAACTACCCTTGAAATCGATCACACAAGATCTCAACATGTCCTCTAAGGTTTGAATGGTATGCTATACCTGACCATCCGTCTTTGGATGAAATGTTGTATTGAGATTTACCTGAGTACTAAGACCTTTTTGAAATAATTTCCAGAAATGAGAGGTAAACTGAGGACCTTTATCTGAGATGATAGACAAGGCAAACCCATGTAACCTGACTATCTCATATATGTAGAGTTTGGTGTAGTCCTCCGCTGACTCTGTAGTCCTGACAGCCAAGAAGTGAGCAGACTTAGTGACCCTGTCCACTATCACCCAAATGAAGTCATGTTGTCTGCGAGTATGAGGTAAACCCGTAATGAAGTCCATATTTATCACTTCCCACTTTTATGTAGGAATGTTAATCTCTTGAGTCATACCTCTTGGTCTCTGATGTTCTACCTTTACCTGTATGTCCCTCTTCATGTCGTTCCACCAAAAGAATTCTTGTATATCATGATACATCATAATGGCACCTGGATGAATAAAATATCTGGAATTATGGGTTTATGTAAGGATCTGTTGCCTCAACTCACCCACATTAGGAACACATAAGCGACCCTGGTAACAAAGCACAACATATCCCCCTTGGGAGGAAACCTCAAATTTCTGCTGATGAACTACACCTTTCAACTGAAATAATATAGGATCACTGTCCTATTGTTCCTTAACCTTTGCTACCAATAAATATTTCGTTCCATTCTGAACTATCAAACAACCATCTGATGTGTCCGTAAGGCAAACTCCTAAGTGAGAAAGTTGGTGAACATCTTTAGCCAACTCTTTCATTTCTTCCTCAATATGTTCTATACTACCCATAGACATTCTACTGAGAGTATCAGCCACTACATTGGTCAGATGGTAAAGCACATTTATGTCATAGTCTTTAAGGAATTCAAGCCATCTCGTCTGACGAAGATTCAACTCATTCTGGATGAACACATACTGAAGGATCTTATTATCTGTGAACACATCAACATGAACACCATACAAGTAGTGTCTCCAAATCTTTAGGGCAAATACTACGGCTGCAAGCTTAAGGTGATGAGTTAGGTAGTTCTTCTCATGGACCTTAAGTTGTCTAGAAGCATAAGTTATGACCTTATGTTGCTGCATCAACCCACAACCTAAGCTGGCTTTGGATGTATCACATAGCCATCTGAACCGTTTGGTAGAGTCAAGACAGGAGCTGTAGTCAATCTAGTCTTCAGTTCTGAGAAAATTTTCTTACATTCATCTGACCACTTAAATTTGAATTTCTTCTGAGTCAACTTGGGCAATGGGGAAGCTATGGATGAAAATCCTTCAACAAATCTCTTGTAATAACTGGCCAAACCCCAGAAACTTTTGATATATGTTGGAGAGGTGGGTCTGGGCTTGTGTTTTAGTTCCTTAATTTTATGAGAATCCACTTGGATCCCTTCGCTAGATACCACATGACCAAGGAAAGAGAGCCATTGTAATTAGAATTCACATATGCTGAACTTAGCGAATAACTAGTGATCTTTAAGAGTTTGTAGAACAACTCTCAGATGAGTCGCATGCTCCTCCTCATTCTGAGAATGAATGAGGATATCATCAATTTAGACGATAACGAACATGTCCAAGTACTGTTTGAACACCCTGTTCATTAACTTTATGAAAGTTGTAGGAGCATTTGTTAGTCCAAAAGACATAATTACAAACTCATAGTGACCATACCAGGTTCTAAAGGCTGTCTTAGAAATGTCACTATCTCTTCTCTGAGTTGATGATAGCTAGATCTGAGGTCTATCTTAGAAAGAAAACTAGAACCTTGAAGTTGGCCCATCTTGAGTAGCATGGCCTGGGTCATTAGTGGCCAAGAAGCAACAACATCAGTAGAGGGGGGAGCAGTAGAAGAACTAGAAGGAACAAAAAGCGGAGGTGTTAGGGGTACCTGTAGGCTCAATGGCCTAAGTAGGATGGGTTGTGTCTTGCTCAAGCATCTCAACCTCTACAACCGGGAAGTATCTACCCATACAACTCTTCTCTTCTCAACCTCATCTCTAGTGTACTCAGCCTCTATCCTCCAGATGACAGTAGAGGAAGTGGGAATCACTTCCACATCCGTCTTCTCTATCAATGGCACCCGAGCACATCTGTACAACTCTGTGACCAACACCGTAAATGGGAGAGAAGTCTGACTCTTCTTGGCCCTCATGGCCATCTCATGCTCAATAATCAGGCCGAGATTTACTCTATTTCGTTCCATGATGCAGCCCAACAATGCAGCCTTCAGATGCCTGAGAATACACTCATTTTGTTAGGGCATCAGAGTGTTCTAATAAACCCAAACCAATATTTTGGCAGCCACGTTCAAATCCTTCTTCTCTATTGGGACTCCTGCCTCGATCCTTGGTGGTGTGATATCTGAAATCAGAAGAGCCAGCCAAGCCTTCAGATCATCTAGGGTATTCTTTTGTATTATATCCACAAATAAGTGGATAACATTCATTGTGCATCCTACCACCTTATTGATGTCAGTGCTGCTGCATATAACTCTGATTCCACGTACCATGACATGATCCACAAGTGTGAAGGGACTGGCTTTCTTATTCCCCTTAGGCACCAGCTTCCCATATTATACATAAAATTCCCGAACCCAAAAAGGAATGTAGGAGCCTCGGAGCTTGGTAAAGATCTCAAATTTGTGGAACTTGATAGTGTTCCACACCTCCGGATATATGTCTGATATATCGTGAGTTTACGGTATTTCTAATACATTTCACTTACAAGTTGTGTGTGGCTAGGGCCTTTTTGTATTGGTTTTTATGTGTTTTGTTGTATTTTTGCAAGAAAGATGTTCAGGCGCAGAAGTATGGAGACAACTGAGCAAAATACAGAAAATGGGCTTTCACGGAGACGATCTACGGACCGTAGGTTCATTGACGGTCCGTAGGTGATGACCGTCGATCAGCGACTAAAGGATAGATGAAAAATCAGGGAAATCTGACCAAGTGTGGAACCACGGTGGACATTAACGATCCGTAGATTGATCTACAGACCGTACTGATCGAACCGTAGAAGGAGACTGCGAGGGTTCCAGTACCTGATTTTTGAAGATTCTAAGTGTGGAGCTACGGAGGGGATTGACAGATCGTAGATTGATCTACGGTCCGTACTTCAAGTCCGTTGTTTGCTTCAGAGAGGCTGATTTTTGGATGCTAAAATATTTTCTAAGTCCTAGCTAACGGAAGGGACTTACGGACCGTAGACCAATCGACGGTTCATAAGTAAGTTTCATGGATTGAAGACGCGTGCCTAAACAAAGTTTCCTTAATTTGTTTTCTTTTTAAATTAGGATTTGTTTTTCTACAAATATGGCATGTAAACCTCGATTTTAGGGGTTAGACATTATTTTTCTAGTTTTACTTTGTGACTTGGGAGATTTAGTTGAAATTCTAGCAATTATTGATTTTATATGTTCGTTCTGAAGATTTTGGCTTCGCAACTCAAGTTGAATTTCTGGGTTTATTATTCTCTTTACGTAAGTTCATGATTTCTTTATCTAAAATTATGAATTGTGTTCTTCCTAATATGAGTAACTAAATCCACAACTAGGGTTGTGGAACCATGAGCGATTAACAAAATATAAATAGTAAATATGCAATTCTTGAATAGTGTTTTGCATGCATTGATAATTCTTTCATTTAGAACTCTTTTTAACGAGTGCACGCGTTAGAACTCACCTTATTGCTACTTGCCGGATCAAGGAGGTAATCAACAAGAAAAGAATTATCAACATAGATTTAGTGTGATACTATCTAATAGGCTAGTGTCGATTGGTGCGAGGTAATAACTAAGCCAAACATCGATTATGATGTCTAATATGAGGTAAAAGGTAAGGGTTAGTAAATTATACACACGTAGCCGGATCAAGGTGCGGGGTGAAATTCTCTAGATGCCGAATCAAGGATTTAGAGATACCTAACTTATCACTTTGCATGCAGTGCACTAAGAAAGTATTATTGTTACTAGGATTATTGCGTTATGAGCTTGTAGGGAACACGTATACGCTAATTATTTCTCTCCTCTTGATAACAACCAAAAATTAAGTTTTGTTTGATTACTGATTACTGATTACTTATTGAATTCTTACTAGTTGTTTCATATAAATAAACCCCCCCCTTTTAATTACCTGTTTCTGGAAGTAATTTGACTAATTGAATATAATTGTTGGTTAAAGTAAGGTCTAAACCATTTTTTCCTCGTGGGATCGACCCCAACCTAAAAGTTGGGTTCTCTACTCGATAACGATCGCTTATACCTCTGTAGGGAGGTGTAATTTGAGCGTATCAAAATTTTGGCGCCGCTGCCGGGGAATTTTGGCTTTTAGATTTATTTTAACTACATTATTGAACGTTAGTCAAATATTTCCGTATTTTACTTGTTCTCTTTATTTTTGTCTCTCTCAGGTTCTAACTCTAGTGTATGCCAAGTACACGGAGTCAGGGTGAACCACTTACTCCTTACGATCCAGAGCTAAACCGCACTTTACGAAAAATGAACAACCCAAGAGGTCCAATTAATCCTATTGGAGGAAATATGGATGATGCAGATGAGTTCCAACAACAGAGGGTAGTTGGTGGAGACAACTAGGTTCCAGCTAAAAATCGATTGGGAGATGAGCTGAGGGCGCAAGATCCACTAGGCCCACGACAACATGACAACTATCGGGGCAACATAAACATAGAAAACTCTGATGGACCCATCGTCCTACCCCCTCTACCTCTAGGGCACACATTTGTGGTGACTAGTAGTTTGATGCAGATGCTTACAGCAAGAGGCTTATTCTCAGGATTGCCATCGGAGGACCCACATGCTCACCTAGCCAAGTTAAGGGTAGTTTGCAAGAGTTGTGTAGGTAGACCAGACCTGGATATGGACGTCATTGGATTACGAGTGTTCCATCTGTCATAGACAAGCGACGCTGCAGTATAGTTTACTGAGCTTCCTTATAACTCAATATTTACATCGGACCAATTAGCGGAAGTGTTCAAAGCGAAGTACTATCCAGTGTCCAAGAAGCTCAATCACAAAGATAGGGTCAACAATTTTGTAGCATTACCTGGAGAGTTTGTGAGCAGCTCTTGGGACAGATTCATTGCATTCATAAGCGGTGTTCCAAATCAACGTATTGATGATGAGTCGCTGAAGGAATACTTCTACCGAGGACAGGATGATAATAATAAAGCATTCCTTGACAGTATTGTTGGAGGTTCATATGATGATTGTACATATGCAAAGATTTCTAAAAAATTGGAGAGGATCTCTCGCAATAATAAAGCATGGAGCACTAGGAGAGCAGATACTGGGAGAAACACATTTGCCGTTCATAATGCAACTGTCAACTCTGCAGACGATATTCGTGAGGAAATGGCTCAGATGAGGACAGAGTTGGGGTTGGTACTGAAGCATGTGAGTGGAAGAGCAGAAAAGGTAAATGCTGTAAACTACTTAACAAGAACTCTACCACCAGTTGAGGAGTGTTACTATAAAGACGACACTTACGCGGTGAATGATCAGATGGGGGGTTTCCAACCAAATGTCCAAGGATCCAACACGGAAAATTGGCACCAAGGTCAAGGAAACCAAGGTCGAAACTATGGAAATTACAACCAAGAGGGTCACTATGTTCGGAATGGGAAGTTCAATCGCGACAACAACTATAACAGGAACAATTATGGCAACAAAAATGATTGGGTTGGCCCTATGTTCCCTCTCAAAATAGAGAATCTGGTGCTAGAGAAGCTAGAGGTAATTTGGCACGTATTGAAGATATGATGCAAAAGATGATGAGAAGGTTTGATGTAATGGATGAGAATGTGAAGGAGATGAGAAATGATTTATCTGGCATTGGTCAAAAGATTGATGCCCATGCAGTGTCAATAGAGCATTTAGAGCAGCAAATGACTCAGTTGTCTACTATAGTGAACCCGCGTCAACCTGGCACCCTTCCTAGCAACACCATCCAGAATCCCAAGAATGATGGTCATTATATGGCAATTACTACTCGAGGAGGTAAGCAAACCATAGATCCACCTATGCCGTCTGTGGTGGATACTGAGATTAGAAAAGAAGATGATGAGGTAGAAGTTAGAGAAGAGTCTGAGAGTGCGACAGAACAAGAAGGTGAGATACCTCAGAAAGTGGTCCCCATACCTAGACCGCCACCACCTTTTCCACAGAGGTTAGTGAAGAAGACTGAAGATGGTAAATATCACAGGTTTATCACTATATTGAAGCAGCTTTCTATCAATGTCCCTTTGATAGAAGCATTGGAGCAAATGCCTGGGTATGCCAAGTTTATGAAAGATATGGTGACAAAGAAAAGGTCTGTGAGTTTTGAAGATGACGACAAATTGTAGCATTGTAGTGCTATTGTTATAAGATCTCTGGTGCAGAAGAAGGAAGAACCTGGTTCTTTCACGATCCCATGTACTATAGGGTTGTTATACTTTGCTAAGGCATTGTGTGATCTTGGTGCTAGCATCAACCTCATGCCTTTGTCTATTTACAAGAAGTTGGGTCTAGGGGACCCAAAGACCATTGCAATGCAGTTACTAATGGCTAATCGGACCGTGAAGAGGCCCATATGTGTGCTCTATGATGTGCTAGTGAAAGTGGAGTCTTTCATCTTTCCGGCGGATTTTGTGATTCTTGACTGTGAGGTTGATTTCGAGGTCCCCATCATCCTTGGGAGGCCATTTCTTGCTACAGGGCATGCGTTGGTTGATATGGAAAAGGGATAGATGAAGTTTAGATTGAATAATGAAGAAGCAACTTTCAATATCTGTAGGTCCATGAAGCAGAATGGTGAGCTCCAAACAGTATCTGCTATCACCTACAGAGTGGAGAATGGGTCAGAGTTACAGATTAAAGAGCGACTAGGTATTGAGGCACTAGCAGCAGTCATGATGAATTTCGATAATGATGTTATTGAAGAGTGTGATGAGTTGGTAGCCGCACTTGATAAGTATGAATACCAGTCCAAACCAAAGAAAAATGAGCTAGACATGAAGAATCACGAGTCCCCACCCACAAGACCATCTATTGAGGAGGCACCGAAATTGGAGCTCAAGGCTCTACCACCGCACTTGAGATATGTATATTTAGGCGAAGAAAATACTTTGCCGGTCATCATTGCAACATATTTGAATTCAAGGAAAGAAGAGTGTTTGGTGACTGTATTAAAGAGGTTCAAGCGAGCTATTGGGTGGACTATTGCAGATATTATTGAGATTCCTCCCTGTATTTGCTCTCACAAAATCCAACTCATGCCAGAGCATAAGCCCAGTATTGAGCACCAAAGAAGATTAAATCTACCTATGCAAGAGGTAGTTAAAAAGGAGATCATAAAGTGGCTGGATGCAGGAGTCATCTATCCCATTGCAGATAGTAGTTGGGTATGTCCTGTGCAGTGTGTGCCTAAGAAGGGAGGTATGACTGTGGTTCCAAATGAAAAAAATGAGCTTGTTCCAATAAGGCCCATTACTGGATGGTGAGTTTGCATGGATTATCGGAAATTGAATGCATGGACTGAAAAGGATCACTTTCCCATGCCATTCATGGATCAGATGTTGGATAAGGTTGCAGGAAAGTGTTGGTATTGTTTTCTTGATGGGTATTCTGGCTACAATCAAATTTCTATAGCTCCAGAAGACCAAGACAAGACCACCTTCACTTGTCCATATGGGACTTTTGCTTTCAAACGGATGCCTTTTGGGTTGTGCAATGCTCCAGCAACCTTCCAGCGGTGTATTATGTCGATATTTTCAGATATGGTGGCGGATGCTATTGAAGTGTTCATGGATGATTTTTTAGTTGTAGGTAATTCTTTTGATCATTGTCTAGATCATCTGGTCGAGGTGCTTAAAAGATGTGAAGACTGCAACTTGGTGCTGAATTGGGAGAAGTGTCATTTCACGGTAAAAGAAGATATAGTGCTGGGTCATCGAATTTCAGAGAATGGTATTGAGGTTGATAGAGCTAAAGTTGAGGTAATAGAAAAGCTTCCACCACCTATCTCTATAAAATGTGTTAGAAGTTTTCTTGGGCATGCAGGTTTTTATAGAAGATTCATCAAAGATTTCTCCAAAATTGCACATCCGTTGTGCAAACTGCTTGAGAAGGAGTGTAAGTTTGATTTTGATGAGGATTGTCTTAGAGCATTTAAAGAGCTAAAGAAAAAGTTGGTTACCGCACCAATCATTATTTCACCGAATTGGGGACAACCGTTTGAGGTAATGTGCGATGCAAGTGGATTGGCGCTTGGTGTAGTATTGGGACAAAGGCGAGAGAAAATTCTTCACCCTATTTACTATGCCAGTAAAGCTCTAAATATGGCTCAGAAGAACTATACTGTGACCGAACAAGAACTTCTTGCGGTGGTTTTTGCATTCGAGAAATTTCGATCGTACTTGCTTGGTACTAAGGTCATAGTGCATACTGACCATTCTGCATTGAGGTATTTGATGGCGAAAAAGGATGCAAAACTGAGATTGATTAGATGGGTATTACTGCTGCAAGAGTTTGATTTTGTAGTAAAGGATAGAAAGGGGACCGAAAATTAAGTCGTTGACCACTTGTCCAGATTAGAAGAAGAGGCTATGCTAAAGCTTGGAGATAGGGCTGAAATCAATGATGCTTTTCCAGATGAAAAGGTATTGGCTGCTTCTCATGATTTGATTCCTTGGTTCGCCGACTTTGCTAATTATTTTGCAAGCGACATCGTGCCCCCCGATTTGTCTTTTCACCAAAGTAAAAAGTTTATGCATGATGTGAAGAGATTCTTTTGGGATGAACCTTACTTGTATCGTAGTTGTGCTAATGGGATTATGCGACGATGTGTGCCTGAGGTTGAGATGTTGAGTGTACTTGAAGCATGCCATTCATCACCTGTTGGTGGGCATCATAGTGGTATTCAGATTGCACATAAGATTTTGAAATGTGGGTACTACTGGCCCACCATTCACCAAAATGCTCATAACTTCGTCAAATCTTGTGATCGTTGCCAAAGAGAAGGAGGGATTTCAAAGAGGCAAGAGCTCCCAATGAATCCTATATTGGTGATAGAGTTGTTTGATGTATGGGGCATTGATTTTATGGGTCCATTTGTGAGCTCATATGGGATGAAGTATATTCTTGTTGCGGTTGATTATGTATCGAAGTGGGTGGAAGCAGTAGCACTCTCCAACAATGAAGGTAAAAGTGTCACCGCATTCTTGAAAAAGAATATCTTCTCCAGATTTGGTACACCGAGGGCCATAATTAGCGATGGAGGTTCTCACTTTTGTAATAAGTTATTCAAGGTACTACTTGAGAAATATGGTGTCCGTCACAATGTAGCCACTCTTTACCATCCACAGACTAGCGGTCAAATTGAAGTATCTAACAAAGAGATCAAACATATATTGGCAAAGACTATGAATGCTAATAGAACGGATTGGTCAAGGAAGCTTGATGATGCTCTATGGGCATACCGCACTGCATACAAGACCCCCATAGGTATGTCTCCTTACCAACATGTATATGGGAAGTCTTGTCATTTACCAGTAGAGCTAGAGCATAAGGCTATGTGGGCAATGAAGAAATTAAATTTGGATTGGAGCGCCGCATCTAACCAAAGAATGAATGACTTGAATATGCTCGATGAGTTTCGCCTACAAGCTTATGAAAGTTCAGCTTTGTACAAAGAGAAGATGAAGAGGTATCATGACCAAAGAATTGAAAAGCGAGAATTTGTGGTTGGTGATCTTGTGCTGCTATTCAACTCTAGGCTGCGCCTTTTTCCAGGCAAACTCAAGTCCAAGTGGACCAGGTCATTTTTGCTCACGAAAGTGCTCTCGCATGGAGCGGTTGAGCTTGAAAAAAGGGATGGAACAAGGTTTGTGGTGAACGGGCAAAGGATCAAGATCTATCTAGGCAATGCTGAAACTGTGCAAGAAGTTATTGAGGCCTACAATCTTGATAAAGTCTGAGTAATCAAGACACCTGCGTCGTGCCGCGACGTTAAATCAAGCGCTGCTTGGGAGGCAACCCAAGATGTAAAATCTAGCCAACAATAGGGTTCTGTTTCAAATTAGTAGTTTAGTTTTTTTTTCTTTCTTTCTGATTACTTGCGTCTTTGTATTAATTTGAGTCTTAGTGTTGGCTAGAATTAGTATAGGGTCCATGTCTAAAAAGTGTCTAGAAAATGTAAAAAAATAATAGCCTATTGGTTGCTACATGTGCAGGTATACCACGTAATAAATCTGTAAAAAATGGTCTGGTGCAAAGGTCTACGGATCCCATCTACGGTCCGTCGATTGATCCACGGGCCGTCAATGGTGTCCGTAGATCCCAAGTAAGCCCCTAAATTTTTCTAACTGTAGTAGTGATCTACGGTCCCTGATCTACGGACCGTAGATAGACTCACGGACTGTAGATGGGGTCTCGTGAGTCCAAACCCTAAGGCTGTCTGACTCGACCCATACCCCCCTACTTAAATACCCCCTTGTTTTAAATCATCCCCATTCCATCCATTACTCCCAAAACCGTTTCCCCCATCTTTTCAACTCCCTAAATCACTCTACAACTACCATATAAAACACTCCCTTCCATATATTCCCAAAATCCCTTCAAATTAAATTACTCCCCATTCCATATTTCACCCTTTAAGGTCCGGTGTTCGGTTAGTAGCAAAGCTATGTTTCATTGGTCTTGCTAAAAAGTGTCGTCACACAACCACCCCACTCCTCATTGCTTGTAAGGTAATGGACTTTCCCCTCACTTTGAATTGTGATTCATAGCTTGAACATAGAAAGTCGGGAGTTGGATCTTAAGTTAGGGTTATTATTTGATGTAATTGCATGATAAATCTAAAATTTACTATACCCTTGGAATGATAGATAGTGATTGTGTAGTTTTATTGTATGTGAATGTAAGCCTATATGTAAGTTTCGACTTAGGGTTCCAAAACTTGTCTAAATTAGGTGTTAAAACAATCGGTAGGACTCGTACGAATGAAGAACTAGCATAATTGAGTGTTGAAATGCATGATGAGGCTTTGTTAATGTTGAAAAATAGTGCCATATATGTCTGATTAGTAATCTAGGGCTAAAAACATGGCACAGATGGCATCCACGATACCCCGTCGACAGACCATAGATCCATCTACGGACCGTAGATGAGGGTTGTCACTGGATACACACATAATAAAATCACCAAGTGTAAAACGACGGACATGGACTACGGTCCGTAGATCCATCTACGGACCGTTCTGCACATCCGTGGTTTCCATCTGCAATATATATTGTTGGTGTCCTGATCCACGACAGAGTTCCACAAACCGTAGGTCAGTCTACGAACCGTAGGTACCCTCCGTGGATGACCACTGTAGCCTGTGTCTGAATTTTTTTGGGACTTTGTTATTGTTCATTTATAGTTTTTACTTTTTCTTAGTATAGTTTTGGGTTAGTTTTAGGCACTAATATCGTTCCTGCAGGTACAATGACACCCAAAAAGATGGTCACCTACTCCAAAAGGGGCAAGTCCAAATCTGTTGCCCCTAGTTTCTGGTTGATTGATGAGGACACAGACACCAACACTGATCCGGCATACGTACCTCTCAACACTAGGACTTCTTGCGCTAGAGGCACCCCCCGGAAGGTTCTTCCCGATGTAGTCACTGTCTCCCAATCTAACGAGGAGCACACACTGATCGGGTCACCAACTGGGGCTGCTTCCAGTTCAGAGGAGTCTATGTTAAGGTCTAGGTCTGCCCACGCTTCAGCTCCGAGTCTGCCCACTCTTCACGATCCGAGTCTGCCCATGCTATAGGGTCCAATGCCAAATCTTCCACCGGGTCTTGAGAAAATGACCAAGCAGCCTCATCTGATGAGGCTACTAGTTCGGAGTCCATATCCGCACCACTAAATGATGACCCCACTCCTGTAGCTGGCGAGCTAAATAGGTGGTGTGTCGAGGGCCAATGGCAAATTTACCGAGATGCAAAGATGGTCAATGACAAACAGAAGATGGCCCGACTGATCACAGAAGAGTGTAGAGTCCTCACAGGGAGCTTGCATACTGTTCCAGACATTCACCGGCTGTTCAACCTTCACAAGTGTGACTGGATGGCTCGATACCCAGGGACGTATAGCGAGGAGATTGTGCGGGAGTTCTATGCTTCCTATGCTGCCACTCTCCGGGGTTCCATTTCTAAGCGGTCGAAGCCCCTAGCTCAGGATCCGCTCACTTCCACTCTGGTTCGGGGGTGCCCGGTGGATATATCACCTGCCATGATCAGACTCTTTCTCTATGGTCCTACAGCGGGTCACTCTTGGGCTCTCAACACATCGAAGTTTGACTACAGATGTGGAGTGGTGCTTTCCAGAGGAATGCTGAGCAGCGAGAGGCTGTTATACTTTGGTTGGCCAGGTACATTGCTACAGATGGAGAGCGTGCGGAATGGGTCGCAGCTCCACGGTTGGGCATTCGAAAGGCGACATTAAATTTTGTGGCCAAGTTTTTCTGGCTGTTGGTGCGTAACAGAGTGTCGCCGACAAAAGCTAATAATTAAGTCACGTGGGACAGAGCAGTCATGGTAGCGGCATTGGTAGCAAGGGTGGAGATCAACTTTTCCCGCATGTTGCTGGCAGAGATACACGAGAGGGCATTCAGGACCTCCACTACTTACCCCTTTCCATGTCTAATTTTTCAGTTGTGCAGGGACTCTGGAGTGCCGATCTGGCATTATGACAGGCTTGTCCACCCTACAGGGGCATTGAACATCGGCCTTATTAGAGATGAGGCAAATGTGATAGCACCTCGCAGAGAGCCTCAGGTTGAGGTACCTTCCTTGGGTGTCGATCTTGCAGACACAGTGGGGCAGGCATAGGGCAATGACCTCAGCGTCCCCTATCACACCGACACTGTCCCGGGCTCCTCCTCTCAGGCAGCTAGCATGGGCCCTAGCTCTTCCCGGTCCACACCACAGTTAGGCGCTACTGTTGTCCCCTTGGCCAGAGTATAGAAGTTAGAGGCTCAGATGGCCACACTGCTACATCACATCCAGCCGTGGATGCAAAAGTCGATATTAGAGTCTGAGGCTAGAATGGAGCGTAGGATGGAGGGGATGATGGACCGAAAGGTCCAGGCTGTGAATAAGCGTCTAGATGCCTTCGAATTGAGAGTCCTCGAGCGACCAGCACCGGCCATAGATCTAGCTGCTTTGCAAACTGACTTAGCCAGCCTCTGGACTGACGTTGAGGCCATTCTCGTTGCACCTTCAGCTGAGCCTCAGGTTACTCCTACTGCACTGGCTGATGATACAGTGCTAGATGCCCTATTTAGTGGGACCGCCGAGGAGGGACTTGCACTTATACATGCCAAAGGCAAGCGACACTGCTCTCATCGCACTGAGGAGGAGAAAGCCCTCAAGAGACAGCGTAGGCAGGAAAAAGAGGCTAGGAGGCAGGAAAAAGAGGCTAGGAGGGCGTCGATGGTGCAGAGAGATTGATAGAGAGCACTACTAAGGGTGCTACGCTTGTTGATGTGGGCACTACTAAGGGTGCCCCCACTGGTGTTCCAGCAGGTTCCGGGAAACTGGATCCCCCTGCTTGTTGATGATTTGCCGGCGCTTTGCGCCACAGGTTTGCTTCACCCAATCCATTTTCTTTTACTGTTTCTGTATGCATTGGGGACAACTGCATCTATTTTTGTTGGGGGTGGGGCAAATGGATTGTGAGTGATAGGGTGAAATCTGAATAACCCAACTCATGAATCCTCCCTTGGGGTTTTCTTGCTTGTGTTCTTTTTCCCCAAAGGTCTGTTTAATATTTGTTGAATCGACATGTCTTAGGATTGTATGTGTAGAAGCATGATACAGAATGAAGCACGATGGCTTATAAAAAAATTGATACCCATCGGATTTTGGGATGTATGCTAGAAGTTGTAGGCTACGATTAGTTGATTATGTTGACTCTGAGTATGACATAATAAATCAACTCGATGGCATGACTTGAGCTGAAACTTGAACTAGGTAATCTAATAATCTGAGAATGAAACTATGTGCCAAGAGTGGGTGAGAATCGTTGAGTGTTCAAACAGTTTTGTGCAAAACTAGAACTTGCCTGGTTAGTCCTGCTAAGACAATTCAATCTAGAGGTTAGGAAGTGATCATAGACCATTGTTCTGAAAAGTCTGCAAATTGCCTAGAAGGATTCAACCAAATGAAATAAATGTTCCCTTTGATCCAGCTTTGAGCCTAAAATAAACCATTTCTTTCTAAAAACCCCAAACTCACCTTCCCATAATCTACGATGTTGGCCCTGGTCCCTCCTTGGACATGTGCACTTCGACTTAGGCCAAAAGCCTAAGTTGAGGGTGGCTAATGCAAAAGTAACTTCAATCTTGGCCCTGACCCGACATCGGGTATTGTGCACCTCAATTAATGAAAAATTCATAAGTTGAGGGTGGCTATGAAAAAGGATACTGAGAGAAAAATAGGTATGAAAAGAGTGAGGTGAAGAAGAGAGAAAACGTGAGGAAAGGATGTGACTTGTTGAAAGCTAAAAAAGAAAATAAAAGAGATGAATGTGAAAAATAAAGAGCTACAAATTCTGAAGTCACATCTTTGGTTGAATAAAATCAAGCGGAAGAAGCTAAAATTGTAGGATGTCAGAAATAGGGCAAAAAGAGGTTAAAAGCCAAAGTGTAATGTTAAGAAGGGCAGAAAGTCACTAAGCAGTACCCAAATGTACCACACCTGACCCTGAGCTTATGTTACAAGCCAATAAAGTCTTATAGTGATCCTAGAATCTAGTTTGGAGAGTCTAAACATTGAAAATAAGGGCAAGCTTATGGCATAAAGCACTAACTGTATTTGAAATTATTTTTGAGTGTGAGTGTTGAATAAATCCTTGCACCATAAATGACATTAAATTTTTGTACAAAGGGAATTTCGTTTGAAGTAAGGGCACTAGTTACATTGTCAAAAAGTTGGTACCTTGGTGATAGTGAGAAAGTGCATGTTGTGTGTCAGTTGGTCGATCTGTTTCATGGTTTGATCTGCATGGATTAGCTTGTCGAGTCTAAAAGAACGAAGTTGTATCTAAAAATGAGGGGGGTAGAGAGCCATGTGATTGCTTGGACCTGAAATCCTTGCTTCTATACAAGTGTCGTTTAGAGTCGTATTGCATCGCTTGAGGACAAACAACGAATTTAAGTTGAGAGTGTTGATATACCGTGAGTTTACGGTATTTCTAATACATTTCACTTACAAGTTGTGTGTGTCTAGGGCCTTTTTGTATTGGTTTTTATGTGTTTTATTGTATCTTTAGAGGAAAGATGTTCAGGCGCAGAAGTATGGAGACAACTGAGCAAAATGCAGAAAAAGGGCTTTCACGTAGACAATCTACGGACCGTAGGTCCATTGACGGTCTGTAGGTGATGACCGTAGATCAGCAGCCAAAGAATATATGACAAATCAGGGAAATCTGACCAAGTGTGGAACCACGGTGGTCATTGACGGTCTGTAGATTGATCTACGGACCGTACTGATCGAACCGTAAAAGAGACTGCGAGGGTTCCAGTACCTGAGTTTTGAAGATTCTAAGTGTGGAGCTACGGAGGGGATTGATGGACCGTAGATCGATCTACAGTCCGTACTTCAAGTTCGTCGTTTGCTTCAGAGAGGCTGATATTTGGATGCTAAAATATTTTCTGAGTCCTGGCTGATGGAAGGGACTTATAGATCGTAGATCAATCGACGGTCCGTAAGTAAGTTTCGTGGATTGAAGATGCGTGCCTGAACAAACTTTCCTTAATTTGTTTCCTTTTTAAATTAGGATTTGTTTTTCTATAAATATGGCATGTAAACCTCGATTTTAGGGGTTAGACATTATTCTTCTAGTTTTACTTTGTGACTTGGGAGATTTAGTTGAAATTCTAGCAATTATTGATTTTATATGTTCGTAAGTTCATGATTTCTTTATCTAAAATTATGAATTGTGTTCTTGCTAATATGAGCAACTAAATCCAAAACTAGGGTTGTGGGAACCATGAGCGATTAACAAAATATGAATAGTAAATAAGCAATTCTTGAATAGTGTTTTACATGCATTGATAATTCTTTCGTTTAGAAGTCTTTTTAACGAGTGCACGCGTTAGAACTCGCCTTGTTGCTACTTGCCGGATCAAGGAGGTAATCAACAAGAAAAGAATTATCAACATAGATTTAGTGTGATACTATCTAATAGGCTAGTGTCGATTGGTGCGAGGTAATAACTAAGCCAAACATCGATTATGATGTCTAATATGAGGTAAAAGGTAAGGGTTAGTAAATTATACACACGTAGCCGGATCAAAGTGTGGTGTGAAATTCTCTAGATGCCGGATCAAGGATTTAGAGATACCTAACTTATCACTTTGCATGCAGTGCACTAGGAAAGGATTGCTGTTACTAGGATTATTGCGTTATGAGTTTGTGGGGAACACGTATACCCTAGTTATTTCTCTCATCTTGATAACAACCAAAAATTAAGTTTTGTTTGATTACTAATTACTTATTGAATTCGTACAATTTGTTTCATATAAACAAACCCCCCCCCCCCTTTTAATTACCTGTTTCTGGAAGTAATTTGACTAATTGAATATAATTGTTGCTTAAAGTAAAGTCTAAACCATTTTTCCTCGTGGGATCGACTCCAACCTACAAGTTGGGTTCTCTACTTGATAACGATCGCTTATACCTCTGTAGGGAGGTGTAATTTTAGCGTATCAATGTCTACTACTCAATTTGTAGACAATATCTTCTCCTCTAGAAAGGTCATCAAACCCGCGCACTTCAGTCTGTTCAGTGACCGGGGAGAAGGTGCATGAACTGGTGGCACCAAGTGTACCTACTCTACTGCCTGTGCTAGAGGTGGAGAAGGCGTAGGAGGCATCAAGATCCTGGCTGGGTCATGGAGTGCGTTAGAGCGCACCTCTGCTCTCCTCCTCTGTAATATCTGATCAACCTTTGATTCAGACACGGAGATCGACGATCTAACCCCAAGTTTCCCTTACCGTCTGACTCTAAGGTGGAAAGGTGAGTGTCATAGACACCCATGCTATCAGAGCTCTCCTCAGCCGGACTTGGCTGTACATGCCCCTTTCCTTTGACTTTCCCCCTGTTGGGGGAAACTTTGTTTGTGTATTATGGATGGGTGCAGCACCTTCGTTGATCACGATGCCCCATGTACGCTTTTGGGGTGGTTGATTTCTTCCTGGCACCTTTGGTCTAGCCATACCTGCAAAACAAAATCTAATAAACCAATACGTTAGAAACAGTTCAAAAAAATTATCAAAGTTGAAAAATATGCAAGAAAGCTCACTGAGTAGTTTGGCGAGTCGCCGGACCCATTAAGCGAGCCAATTCGGGCTTGCCGAATGTTCTAGAACAAAATTTCTCAGGATTTAGCACAGGTCAGCGATATCCAGGGTCTTTTGGCGAATCACTGACACCATTCGGTGAACTAAAAGTAGCTCGTCGAAAGTTATAGAACAATTTCTAAAATTTGAGGCACAGAAGGGCAATCTAACAGACATTCGGCGAGCTCAGGCGTATCACCGTATGTTACAGAATCAATTCAATAAAATTGAAGAATAATAAGGCGATCCAAGAGTCATTAGGCAAACCGCCAAACCATTCGGTGAGCTAGACTAAGCTCACCGAAAGGTCCTTTGTGCCAGATTTTGACCCAACCTCCAATTTCTAACCCATAGCCCACGATACTGAAATTAAACACCTATTCTATGCAATTAAGCCCAAACCCATACCACTAAAGACCTCGGGGTACTTAGAATTCCCCTGATTTATCCAAAATTGACCAATAGACGTGTTTTGCCCTTAAGAATGACATCACTCGCTATTTCATTGGAAAAAATCAGTTGATCAGTGTAATTGGGGTTATTCAGACTTCACCCATACCAGACCTAACAATTAATCAACACAAACCCACAATTTGAATAGTTCACACACACGAGATACAACAATTATAGGCCATAATACGCATACACAAAGTACGACAAAGGCATAAACTAACACAAATTATTCACGCAATTAGGATCATGCAGATAATTCACTAAGTTACGAAAATGCATTTGGGAATTACAAGAATTTAAAATGGGTTTTGAATCACCGACCTCAAGATTAGATTAATAAGTGCTAGGTTAGAGAATCGACAAGCAAAAACGCACGAAATCCCCTCCGAGCAATTGATCCTCATGCAAAAATAACAAGAACAAAGATAAAAAATATGGTTGTGAAAGTGCAAAGGTCAGAAAATATGAAATGAGGAAAGTTTTTGAATTTAAAAATGGTTCAGGTTGTTATAACCCTTCATATCGTGTGCTAGTCGGCGAAATCCACATATGTCACTGACCATTCGGAGATGCGCCGAATGGCTCTTTTGTCCACCAATTGTTACAGAACCTCCTGCCATTTAGTTGGTCCAAACGGTGGTCCATATCAGGCTTGCTAACCTGTTCGGTGAATCGTCGACTAGTACCTAGGCTCGCATAAATGCTCATCTTCCCTAAACATCAAATTTGTAACATGCACATCTAACACCCGTTATTCAAACAACAATAATAAAAGCTAAAAACTTGGGTTCCTCCCATGAAGCGTGTTATTTAACGTAATGGCACAATGAAGATACGCTTTCAAGGCTCATTCTTTGGGTTGACCATGGTATCACTTGGGAGACCCCCTTTTTGCCTTGGGTTTAAGTAAGAAGAGATTTGACCTATTTGTGTTTCCAGTTGTTTAATGGACACTGAGTGAGAAGTAACCGTCTGGTTCAGAGATAAGACATCATCTTTCATTTCTTTTAGCATCTTATATGACCCTTCCACTTTGTTGAGAATGTGTGCAAGCATATCTTTAGTGCAGAAATTTTCTGGGTCAGCCCTTTGCTCTTTTGGCTTTTGACGTTCATAGAGAGGTACATATATCTCTTTCTCACCGTCTCGCTCCCTCCAGTTTATACCACAGTCTTTCCAACCTTCATCACACTCTCTATTCCAACCTTAGTTCCCGCCTGGCTTTGGATAATTTTAGTGAAAACCTCCTCCCTGATTTGCTAGAAAGTGTACTTCTTATTGTACAAAGCTTCAAAGTGCGCATCTTCAGGATTTACTCCACTAACTCCAACTGCATTCACAGTCTTAAAACCACTACCCTTGACATGTTTAGACAAAAGATCCACTTGGGTCATCATTTTAGCCATGTTTTCATCCCGCTCTTGGTCCTTTTCTATTTGTTCCTTTGTCATCCTAAAGTTCAAAAGAGACATTTAATCTTCCCTAGTGTAACAAGCACAATTAATCTTCGTCATCCCATCAAGAAGAGTAGATGCAATTTCAAATGGTTGTTGTATGATTCCTCCTTGAACGAGTTGGTCAGCCACACTCTTTTTGACTGAATCTAGACTCCGATTGAAATATTGTATTAACACGTTGTTTGGGAGTCCGTGAGTTGGACATTGGAGTAGAAACTTCTGAAACCTCAACCATGTCTCATGAATTAGTTCCCCATCCAATCGTTTGAAGCCCTAGATATTATCTCTCAATGTCATCATCCTTGAAGGAGGGAAAAATCATATATAGAACACCTCGGTAATATTTTCCCAAGAAGTAATTGCGTCCCTCGGTAGGTCAACTAACACTTTGTTGCCTCCTAATTAGAGAAAAAGGGAACAACCGAAGTTGGACCGACTCCTGTGAGATGTTTTAAAAGTGAATGGACGACACACATCCACATAATTCTGGATATGGTCATGGGGATCCTCGTGAGCCAGACCTCCAAACAAACCCTTCATTTACAACATCTGCAACATAGTGTTGGTCACATGAAATACCGCATTGCCCACCATCGGAGGCAACCGAATAACACCTACACTACCCAATTGAGCTTCATTAACATCATCCAAGTTATCGATGTCATCATTGTGTCCAAGTTGGCTAGTGGTGCTCCCCGTTCACACTCATCTCGTCAAATGTTAAAGAGTAGCCAACAAAACACAAAAACAAACCAAGTTGATTCAACTACAAACAAGATTAGATCACAACTAAACATCACTAAAATAATTCTAAACACCACTCCCCGGCAACGACGCCATTTTTTATAATGCTCAACTACACTTCATCTAATTCTAAGTGTAGGTGATCGTAATCTAGTATAAATCCAACAAAGAGTTAGGGTCAATCCCATAGAGAGTGATACGGTAGAGAATTCAATTACGAAGTGAAATGAGTGTTCAGATGATTGTAGGGGTTGACAACTAGTATCAAATGGGGGATTAGATTGAGCAATTAATAACTACGAAAATAGGGGAGTTATCAAGTAGAGAGGGATCCTTGGGGATGTGATCGAGTAAATGCCAATTTCGCTATATGGGTGATTATAATTTATTAAAAGACGTTAAATCTTAGTGGGTAGGCTACACTTTAGATGTAATAGCCATCTCTCAATCAACTACCACGATTTAAGCGAGTTCCCTGATTAACACTCAAATTACAGCTCTTCAAATTCTAGGTGTAAACACGACCGTTATCCAGTATAAAACCCAACAAAGAGTTGGGGTCGAACCCACAAGGAGCGGTACAATTGTTCGAATTCAGTTATGAAGTATCATAATCGGTTATAGGAATATAAAGTATCAAAAACATATAAACAATTCTTAGGGAGTGACAACGAATGTCAGATGGGGGGTTTGGATTGTTAATTATCAGCTAAAACACAGACGAAAATAGGGAAATAACAATATAGAGAGGAATTCTTGGGATGTGATCGATTATGGGTTAATTTCATTGTATGGGTAATTGAAATTACTAACGAATTGCTAAATCTCAGTGGGTAGGCTAGACTAAGCGTGTAATAGTTTTCTCTCGAACAACTACCACAATTTAAGTGATTTCTCTCCAACATCAACAAGCTTAACAATGTAAACAACCCAAAACCTTAATTCATCCACTCTCTCGAGTTAGATGGGTAGAATCGAATTTAGGACTTACTTTTTCGTGCTAAACCCATATCAACCCAATAACTACAATCATTAATCGAAAGATTTTGTTCTAAAAATTCTTCCTCAATCAAGCCTAGAACTCTATACGAGAACTGCATTTGCAACTATAATTCATAAATTCATACAAAACTAATGATTAAACCCACTTCAATTAAGCATTAAAATCACTAAATAACAATATCCATAAGTTGATTCAGCCTATTATCACATGATCACACCCCAAGAATTGGGGTTTTAGCTAAGCATCATAGAAAGGTAAAAACATTACCAACTAGATTAGCCATCAGTTGGGTAAGAGTCTACAAGCCTTTACAATGCTCCCTAATGATTTAGTTAAAAAACCAACTTGCAAATCCTCAAAATTAAGCTTAGAAAACCTGAAAGTCTACAATAGGAGCTGAAAAACTGAAAGAAAACTCTATCTCTAAAACTTAGGGATCAGAACTCCTCAATCTTCCTTTTAAATTCCAATTTATAGTTGGCCACTTTTTGGCTTGAAAGTCCATTTGGCGTAATAAGTCGCACCTCACCAAGTGGTTTGGTAGTCCGCCCTTTGCTCTGTTCCATCGCTACTTTGCATTTGTTATCATCCTCCTAGGTGTTGTAACTTTAGACGGTCTAAGTTGATATCACAGAGTTAGTCGGCGAATCGCTGAATGCCTATTCCTGTCGCCAAATTGGTTCTTCTCTAGGGCTGGCATGCTGGAACTTTGGGCGAGCTAAAGAGCAACTCGACGGTTAGCCGAGTGGTCTTGGCGATCACCAGTTTATTTTTCTTCACTTCTTCAGCTTGTTTGTTCATTTTTGTCGAGTAGTGTCCTTTCCTACCTCCCTAATGTTTGTGTAATCAAGACACAACTTCCAATGCAAGTGTCTAATAATGCACAATAGTAATGTAACCCAACCAAGGGTTGGGGTCGAGTCCCAAGGGAGTGGTTTTGAGAATTAATAGAAAAATAAAACTAAGTTCTAATTAGTCATAGCTAAAATATTATGGAATATAAACATGTTAAATCTAAGGGGTGACACATGAGTGTCAATTAACAATGGGGTTTGTAACAAGTAAGCAAAAATACAAAGAGTACTAATCAAGGAGAGAGAGAGTTCTTGGGATGTGATAGGAATACGGGAAAGACTAAATTATTGGGTACATACTTTTTTATAATAAATACGTTGAGTATTTGTGACTAGGCTAGACTATAATGGGAGTAAATTTTCGCTCGAGCAACCTACCACGAATCAAATGGGTTCCTCTGGGACACCTACTTGCCGCATGAAGAACAACCTCCACCTTAGCCCAGTCATTCTCACGAGCTGAGTGTGTGGGAGAAGGACTAGGGTTCACTCTCTCGAGCTGAACCTCATGTCGACCCACTCCCACCGGCCATCAATTTAGTAGTCTTAGTTTTACGACCTCTCTCTCTCACAAGCCGAAAACACAAAGGTGAAATTATATTTGAAACTACAATTTCATTAATTTCCACCACAACTAGTAAACAAAATCACATTTACACAACAAATAAACCATCAACAGGCAAGACATAATAGATAATTTAACCCATATTCACAAAATCACACTCCAAGAATTGGGGTTTTAGCTAGACATGTAAAGAGTTAGAAACTTATACCAAAATGAGTTTTCATTCAAATGGGTATGAAGATTTAAGTCACAAAACAAGCCAAGAGTGAAGAATCTTCAAGATCCAAGCCCAAAATCTTGGAGTTGAAACCCTTTGGATTCTTCAAGTTCTTCAAAACCCTCTCCAAACTTAGAACTCCAAAAATAAAAGTAAAGTCTAAAAATTATTTTCTCAAAATTAAAAATTCTATATTTTAAATCTGATGCTAAGCTACAACTCTCAATGAGTATTTGTAGTTTTTTAAAAATCTGTGCTACAGTGGATAATTCGGCATCGTTAGTCGAGATTGTCGATCAACTTGGCGATCCACTCTTTGGTAGGTTTCATCGTCAGCTTGCTCTATCCTTTAGCATCCTCGTGTTTTTGATCATTGGGCGACATAGTACTGCTTCGCAGAACGGTTCGGCAACACGCCGACTGCTCTTTTTCATCGCCGATTTTACCCTTTCCTTTAGGGCTCAGCTCACAGGAACAAAAGGCGAGGATGAGACCTATTGGCGATTTGCTGAATGGGTTCGGCGATCCTCAGGTCTTCGCTTCTTCTTTCTTTCAGCTGCCTTTGTCCCTTTTTTGCTTGATTGTGTCCATGCTTCGTCTCCAAGCCTATATACCTGATATTTAAGGTATTTTATCAGTTTTCAAGACAAAATATGCATTTGAGGACACTAATCCTATCAAAATATGGCCCTAAATGATCCAATTTATGGACTCATCAACACCCCCAACTTAAACTATTTCTTGTCCTCAAGCAAACTTTAAGTTCAACTGTTCAAAAAGGTGTCTCGAACAGTGCTACACAAGACTCAATCATGAATGCAGACAACATTCAAGCTCAACCAAAGTGTTCAAACACCCTCACACAAAGAATGATTCCATATTCACACATAATGGTTTAATTATTTAAAGTTTCGGAATCAAATGCAATGCTCACTCTCACAAAGAAGAACACAATGCATGCTTTTACCCATATGTTTGCACGTATTTTCCGATCAACATTTGTTTCAACTCACTCAAGATCAAGAAGCTCTTTCCAAGGCCTGTAATAGGGCTGAGTGCAAAGGTATTGTCATTTAGGCTCGGTGACTTTCATCCTCATGAAATGTGGTACTCACAACACTTCCTTTTTTGTTCCTTCATAATTTTCTTTAGTGCTCATAAGTCATCCTTTTATTCAATTTCCATGGATTGTTTGCGAACCCCGTTTCTTTTGCATTTTCAGCTTTATTCCACAATTTTTCTTTTTCATTCTTTTTTTTATGGAGGGGTTCCATTTTTCTAAACACCAAGGGTTAAAGGAGACTTTTCTTGCACTTCTTGACTTTCCCATTTCGGTTCACGACACCCCCAACATAGGCTTTTGGCCTAAGTTGACTATTTAAACTAACCACAACTTCACGAGGATCATGGGTGATGGATAAAGAAAGGTCACTGTTTTCATCAAGTTTCTTCCCAAAAAAAAAGGTTTAAGGGGTGCTCAAAAGAGGTTCACACACTCACAAGGTAGGTCACAAAAGAGGGATATGTCAAATTGACTCACACTCTTCAAAACTGCCTAAGATCATATCAAGAGACAGACCTACTTAGTCGATCGGACCAACGGGGCAAACTCTAGGATCCATTATGCATGTTTCACAGTAAGCTAATCACACTAGGCATTGACTCTAAAGTAAAACAAGACTCCACACTTTTGCTAGTGTGCAACGGTCATCACAAGAAAATCAATTTGATACATGGCTAATCACAACGAGATGCAAAGAGTTCACATATTGTATATGTAACTTTATTCGGCCTCATCGTAGCCGCACAATCATGTTCATTCGATTGAGAGCACTATTTAAATCATTGGTATT
Source organism: Solanum commersonii (assembly GCA_029007595.1). Taxonomy (NCBI): domain Eukaryota; kingdom Viridiplantae; phylum Streptophyta; class Magnoliopsida; order Solanales; family Solanaceae; genus Solanum; species Solanum commersonii. The sequence continues at coordinate 312,712 of JAJTWQ010000214.1, forward strand.
GATTAGAACCGAGACTCAATTTTTTGCAAAAGAACACCCACATTCAACACACGAGAGGTGGAAAATATTTTCGGACGAGTCAAAATCATTTTGCAATTTAAAATAAAAGGAGCCATAAGCTCAAACATCGACAGAAACCAGTGTAATAATACAATAATAGGTCAAAGCCTAAATATATAAATGAAATACAATCTACGAATAACACACAAAGGTGGGCCTCACCCCACCACAAATAAAAACAATTGTCCTCAAATGTAAATAACACAGAATTCAAAATGTAAAATAAAGAAAGACTGATAGAGAGGTAAAGAGGGGATCCTGGCTAATTGGTCACTCCATCTGACTAAGCTTTAGTGCCGAAAGTGACCTCCAGAAGGACCAGTTCTGCTGGATCCAACAACATGTGCTAAGGAAGCCTGCACAACAACATCTATCATAATTGCTTCTATTTCGGTCAGGTCTTCATCTGTCGTTCCCTCAGTCTCCTCATGCATCTCTTCATCAGTCTCTGCTTCTGACTCAGGATTGGCTGTCTACTTCGCTCTATCCCCATGTCCAGTGGTGGTTTGAGGCATCTCAGGTAGATTTGGAATCTCCACTGTTCCAAAGAGCATGGACACATCGGTGGACTTTAGGTGGTTTACATCTTTTTGCAGCTCAGCAATGGCCGCTTTTAAAGCATTCACCTCATCTGTGGCTACTTAGTTGTGCTTACACACTGCTATCCTAGATGCTAGGGCATCAATGGTAGTGCTCAGAGGTGTCAGAACATCAGTAAGGGCAATCTGGAACATGCCTGGAACAGAGGCCTCTAGACTAGCAGCCCGATGATCAGCAGAAAGGGCCAACTATCCCATCCAGAGTAGGGAAGCCCGGGTGAGTAGAGGCCGGGAAACAACAGTAACAACGGTGGGTTTGGAAGACTGTACAACAACAGAAGAACCTGGAGTTTCAACGGGGGTAGCAGTGGTAATGGATATACCTGAAGGCCCAGGGGCCGGAGTAGGCAGAGGTGCCTTTGCAGGCGATGATTCTATATTTACTAACTCCACCGATGTTGCTTTCTTCTTTTCTGCTTGATCCTTAAGGTACTCAGCTTCGATCCTCCGGATATCCACAGAGGTTGTAGACATCACTTCCACATCCTTTTTTATGTCTCGAAGTACCCAAGCTTGTTTACATAATTATGAGATCAATTTTAGGAATGTAAGTGAGGTCTGGCTCTTCCTTGCACGCATGAATATTTCTGTAGCAGCGATTGTACCCAAGTTTATTCGAGTTTCCTCTATGATGCAACCCATGCAAGCTGCTTTGGCAAGGCGAAGGATTGACTCATTCTGGGACGACATAATTGTGTTGCTGATAAAACCAAACCAGAACCTTGCAGCTATGTTTAGTTCTTTCTTTTCAATCGGAACTCTTTCCGCCAACCACTTTGGAGTCTCGTCTGAAACTAGTGGGGCAAACCACTTTTTCATCTCATCTAGCTTCTTTGTTCTGATCAAGTGCTGGCAGTGATCCTCAATATTCGTGGACATGCCTAAGACTGTGTTAATCGCCTCACTATCATACTTCACCCTCCTACCTCTAATAACCACATAGTCTACTTCTTTGAAGGCTGCTCCTAGTTGTTTTTCTGGGGTATTAGTGCATTGTATGCACTGTAGAACTCTCTTACCCAGTTTTGAATATAAGGGACACAGGGTTTGGTGAAGATTTGGAACTTCTGGTATCTCAGACACTCCATTATCTCTGGGTACCTGTCTATAACCCCGTCTATGGACAGACGCTTTTCCTCTAGAATTGTCCTCAGCCCCTCAGCCTTTACTCGATTAATTGATTTAGGCGAAGGACCTTGTACTGGAGGCGCTAATACCATTGTCTGCTCTGGGATTAGAGGTGTAGTACTGGTAGGCTAGGGAGTCCTGACCTTGGATAGATCATTCAGCTTCTTAGTTCGCCGCTCAACACTCTGTGTTATTAACAGATCATCCTCATCAGAACCCCCACCTTCACTTTCAGATTGGTTGGGTTCATTTCTATAAAAGCCATCACTGTCAGTGCTTGCATCTGATAACTCAAGGTTCTTGTCTTTGCCCTTGCCTTTCCTACTGGTTGTGGAAAGTTTAGCAACCTTGCTTCTGGATGCAGCTGCATCCTCGTTGATTGTAATCCCTTTTGTTTTACCTTAAGGTGGTCTGCTTCTTCCTGCAACTTCAGATCTTGACATTTCTGCAAATAATTGGGAAGAAGTTAAAAACAACTAAATCGAAATCATAGGGACATAATTGCAGAAAAATTCGTCGAATAGCTTGACGAATCGCTGAGATTCTTTGGTGAGCTAGGGCGAGCTCGCCGATAGGAGTTGGCTCACAAATTTTAACAAGACAACAATGGGAAAATCCTTTCGGTGAGTCGCCGACTTATTTCGACGAGCAGGGTTTTTCTGCCAAAAGATACAGTGTAACAAATGTTCAGGGGTGCAGACAAAGGGTGATCAAGAAGACTTTCGGCGAGTCGCCGAATGATTTCGGCAATCAAAGACTTCTCATCGAAAGTTAGAGAATCCACATCACAAGTAACATGAAATTAAAGGTGAGATGGGGTCATTAGGCGAACCGCCAAATGGTTTTATGAGTTCGACCCAGCTCACCTAACGGTCCAACGTGCCTATTTCCAACCTATCTTCTCGACTTCAACCCCGTAACCCCTGAAAACAAAATTAAACTAGGCACTAGTACAATTAAGCTCAGACCCAAAACACTTAATCATGATAAACACCGCGCACACACAACCCCACAAGATTTAACTCATTTTTACGCGCAACAAAAAGAGAGTTAAAACAATCAAGATAAAATAGGCAAGATTTACAAATCAAACTTAGCATTTAGACAATCTAAATCTATCAGAGAGGCCTAGCACACGTCAATTCAATAAGCCCAATTACATAAGAAAATAAAAATTTCAAAGTAGGCTCGGGGTTCAGGAAAACAAACCTTTTATGCTGATCGAACTACTTTGAAATTCTAAGAGGCAATGTAATCCCGAGTTCGAAAACCAATCATCGATCAACTCAACGATCTGCCCTTTGGTATGTTTCATCACCATCTTACTCTATCCTTTAGCATCCTCGTGTTTTGGATCACTGGGCGACATAGTACTGCTTCGCAAAATTGCTCGGTGACACGCCGACTACTATTTTTCAACACCAATTTGATCCTTTTTGTTAGGGCTCAGCTCACTGAAACAAAAGGTGAGGATGTGACCTGTTGGCGATCCGCCCAATTGGTTTAGTGACCCTCAGGTCTTCACTCCTTCTTTGTTTCAGCTGCCTTTGTCCCTTTTTCACTTGATTGTGTCCATGCTTTGTCTCCAAGCCTATATACCTCAAGCATAAGGTATTTTATCAGTCCCTAGCCTTTAATGCTGCAAATAAACACTTTAACATCAGTTTAGAGCATAAAATAGACATTTGAAGACACTTAAACTATCAAAACAAAGCCCTAAATGAGTCAAAATCTCGGACTCAACATTCGCTTGAACCTCAACAAGCATAATATTTAAGAACAACCCAAAACCTCAATTAATCTACTCTCTCAAGCTAGATTGGTAGGATCGAATTCAGATTCACCTTCTCAAGCTGAATCAACAATAACCCAATCACTACAATTGATTTCACATATGAGGGAACTTCTTCCAATTCTAAGTACCAACGATCGTTAGTCAGTAATATAACCCAACTAAGTGAGTTGGGGTCGAATCCCACAGGGAGTGGTACGTGCTTAAGATTCAAGAGCCAAGTACAAATATGTTCAAGTCAATCATAGGTAAAAACATTTACGAATAAAAGCATGGTTCAAAATAAGGGTGACACAAGTGTCAAATATGGGGGTTTTGACTGTAATTATCAACTACAACTGCAACAAATAACACGAATAAGTAAGTAAAGAGACGGGTTCTTGGGATGTGGTTGGATTATAGGCTAAGGTAAACAAATGAGTAATTGGAATTGATAGTAAATAGTTGTAAATCAGTGACTAAGCTAAACTTTAGTGGGGATAAACTTTCTCTTGAACAGTTTATCCCAAATCAAATTAGTTTCTCTCAAACACCAATAAGCAGCAATTAAGAACAACCTACTCTCTCCACCTGAATGTGTGGAAAAGGGTTTAGGATTCACTCTCTCGCGCTGAACCCATGACAAACCAATACCCACAGACCATCAAATTAGTAATCTTGGTTTTAAAACATCTCTCTCGAGCAAGCTAAAAACACGAAGTTAGAATTGCATTTGCAACTACAACCCTTTAAATTAACCCACAATTACTGATCGAAATCACTTTTAAACAACATTTAAACTATCAATTAACAATGCCCAACATCTAAATCAACCCATAATCACATAATCACACCCTAAGAATTGGGGTTTTAGCTAGACATCATAAAAAGATAGAAATCATTAACAAATTGTGTTTCTATCAACTGGGTACAATTAATTTCGTCTTTACAAGGGTCAAGGTTGGAGAATCTCAAAGACCCACTTCCAATTTCTCAAAAATAAAAATTTTCAAATCTTCAAAGCTAAGGAAAATTTTGTCTCAATACTCTCAGTTCTAAAACTTAAAAAACTGATAATAATGAAAACTTCTAATGAAAACTTATAAGTTATAACTCATCTAAGAATTTAAAAATATATATATTATCTCCAAAAATGTGCTACGAAGGACCATTCAATGCAATAAGTTTGGATCGCCAATCCACTCGGCGATCTGCCCTTTTGATCAATTCCATCGCCCTTTTGCTTTTGCCTTAATCATCTTTAAGTTCTGTAACTTTGGGTGATCTAGCACTGCATTGCAGAATTGTTCGGCAACTCGGTGACTACTCCTTTCTATCGCCGACTTAATTTTCTCTATCAGGGCTTGGAACACTGGAACTTTAGGTGAGATCATGGCCATTCGGTGACTCGCCCACTACGTTAGGCGATCATCAGACCCTCTTTTCTTTGTTCTTTCAACTACCTTGTTCCTTTTTGCTCATTAGTGTCCATGCTTTGTTCCAAAATCCAAATACCTGAAAATCAAGGATGTATATCAGTTCTTGGCACAAAATGTGCATTTGAGGGCATTAAATGTATTAAAATAAGCCCTAAATGAGTCCAAATCCTTGACTCATCAACAATCATCAATTGATAGCTTTAATTCTAAAACCTCTTTCTCAAACAAACCTAGAATGCTAAACTAGAATTATATTTGCAACTGCAATTCATGAATTAAAACACAACTATCAATCAAACCCACTTCAAATCAACAGTGAAATCAGTAAATACTAACACCCATAAGCTAATTAGAACATTTAATCACACAATCACACTCCCAAAGAATGGGGCTTTTACCCACACATTATAAAAAGCAAGAAAATGTTACCAACTATGTTCTCCATCAGTTGGGTAAAAAATTGCAAGTCATCACAATGCTTGAAATCAACTTAAAATCAAAACCCAACCTAAAATTCTACTCAAAACTCAAATAATAGTGTTAGAGATAAAAAAACCCAATGTAGAAACTCTCAAACACTCAAAAATATCGCTCAAAATTTTGGAACTCTCTTTTCCTCTTTTAAAATTTGCACTTATACTCTACTAGATTTTCAGTTTCAGATGTAATCTGAAAAAATTAGTCGAGCATCGCCGACCAGGTCGGCAATGCGCCAAGTGTCCTTTTCCATCGCCTTCTTGACTTGACTCTTCACCATTACTCTTCTGTAACTTTAGGAGATTAGGATCTCCACGCCAATCCAATCAGTGATTCGCTGACTTACCATTTCCATCGCTAAGTTGGCTTTTTCCCAAGGCTGGCACGCTGTAACTTTAAGTGAGCTGAAAGGCCACTCGGCGAGTCGCTGAGTGGTATTGGTGATAGTCAGTGTTCCTTTTCTTCAACTGTTTCAAATTTTCTTCTTCTTTTTTCCTGGTAATGTCCTTGCCTTGCTATTTTGCCTTCATAGCTACAAATAAGCACTTTAACATTAATTTGGAGCATAAAATTGGCATTGAGGACACTAAGACTATGAATATTAAGCCCTAAATGAGTCAAAATCCCCGACACATCAATGTGATACTTATTCTTGATTGTGACTTTTTTCAAATGCCGATAGTCAAGCACATTCTAAGAGAGTCATTTTTGTTTGGCACAAACAACATTGGAGCACCCTATGGAGAGATATTGGGACTGATTAAGCGTTTATCTAGACAAATTGAAATGGGCTGGGTATTTGGAAGAACATCTATTCCGAAGCTGATTTCCCTTTTGAGAGGAACTCTGTCACGACCCAGAGGTACCTCCTAGATGTAACATGGCGTATAGAACCCTGAAGAACTCCATACAGGCCGCTCAGTCAGCATAACATAATAAATAGAACAATAAAAGTAAAACAATAGTCCAAGTCCAAAACATTTTATAAAATGATAAGTGGAAGTCTAAACTCTTGTCTCATCATAGCCATCTAATACAATAGAATGAAATTGGGCCTAGCCCATACATCATGTCCAAAAGAGAAATACGTGAAGGAAAGTAAAACAACAACTCCGTCCTCAAAGCATGAGGACTCACCAAAGCTCGGGAAATCACAAACTCAACTACTAGCCACGAGACTCAGAAACCTGTCTATCAGACTCTGCATTTGGGGAAAATGTAGGCAAGCGTATGGTATCGTAGAAAATAATGTACCAAGTATGATAGCCATGCATAAAACATTTAAAATCTTGCTAAAAAAGGACATTTCATTTCATGACCTGCATTTGAGTAGGCTAAAATATCATATGAAAGACTTATAAAACATAAGTCATAAATCATGGTCAATGCAAGCTAACTTCTTCTTTAAAATCTTTGAAACTCATATGTGATACTCTTTGAGTAACCTTTGTTCATTATTACTTGTGGGCAAATAGCCTTAACCGACCTCAAACCATGTGAGCTATAACATGATCCCCAGTGTCTCCCACACCAAAAGGGTGGTTCTACTTGCCGAAGGTAGAACCTTAACTTTTAGATTAAGTGGATCCGCTAGCTAAACAGCCTAAGTGGGAACATAGTTATGGGATTAGAAGATTTCTACTAGAAACCCGGACTCTACTATGTGAAGGCTTCCATCTCGTTAGATTACTTTGGGAACCCGGACTCTACTACGTGAGAGCTGCCATCTCATATTAAATATCCACTCGGTGCTACGCATAAATTACCACGAAATAGTTATTTCTTACTTCACTTTATTACACATGAAAAGGTTCCCTTGGACAACCAATTCAAGTTAGTTTCATTAGGATAGCTCCTTAGACCATGCGTGAGGAAACATTTCACCATCCATTATCTTTTCATAATAGCTTTTCATATTTGATTCAATTAGGTAAGAAAGCCTTTTAACCGAAGAATCATTTCTATGTGAGAAAACCTTTCACATCAAGCGAGTATGTGTTTTAGTGAGAATATCCTTTCACAACATAACATTTTCTTTGGTACTTTACTCTAAAAGCACTCTTAAAACATTTGCATAGATTTCATAAAACAATGCATAAGTCCATCAATTATCTCCTGAGGTCAAAATCCAATTTCAATCATAAACTCTTAGAAAACATGGGTTAGATATGGATTTCATCATAAATATACGTAAAGTTTGAAATACATGCTTAATTTCATAAAATTCTTTCTTAAATATCAAAATCTCACATCATATGATTCATAACTTGAAAACATGGGGATTACATGGGTTCATGGGGGTAATCATTGTATTTCATGAATTCATGCATAAGAGATCATAATTCAATAATTTAAACAACAATTTTGAGAACCCATGATAATTGAAGAAAACCCTAATTCAATTGGGGAATTGTAATCATTGAAATTTAGGAATTTGGGAACTACATGGATGAAAACTATCATACCTCAAAGCCCAAAGCTTAACTTTAATGGAGGAATTGAGGCTTGACCTTGATCCTAGCTTGAATCCTTTCTTCTTCTTCTTCAAGTTTCTAGAGAGAGATATATTTTGGAGAGGAAGATCTTTGATTTTCTTTTGGGTTTTGTAAATCATGACTTGAATGGGTGAGTTTTGGGGTTAAAATGACTTATATAGCGGTCATAGGCTTAGACAAAATGACTTAGCTTTAATCTAATTATTTCCAGAAAGACCCAAATTGCCCCTAGCCTATAGTGGTGTGCCTCATGACCGCGTGAGGTCCCACTAGCCGTGGTCCTTGTTGATACCCAATTTTGACCCTCCCCGAGAAGAATTAATCATCGAGTTTCTTCAATTTCAAACAATTTAAAATAATTAGTTTTATAAAATTTCAAAAGTAAATAAATAAATAAAATATAGTTTACAAGTTATTTTAAATAGATTTGCTACTTTTGTAAGTTTTAAATAATATATATCTTTGATATAATTACATATATAACTATTACATTTTATGAATATTCGAAAATCTCTTCAAAAAAGATTTCAGTTTTACATAAATATTTTGTTAATTAGTTTAGTTTAAATTATAGTTAATATTTTTGAATTAATTAGTTTTATTGAGTTAATTATTTTATTTTGTTAAGATTAGGAAGCTTGTTAATTAATCGAGAACAATTCATCTTATTTTAATTTTGGGTCAAATTTAACCAATTACACCAATTTGATTAAATATACAATTCATGAGGTTACTTTCTCAATTCTAATTGACCACACTTTTGTCCAAATTGCTACCATCAAATCCTATTCCCTTAGCCCACTATATTTCCTCCTAACTGACCCAATACCAAAAGAAGCCCATTTGGTATTGCAACAGCAAACAATTCCCAGCCCAAACCCAATTTCAAAGAGACCCACCAGTAAATACATCAGAAACAACAGTACCAAATATCAGAATGACCTGAACCACGTTTCTTCTTCTTTTTTCACGCAAAGAATTCCAGAACAGACAACAGCGATAGAAAACCCAGCAACGCGTGCGACTCTGATGACCCTTGTACACGCTTCATCTCCCTCATGCGAGGGAGAGTTCATAGAAGTCAGCCATCAATGGATGGAACAACACATGAAAAATTAGCCACAGAAGGCAGTACGCTGCTTTTTGTTGTCTTCTTCCTCCCTTCCCTTTCAATTATTAATATCTCAGCAGGCACGCATTTCTCCCCTTTCCTCTTTTGGAATGGGGCGAAAATTTCTGAAAAAGTTTGTCCTCCTTTAATGGTGAAGGAATTTTGAATTTTGGAGTGGGATGGGAATTCCTATTTTGCCCCAAGTTCCTATCCGTTTTCTTCCCCCAAATCTGCCCTAATTTCCCTGTTCTATATACTCTCTTATTATTCACTGTTTGGGGGGGGGGGATTTTTTGAAGAGATTTTAGTTGGAAAAAATTAGAGTCAAGAAAGGGAATATTTTTGGGGACTGAAAAGAAATATAGGAAATAGTTATAAAATTTCTGAAAATACATTCAGGAAAAAGGGGAGGCAATTGGTTCCAGTAGGAGTATCACTCTCTTTGTTTGCTTTTCATCATCCTTCAAGTTCAGAGTTCTGTCCAGATCATTGATTCACGCTCGAGTTCTGTGGTGGAAGAACTCATTCCTGCTCGTTTGTCCTTTGTTCGCTGCCCGAAAAGGTAACCTTCTCTCCGATAGCTTTTCTCTCCATCTCTTGCTCTGTTTTGTTTTTTTTTAATGTAAAAAAAAAATCGCTGCTCTGTTGGCTGTTTGCTGATTAGTCGTCGTTGGTTGTTGGTATTGTTAACATGAAGCGCATGTTTTCTTTTTTGCGCTTGTTGTTATGGATTAGTCATAATACCGTTTTAAGGTTCTGCTAAGTTTTGTCTCGTATGATTGTTTCTCTATTTCTTTGTTTGATTACATTTTGATGTATTATCTCGTCCATGCTATGCTTAAGCATCAGTTATATTATATTTAGAGTCATCAATGTTTAAGTTAGTTTTAAAAGGTCGATTGATATGTTTAGTATATATGGTGTAGCCGCGTGCTTATTCTACTCGTTTAGTTTTATCTATATGCCTTTTGGTCTTACTGCGTAACATGACTCATTTAGATTAAGTTGTGTCTTCATGCCATTCGGTTTTCGGCCAAAAATGTTTATATTGATAGGTTGAGTTGGTATAAAAAAATCCAATTTCTTTGCTTTTTCATTTTCCAAATCTTAATTAAGTTGGCCGATGGTTTTTTTTTTTACTGTCCCTTTATATGTTTTAAAAATGAAAGTTTTGTTTCAAATTGCTTACTAACAACATGTAGTTGACTATTTCACTACTAATGATAAAACAATAGCTCGTTTTGTTTCAATGAGTACTCATGTCTAGTATGTATTTTCTTTGAATTTGTTCATTGTTGCTTGTTTTGTAGATTTAATTATATAGTTAATCTTGGACGAATATCAGCATAGCAAGTTGTATGATGTTGACATTGATAAATGTTTTTGTCTTTGGCTTTATGTGGTTGATGGTGCATGTAGGAATATCCATTCATATCGATATGAGATCAATTCTTTTATTTATATCTGTTTCAATATTGAATTATCAACTTCACTATGTCATTCATTGGCATATAGTATGCAAGGGTTATTAGACTTGATCAGTAATTGTTTTAGTTTGAGAGCCATACTTGATTTTGAGTTGTGGATATTTGTGTTGCTTACATTGCATAATTCGATCAATCTATTTTACTTTGGTTTAAGGATTGTAAAGTCATATTCATCTTGTCATGTTTATTATGTTGCAATTGATTGGTCTTTATTATCCGTTAAAAGGTATGGTTTTTGAGATATTATTATCGACACTAATTTTTATTTCTCTTTTTTTTTCGTTGCATGTGAAATCTGGTCGAGTCCTCATGGACTCTATTTTACTTCCCTGCATTTCAGTAGAGCCGTAAAGGCTCAAATTCCACCTTCATCGAGTCAGCCGGTCCTAAAAATTAACAAACAGGTCCTATAGTTGAAAGAGTATGAAGCAGATCAGGAATTTGAAAGATTGGGCCAAAGGCCCACTCTTAGTTCCGAAAATTGTATTTTTGTTATTTTGGGCATAAGCCCTTGTTATTATCTTGTTAGAATCCAGCACAGGTGAAAGAATTGGGCGTTACCCCAAGGACAAAAATATATTTCTTTTTATGTTAGTTTAGGACAGGTGCAGATGACTAAAATGGGCCAAAGGCCCAAAACGAAAATGGGCTCAAATACTGGCCTAGGCGAATAGAAAAACCAGATTTGGGCCCAAATCTCTTTCCCTCTTTGTTTTATTGTGTTTATTTACTTGTTAATATTTTCCACTAATCTTAAGATCAATAATTCAAATCCCCGAAAGACGTCCATTTCGCTTTAAAAAATTAACTAAACCAGTCATCTCTTAATAAGGCTTAAAGAAATAATTTTATAAGATAGTTCACTTAGATAATATTTAAGTACTTCCCTTTCTCCCCTTTTAAATAGTTTTAACTATAGAATAATTCAATTTTTCAATTTAAGATAAGTTAAAATTATTTTAGCCAAATAATTAGTTGTCGGATAACCGCGTTTTAGCGGGCATTTTGGGTGCTTTCAAACCCTTCCCGAAATGCTAATATGAACCTTGAAACCCCCTTAATAGTTTTCAATAGATTTACTGTTTTAGTCTTTTGAAAACAATAGTTTTCTTAAAAATTAAGTGGCGACTCTTAAATCAATCAAATAGTTATTTTCTAATAAAATAGTCCTCACCATGAGCCATGGTGCCCTCCATGGTCCTTGGACTTGTAGCTATGGTGCCACCTATTTATCCCCGTACAACTAAGTTACCACCACGAGCCTTCCCACGGCCAGTGATAGGCTTCATGAGCTGTGAAGTGGCTCGTGTGGAGGGGACTGATTTGGGAAGATTTCACCTAGCCATTGCCTAGCCCACCACGAGCCACACTACGAGTCATGGTCTTCACCACGAGCTGTGGTGGTGGACATGGAAAGGTGGGAAGTGTCTATGGAAGAGTGGGCTGCCCTAGCCCTCTTCCTTTGCTCTTGCCCTCATACTTAGCCCTAATTTAGTCTACTAAATTCCAGGGTGTTACATTATCTCCCCCTTTTGAACATTCATCCTTGAATGACGTTTCTAGACACCTTATAGAATTAAAGACTAAATACTAGCAGCCCAACATGCATGCAACTCTTCTAAATGCACACAACCAAGGAGGAACTTCATCTCCAAGCTAAACGTACTCAATGCAATACAAGGAAGTAGGAACTACATCTAACAACCCATTATGCATGAAATTTTAACATTTCTCTTATTAAAGGAGGAATTACCTTCTCCTAGCTAAAAGCATGCTCAACGCAACTCATGGAGCCTTGTCACGACCCGAAGTTAAGAAGAGACACGGTGTACTTGACCCTGAATGGGGTCTCATACAAGCCTCTAGCATCATCATAACATAAGACATAGAAATAATGCGGAAAAATTTAAAACTTTTACAATAGAAGTTCTATTTCATCTTTCATAAAGGAAAAATCATATGAATCTAGACTTTGTCTCATACACCATCTAAAACATAGGAATACAAAGTTTAGGACTTAGCCCTTTACATTAATAAAGTCTCAATACAAGAGAAGTAAAATAGGAACTAAGAAATGGATAATCCGTCTTCGAGCTTGAGGACTCACCACAACTTGGAGATAAGCAGTCCAAGTCTTCTTCAAGAAAGGAGAGTGTATGTCACCTAGCCGGAACCTACACTTATCAAAATGTAGAAGAAGAAGAAGGGGTTAGCATAAATATGTTCTAAGTATGGAAACATGCATAAAATCCTTTAAATATGATAAAAAGGACATTTTAGTTGAAAAGTATGCATTTATCAAGTTTGGAAACCAACATGCATTTTCAATGTAAATGACAAGCTATAATCACATTTATACTCATAACATAGTAACATCAATACCTTAGCAATCCCTAAGGAACACTTGTGCAATGTATGGTTGGCATCCCATAATATCAACCATACCAGGCACTCCCTTGAAGTTACCTTAGTCATACAAATCATCTTTAGACCTCATCATAATCAATAGTCATCAATAAAGAAATAGTCATGTACATTACTTGAACATAAGGAAAGTCATTCATAGCAACTATCCATTCAACAAACATGCATACATTCATATATTATCATAACATAAAGGAACCATCCCATAACATCCCACTAAGTCTACTTGTGCAATGTAAAAGTGAAGTCTCATACCCCCACTCCTATTAAGTAAGACTCACTAAGAAATCATAGTATAGTTCATGTCTCATTCATTATCTTATCATTTAGGGAAGAATAGCCATAACCGACATAGACCATGTAAGCTACATAGAATCCAGTGACGTGTAACCCCACACTAAAACAAGGTGTCCTACTTGCTTAAGGTAGAACTAAATTTATTAGCTTTTAGGTGGATCCATTAGCTAAGTCCTATGTTGGCACGTAGTTGTGGGATATGGAGATTGCTTCTAGAAACCCAACCTATTGCATTGGTGGAGGAGCCTCCATCTCATGAGTTTACTTTAGATGACCCGACCTATTGCATTGACGGAAAGGCCTTTACCTCATTGACCATATCCACTCGGTACTAAGCATTATCTCCCAAATTATACATAATTAGTCTTGAATTGTATTTACATGTGTGAAGGAGTGCTCTACCCTTCATTCAATACAATTCATAAAATAGCTCATAGACTCATTAAGGTGAGAACTAACTTTCAACCTTAGAACCATCATTAATATGTGCGTAAACCTTTTACATTATTGTTCATAATGTTTTCATGAGAAATAGCCTTTTAATCAACATAGCAACATCATCATCATCCTAGACAAGTCATACATGAACATGTGTAAGGGTAAGGGGAGAATAACCTTTCAAGAATACCTCAATTTACACAATAGTCATAGGATCTTTACCTTTCAAATGAATTATTTCATACATCGCCTTCAACAATTTGTACAAACCTTAGCAATTTACCCTTTTTAAGGGTCCTGAATCATGTCTCACAATCATACTTAGAAATACTACTTCAATCATGAATAAAACAAGATTCAACAACTAGATTAACATAGATACAATCCATAGTAATCATCTTGCATCAATAGACCCATCACAATTCATGAAATTAGGGTCATGGGGTAGTTCATGGGTTCATGGGTGTTTTTAGTATAAAAATCACCATTTAACGTCAATTCATCCCTAATATAAGACAAATAACATAATGACATCGAAAAACCCATGGCTAGAACGAAAACCCTAGTTTTTGAACAATATCCCAAATTTCAAAATTAGAGTTGAAGGGCTTCATGGAGAAAAGTGTTCCATGAATCAAGGTTCCCATACCTTAATTGAAGCTTTGCTCACGAATTGGAGTTTAGAAGATGGATTCTTGAGCCCTAATCTTCAAGTTCTTAGTGTTCTTCAATGGAGGAACTATAGAGAGAGAAATATTCAGAGGAGAGGATTTTGGGGAAATATTTGGGTGTTTGTGAATAATGACCACATCTTGAAAATTTTGACTTAAAATAATATTTTACTCCTAAAATATCCAAAACACCCCACTTTATTTGGACTTAAAAGTAAAAGACTCAAATGACCATCACTTAAAGAGCCCGTCCAGGTGTCACACCCATCTTCACGAGGACCACGACTCGTGGTCCCTCTCGTGAAGATTGGGGTACAGGCTAGAGTTTGGTGGCATTTGGTTCATGAGCCCAAGTCATCTCCATGGGCCCATTCATGGCTCGTGAAGTGGACCACGACACGTGGTCATGCCCGTGGAAGGTGAGGCAATAGCCACTCCAAGGTGGCACAAGGTTTACACACCCAAGGCATTACCACGATGAGCTCTATGAGCCGTGGCCCCTCCTGTGGTCCTTACGGCAGTACCCTCGCCACTTGGGGACTTTTGATGACTTGCCTAAGGCAACTTTACGAGCACCTCCGATGGTCGTGGTCATGACCACAGACCGTGGTGATGGCCGTGAAGTTTTGAGGCAGTAGCTAGGAAAAGTGGTGGCCAAACTTTCTTGGCCAAGGCAAGACCATGCCCACCTCCATGAGCCGTGGTGAGGACCATGACTCGTGGTCCTTCTCATGAAGGTTGAGGCAGTAGCTAAAGGCTAGGGGCAACCTTGGCGTTTGGCTTTGGTTTGGCTCCTTGGCCATGGCACTTGCCTCATGGCCATGACTCCTGTAACTCTTATTCAAGACGTTCATCCTCACGTTTAGGCTCTAGTTTAACTTATCATTTTTCGGAGTGTTACAAGCCTATATGCAATTCACTCTCAAAAAGCATATCTAAAGATATTCATCAATTCATCTCATGAAGTATATAGGCAACTCATATTAAATGCACAACAACATAAGGAAAATCAATTATATAAACATGTTTTCTTTCAAAACACAAGTTTTCATGAACATGGATCACATAAGGAAATCATGGGAACACCTAAAAACACATGACTCCCAAAACAAGGACAACTCAAGAGGAACTCATTACCTAAAGCTAGAATAGGAGTAGAAGGAAAAAGATGAGGATATTGGTACATCATATCAGCCTTGGACTCCCAGGTAGCACCCTCTACTAAATGATTCTTACAAAATACTTTCACGTAAGCTATTTCCTTGTTTCTCAATTTCTTGCCTTGCCGGTCTAAAATCTCAACTAAAACTTTCTCATAAGAAAGACTTCCATCCACCCCCAACCCTTCTAGGTGCACTATGGATGTCGGATCTCCAGCACACTTTTTAAGCATAAAGACATGGAAAATCGGATACACCGACGCCAACTCACTTGGAAAATCCAACTCATAAGCAACCTTGCCAACACGTCTCAAAATTTCTTACGGGCCTAAATACCGGGGACTAGGCTTCCCCTTCTTACCAAACCTCGTCACACCCCTCATGGGTGAGGTTTTTAAGTAAACCCAATCGTTAAAATCAAACTCTAGATCCCTTCTTCTCACATCGGCATGACTTTTGTCGACTTTGACCCATTTTCAAATTTTTACTTATAAGCCGAACTTTCTCCATGGCCTCTTGTACTAATTCGTGACCTATTAGAGCAACTTCACCCACCTCAAACCAATCTATGGGTGATCTACACCTCCTACCATATACGACCTCTAATTGAGCCACATCAACACTCGAGTGATAGCTATTATTATAAGCAAACTCAATAAATGGCAAGGGTTAAAATCAATCACACAAGACCTTAGCAAATCTAAGTACACCATCTCCCAATTGGGAGAAAGCCTCAACAGATTTTCCAAGTACTGCTTTTTGAAAATTCTATTAAGGTCAGATCAAGTCCTTTGTTAACTTTCACATCCATCACAAAAAGACGATCTTAAACCATAACTCTACCCTTGGTAGGGTCTAATATTGAGCATATTAACGTATTGTCTAAACACCCTATTCATCTAATCCATAAATTATGTCGAAACATTAGTCAAACCAAATGACATCAGTAAAACTTATATTGATTCGAAAAGCCATTTTTAGAATATCATCACCTTTCACTTTCATTTGGTGCTAACCCGACCTAAGGTCAAACTTAGAAAGGTAACTAGCTCCTTGTATTTAGTCAACACTAGAATCTATTTCCCTCACCCTTTCTAGGTGATACATGCAACCCTTAAAAGTCATCTTCTTAGCCTTAAGACAAGAAATAACCCAAACCTTTGACATAGATATTCCCCTTTCCACTCTCAGATAGGCTTATTTAGGAACTAAAAATTTGACTACACGGGTTCTACAATCAATAAAAGCATAACAAGAGTGCAACCTATTCATACCTAAAATAACATTAACATCTAGCATCTCAAGCTCTACCAAATCACTAGAGTAACTATATGAGATAAAGAAACATGATATTTTCTAGTGAACATCTCAACCATCATAGAATCACAAACAATGATAGAGATAGAAAAGGGATATAATAACGTACCAACAAGCACATATAATTTCATAGACACATACGCCATTTACAAAATAGAAAATAGTACCGGGATCTAGTAAAGCATAAGCATCTAATTGAAAGGCTTTCAACATACCAATAGCCACATCGGGGGCACACTCTTGTTCACCTCTAGTCTGGAGAGCATAGAACCTATCTTGCTTGGGATCACTAGTACCCGAACCACTTGGACAGGATAAAGGATAGGGTTAAGACCTTCGACAATTATCTCCCTCATTCCTAGCAAATGAAGGACAATACCTTATCTTGTGATCCGCCTTACCACAACCAAAACAAGCTTTGGAACCTGCTCGACATTTTCCCGCATGCTTTCTTCCACATTTACCACAATGTGGCAATAAAACCCCACTATAATCTCCTTGAGGTTTAGGGTTAGACACCCTCTCTTGGTTGAACTTAGGAGCATTAGAACTCGAACCACTAGGAGGAGCTTGCTTGCCCTCTCTTCCTTTAGACGTAAGCATTGGGCAATCCCTTATTTTTTGACCACTTTTACCAGATCCATAACAACCATCTATGCCGGCTAAGCATTTATCCTCATGTCTTTTTCCACATTTGGCACAAGTAGGTGATAGGGATCCACTACTAATTCCTTGCGGTTTAGGGTTAGACACCCTTTCTTTATTATACCTAGGAGCATTGGAGAAACCTTATCCAGAAACCCTTTGTCGATTCCTAAGACGACCAATGCCATCGAACATAAGAGGAAATACCATCATCAATTCGAGACCTCTTTTACACCCTAAGTATCCCTTTAAGTTTCTCTTTTTCAAATTGTTGGGCATAGACTATAAGGCGAGAAATATCGATGTCATGAACAAACATAGCCGTATAACATTCTTTCACTATTAAATTGGATACACCCAACACAAACTTCCTCATTCTCAACCTAGGGCCGGTCATTATAGAAGGAGCATATTTTGGCAACTGAATGAACCTCAAAGCATAATCCTTAACACTTATTTTTCCTTGTCGAAGATTAATAAACACACGTACCATAGACTCTGTCATCACTAGAGGGAAGAACCCATCAAGAAAATAATTGTTGAACCTCTCCCATTCTATGGGACCCGCTTCTACTGGCCTTGCTTCTTTCCATTGGTTGAACCAAATCTGAGCAACCCCATTAAGTTGATAAATAGCTAATTCTGCCTTCTCCATCGGAGTCACTCCTATAATGAACAAATTCTTATAAATCTCATCTATAAACTCTTGAGGATTTTCCTCAACCCTAGAACCATAGAATTCTGGAGGGTTCGTTCTTGTGAAATTCCTTACTCTAGAAGTCATCGTACCCATATTTGGGTTCACGGGGACTACTATCTGTCTATTGGCTTGGTCCGTCTTAGCTTGAGCTACCACTTAAAAATCTACCCTAGAATCCGTATTAGTCACATTCTCGCCCAACGGGTCGACTGAAGCTTAAGGAGCTTAGCGAGGAGCTTCTTGAAAGGTCCGATTACCTGAAGCACTCCCCTATGACTTAGAGTTTGATGCGCTACCTACCTTTCTGATTGTGCCAAAACGTGGGGGATAGAGCGCTAGTTGATAAATGTGTTAGGGCTATAGACCTCTACTGAAACTGTAAGCGATTTCCAACATCTGACCTTTCCTGAGAGTATTCATAATTTCTTGTTCTAGCCTTCTTGTTGTCATTAGCCATTTTCATAAGTTTATCTCCCTCAACTTGCTGAGCATGAGTCATTAGCCTAGAGATATCCATGTCTCCTAATAGAATTACATTCCTTCTCTTGGTCTTTACTAAATCAGATACTTTAATTAAGAACTTGCTTATTTGTGCCCTCGAATCATCAACCATATGTGGAGCATACCATGAGAGTTAAGTGAACTTCAGTCCGTATTCTTAAACTGACATTGTGACATGCTTCAAGCTCATAAACTCTTCTACCTTAGCTTCTGTCAACTACCTTGGGAAGAACTTGTCAAGAAAAGCCCCAGTAAAATAATCCCATGTAATATGAGTTGTGTTCTCACTCATGTTTTCCTTCCACTACATGAACCAAATATAAGCTACATACTTGAGTTGATAGGATGCTAACTCAACACTCTCAGTACCAGTCACTTGCATTACTCCAAGAATCTTCTTAACCCCATCAATGAAGTTTTGTGGGTCCTCACCAACCTTCGGCCCTAGAAATTCAGGTGGATTCATCCGAAAAAAGTCTTGAACTCTAGCTACAGCTGATCCACCATTCTTCTTTGCAGGAACTAGGGCTTGTTGATTGTTCTGATTGGCCACACTCTGAGCCAAAAGCTAGATTGCATTTCAAAATTCTACATTCGTAACCCCATGGTTCGTGACTAGAGAAATTGCATTAACATTGCGTCTATTATCATTCCGTTTGCTAGCTCTACGATGAGGCATGATCTGAAATGTATAACGACGGATTAGAAAGGATAATTTGAACCATATCTCACGCATGATAAGCATAGCAAAGGAATGAAGTTTTTCTTTAAAAACTTTGTAGCCTCCCCCTCATAGATGTTGCACACTTTACACCCATGAAAGAAACTCTACTTAGTGCGGCCTTCAAACATCCTAGGACTCTTGAAACTAGCTCTCATACCAAGTTCATCATGCTCTGAGGCTACCCTCTTGATATAACACGGTACCTAGGATCACGAGTGACCCCAAGCTAACCTTGAATCTAGCATATCATGAACATACTAAAAATAGCTAAGAAAAATAAATTAAGTGGAAGCTAAATCAATAATTCTCTGAAGAGGAACAAGTCCACCTAGTCTGAATAATCATAATAAAACATAATAGCAACTTAGTGGTAACTGTAAAGACCACTTACCAACTCAAGTTGAATCCACTAATATGTCTGAAAAGACTCTAACTGAGTTGAGTTATTGGGACATGCCCCAACTAACTCTAACAAAACTTAAAACTAAAAAAAAGAGTAAAATAGAAATCATGTCTAGTGTTGACGTAACATGGGACCTACGATCACGAGTGACCCCAAGCTAACCCTGAATCTAGCATAGCATGAACATACTGAAAATAGCTAAGTAAAATGCACTAAGCGGAAGCTAAATCAACAATTCTATGAAGAGGAACAAGTCCAACTAGTCTGATTAATCATAATAATACATAACATGAGTTTAGTGGTAACTGAAAGAACCACTTAACAACTCAAGTTGAATCTACTAATATGTCTGAAAAGCCTCTAAGTGGGTTGAGTTGCTAGGACACGCCCCCAGCTAACTCTAATAAAATTGAAAACCAAAAGCAAAGAATGAAATTGAAATCATGTATATTGTTCTCAAAGTATGAAGACTCACCACTGAAGGTGCTAAAGTTGAACCGACAATCAATCTAATTGTAATATGGATGTTGAGTACCTGAATCTACATCATGAAACGATGTAGCACAGAGTATGCGTCGGTACTTGGAATGTACTGAGCATGTATGATATAGATATACTAAGATGAACAAATGTATATGAAATAAACAAAGCATGACTGAGCAATGACATAATATGAGTAAGAATATAAATACTGAATCATAATTGTAAAGCTAAGATAAATGCAATGACCAAGTACTATCCTGAAGATAAATGTTAAATTGTATACTAATATAAATGCTGAAAAACCTGGTCAATGCACTAAGAGTCTAACTGTGGGAGCTATTATTAACAGACATAAATTGAGTGTGCTAAACGTGGAGTCTGATGTATGCTCCCCATCGAGAGGACCCAATATACCTTGTCATGGGTATAAAGGCATGACTGTTGCGTGATCACTAATATTGATCCCCAATAGAAGGGACTTATAATCCTATGCGGGCACGTAGTTCTGGGACTATAAGGGTATGCTAAACCCTAGTCCAACTTGGTGCTAAGTCTACTCCCAACTGAATACACATGAAGCTAAAATGCACTAAATATTAAATAACTCATAATACTGGCATGCTAGATGAGAATGCAACATTTATATACTAAGAATGTGACACTGAAAATCTAGAGCATGATTTTCTGTTTAATTGACCTAGAAAATATAATTCATCAACTAAGAGAATTTACACAAACTATGGTTCTGAGTTTTATACAAGGAATTATGCAACATTTCCAAGAAAACATGATATTTAGACTGTGGATACTATATCAACTGAAATCACAATAAATTCCCAAGATTTTACAAACCCTAGGTCTAAACAAGATATGTAGAATCAAGGAACTAACTGAATTCTAGGGACCTAGTGGATGAAAGGAACCCACTAGTGAAATCCCACATACTTGGTGACGAAATCTACCGAGAAATCCTTTGGATTTTGAGGCTGAAACATAAAGAACACTATTGCTTGTTCTTGAAAGAAACTGGAACATCTTTATCTTCATTTCGTTCTAATGTGGATGATTTTTGGAGAATAACGGTTCTGGATATGTCTGACTAAGTTATTAGGCTTTGACTGAGAAAAATAACATAGTTTAAGTGCCCAATGGATAGGGAAAATACCAAAATGACCATGACTTAAAAGCACATGAAGGCTATCAATGGTGGGATTGATGGACAGTCGTTTGGATTGCCGGTCGTCAACTGGGGTCGTGGTTCATGGTCTGCCCGACATGGCTTAACTAAAACGAGCATAACTTTTCACTCCAAGCTTGGAATTTAGCAAACTCGATGGTGTTGGAAAGAGTATTCAGTTATCTTTAATTCGATACGTCATGAGACACCTAATTGATTTTTTCTAAAAGATATGATTGTTTGAAGTTGACCCAACAACCATTTTCAACTAATTGGCTGCTAACCCTCACCTACGGCGAGACCTACAGTCCATAGGTCCAATCATGGACCGTACTAGTTAGCCGTGGGTGGGATCAGAGATCCCTAAATCCTGGACCACAGCAATGGACCCCACCTATGGACCGTGTGTCATACCACAGACCGTCGGTGGCTTCCGTGGTTCTTGCACTAGGTCTTGGAAAGCTGCATATTTCTATTTTCTCAACTATGAGGTGTTATAATATCAATCATTATTTTAAAGAAAAAATACAAAATCTAAAATAGACAAGTAAAAATAAATAGAATAAGTAACTAGTATAAAGTCAAATGCAACCATATCAACTCTTTGATTCTTTACTTGGTAACTAGCTTCTTGTTAGATATCATTCAGTCAATTAATAAGAGGTATGCAACATTTCTCTTCATTATGTATCTAATTATCTTTATTATGTAATCTCTTCTTTTATGACTCAACCTTCTGTTGTTTGATACTTATAATCTTTTTCTAAAGTATTTGTTTCAATGATTTGCAAAACAACACTTGTAGTGGCTTATCAAAGTATAATTTAGCTCCTTGCCACCAATTGCAGGTTGAATCCTCCAAAAGTTGTGCATTTTTTGAGGAACTGACACGGGTGTAACAATATAAAGAGTTTCAACAATATAGATATATAGTTAGAACTTAGACGTCTATATTTACTCGATCCAAACATCATTCTAAGTAGTTAGAAGTTTTACATTTTTCAATAGATCCAAACATCATCCTAAGAAAACATTACCTAAATACGCAACACTGAGTCAGGATTTTAAGTCAATGGGGTTTAAACCACAATTTTTTTGCTTAATGGATTCTACTTAAATTACTTTTACACATTAAATATGCTAAAGTTACTGAGTTCTGCTAAACCGCCGACTCTATTTAGCACAGTCTTCACAATTGCAGACTGCAGTGTAGTTTATTGGGCTCCCCAGAATGTTCAAGTTTGCCTTGCATACGTCTTCTTATATCTTCTGAAATTCTAATTCATTTATGTGATCAAAAGTGAATCAGAGTCTATTGTGATAAAGAAATGGACCTTCCGTGAGGATTGCGGCTAAGACCATTTAAAAGGGCCAAATACCGATGTTGGATTCAACAAACTGCTACCCTATGATAACCATGATTAAGATGAATAAATTACATGGTCTTATTTAATATGTCTCATTTGTTTGCAACTTTGCAAATCATGTTATCTATAAGACCATTGACTTCTTACAAGCTACAGCTTTAAGGTCATTATCACAAAGGAAAAAAAATCAGAATATAGTAGATATGGTTCATGCAAATTTGTGTAGAAGCTGCTCTGGTGAACCCAAAGTCATCCCAATTTGTCGGGATGGGAGGCATAGGTAAAACAACCATAGCGAAAGAAATTTACAATGATGTATCAATTCATTCTCATTATGATGTTCGTGCCTGGGCTACTGTATTTCAGAAGCACAATGTAAAGGAAATCTTGTTGAGCCTTCTAAAGAAAGGTCTATAGGGAAAGTGGTATTTTCCAAGTTAGGATAATGGGAGTCGAATACAGGTGGCAACCCGTAACAATTAGGTGGCTGGCTATGCTGATATAGAGAATCTTTCTTTGTATATGGACTTCATGGATCAAGATAGGAGTTGGAACCTTTTTAAAACTGCAACATTTGTTAATGAAGCATTACCATATGAGTTTGAGACTATTGGGAAGCAAATTGCAGAGAAATGTCACGGGTTACCACTAACTATTGTCGTGGTTGCAGGCTTCTCAAATTTCAAAGGGCAATAGAAGATTGGTAAAGTGTTGCTAATGATGTTAAGTAATTTGTCACAAATCAGTGTATAGGGGAGGTACATAAAGTAAAAAGTTGCTGCAAATCACTGAAACAAATACTTTAGGAAAAGAATAAAGTATCAAACAACAAAAGATTGAATCATAAAAGAAGAAACTACATAATCAAGATAATTTGATACATAATCAAGAAAAATATGGCATACCTCCTATTAATTGACCGAATGATATCTAACAAGAGGCTAGTTACCAAGTAAAGAATCAAAGAGTTGACTATGGTTGCATTTGGGGAAGTTTATTTATTATTTTTACGCTGTCAAATGAGCAGGTTGGATTGAAATTGAAGATATTAAAATGGGTTCAAATAGATATTGGGTTGGGTCTTGATCCACCCAATTTGACCCGTTTAATTTCAATAATTTTAATTTATCATTATTTAAGTTTTATAACCACAATTTGAATTTCAACTTATGAAAATTTAAAAAAACAAGTTACAAATTGTAACACCTCGAATCCAAAACAGACCAAAAATGCAGATTTTTAGAAGTTGCCATCCACGGACCGTAGGTCAGACCACGGCCCGTGCTGGTGGTCTGTGGTTCACCACTGCAACCCCTCCCCAGCCAAGCTCAGAAAATTGGCTAAGTTTCGACTCACGGACAGACCCACGGTCCGTAGATCAGACCATGGTCCGTGGTCTGTGTACGTGGATTAAGACCTTCTTTACCCAGCCTCTGACATGAACTATGGTCAACCAGCACGGACCGTCATTTGATCCAAGGTCCGTAGGTCTGACCGTAGATGAGGATCAGCAGCCAGTTAGCTGAAAATTCTAATGGGTTAACTTCAGATGGTCATAACTTTTAGCACAAAAGGAATTAGGTTCCCCATGACCTATTATATGATAGATAATTGAATTATCTTTCCAACTCCACTGAGTTTGCTAAAATCCGACCTCCGAGTAAAAAGGTATGCTCGTTTTAGTGAAGCCCTGTTGGGCAGACTCGACCTACGGATCCAATCGATGGACCATCGATTGAATGACGGCCCGTCAGTCCATTCCGTCGATCACTCCGACAGCAGTTAATTCAGGGGTCTTTTGGTCTTTTCCTATTTTGTTTAACCCCTTAGCTACGTCGTTTAAACCCTAAATCATGAGGTTTTAGTCAGTTTAAGCCTAGAAACATAACTAGAACTTACCTTAGTCAAAATCATTAATCAAAACTTAGAAAATTAGAATGCTAAAAGGAGAAGAGAGGTCAAAAACCCTAGTTCAAGAACGTAGCAAGGTTCCTTCAGTCCAACCCCGAAATCGAAAGATTTCTCCGTGGAATTCGTCACTAGGTATGTGGGATTTCACTAGTGGGTTCCTTTCGCCCATTAGGTCCCTAGAATTCAGTCAAATTCTTGATTCCATGATTATGAACAGACCTAGGAGAATTCCAACAGATCATTATAAATTAGTTATTTAAATGTTTCAAATCAGATTATCATGTTATTGCTCAGTTTATCGCATGAATTTCAGAACCCTAGCTATGTATTTCATTAGTTCTTGAATTACACATGCTAGGTCAGATATTTCAGTTATTCAGATATACATGCTCCAGTTTTATGCCACATTATCAGTATATTTCAGCATAAACCCTATTTTGAGTTATAAATCTTGAGAAGCTTTTCTTTAAGACAACACTTGAGTTTTGAGAAAGAGCTTCTAAAACATGATTAGTATGACAATTGAGTAGGTCATCAATGTATTAATAGTATGGTATCTAGATATACCATCAATGTTTATACAGTATGACTTCCCAAGTCATCAATGATCATAGTATAATATGATGTTGAATTGTTTTCTAAAAAGGAGTTTTCAAGTATGAGTATCTACATGTCAGTATTTTGAGCTATTCAGTATTTCAGTAATAATATATTCAGTTTTACATGCCTCGATTTATGAATGCATCATTATCAGATTAATTGTTGCATTCTCAATTTGCATGTTCAATTTTGAGCTATCCAGTATTTACAAAAATTCAGTCATAACCAGTTAACCACTTAATTCATTGGGAGTAGCATAATATTGAGTTGGACTAGGGTTCAGTGTACCCATATAGTCCCAGAACTACGAGCCACGTAGGTGTAAGTCCCCTCTGTGGGCAACATCAGTTTAGTGATCACGCCAACATGCCTTTATACCTCTGGCAGGGTATATTGGGTCCTCTCGATGGGGCGTATACATCGGACTCCACATTTAGCTCATGTGGTTTTATGTCGGTTATTAGTAGCTCCCACAGTTCAGTCAGATTCTATTGCATTGACCATTTATCAGTATATTCAGTATTCAGTCTCAGCATGTTATAAATTGGTCATTGCATCAGTTAGCTCAGTATTCAGTATATTCAGTATCTATATCATGTTCAGATTATTTCATTGCTTTATTGCTTTGTTCAGTTATATGTTATTTCAGCTTTACTCTATCCTGCATGCTCAGTACATTTCAAGTACTAACGCATACATGCGCTACATCTTCTTGTGATGTAAGTTCAGGTTCTCAGCATCCAGATCACGCTTAGATCGATTCTCGATCTCCAGTTCAACAGAATCAGTGGTGAGTCCTCATTCTCCGAGGACAATAGTCATGAGTTTCTTTTCAGTAGTTTTAGTCTTTAGTTTCAGTTTTGCTAGATCTTGTAACATTTCTAGTCAGTTTAGAGGCTTATTTCAGACATAGTTAGATTCAGCTTAGTACTTGAGTTTGATATTTCTTTTGTATTAAACTCTCAGATTTGATATATTCAGTTATAGTATATGGGTATTCCCCATCTTTTTAGATTTATTTATAAATTAGCTTCTGCATCAGTTTATTATCTTTAGTATGCTCATGATCATGCCAGCAGGGTTAGCTTGGGATCACTTGTGGTCCTAGGTCCAGTGTCCGCGTCTCGGGGGTAGCTCGGGGCGTGACACAAATTGATAGATAAATCTCAAAAGATATAAAATAGATAGTAATTAATACCTTTAATATAGGAACATACATTATATCAATATAAATTAAGAGTCTTCAAACGGATTGAAATTGGAGATTAAATTGTGATCAATTGAGAATTCTCTTAAGAGTTTTCAAAATAACACTATTTTAGCATCTCAAAGGATCCCGTGTGTAACATCTCACCTTAGGAATTGTTAAATTTAGAAAGCGCTAAATTGAGAATTTTGCAGGTTATGCTTAAGTTTGGAGTTTTGGGTCAACTTCAAACGACCATAACTATTAGTACAAGATAAGTTAGGTGGCCCATAAGATATAAAATGAAAGGTCTTGGAATCCTCTTTCCAATGCCACCAAGTTAGCTAAATTTCAAGTTCGGATGAGAGAGACATGTTTGTTTAAAGTCAGCATGTCTAGTTAAGGAAAGTTACCCGAATTAATGAGGAGAATTTTGGTTTTTTTCTTGCCCCATCAGATTAAAACAATTTTTTAGTAATATTTTTGGGTCAAATCTAATTTGGGTCAATTTTACAATTCTAATTTATGCTTAGGGTTTTGAGAGGAGTTCAAGAAGAGGAAAAGAGGAGAAACGGAAGAACGAACAAAATCTCTTGCGAATCGAGGATTTGTTTCTCCAAATTGAGGTATGTAAGCTTTCATAGTGTTGGGTTCGTTAACCCACACACCAATTAGGATTTACATATTCAAATTCTTCCATAATTATTGAAAGATTTATGTTCTTGGTGAGTTCTTGAAGCGTTGTTCTTCGTTCTTGAATTTTAATATTTCGTTGAGTTCTTGCGATTAGGATCTTGTGTTTGAGTATTGTTCTTGGGTAATTTAGAGTGGATTTCATTGTAATTATGTTGGGTCTAAGAATTCATAAGAGTTTGAAAGACATCGTTCGATTTTAGGGGTGGTTAAACAGGAGTTTGAAGCAAGAAAAGTCTCCAAAAATTTGGGTACAGGGTGAGGCGCCGCGCCACTTAGTGCGCCACAACTTTTTGCACTATTACCCAACCCACGGTCAGTAGTTTAGGGGCTGGGGCCCCATGCCACTCAGTGCTCCAGGGTCTCTAGGTCCCCTACCTTTCCGACCTTTTTTCCGTGTGAGTTCCCTCGAATCGTACCTCTATTTTCTACTTGATATCCACACTCTAAACTACATCTAAACATCGAGAGATTATTCATAACATTAATCATAATCCTTGAGTTCATAATTCAAATTCAAGGAAAGAGTTAAGAGTAAAGTCTTGAGAGTTCTTCAAGTCATATTAAGAAGTCCTTTACAATCTTTTAAAACTTGTTTTAAGACTTGAGTATTTGAGTTTGAGGATGAGAAGCGTTGTGTTTCATTTTTTTAAATGAATATATTGGAACTAAGTATTCCCAAGAGTAAATGTTTTTACATTTAAAATGAGGGGAAACCCCGATTTCCAAAGGAGTTCATAAGGAGTTTTGAGTACTATCTCTTTTAAGAGAAATATTTTGAGTAATAATCTCAAAGTTGAGGATCATAATTTTTTTTAAACATATGAACTAATTTATATTTTGGGAATAGTATTGAGCACCAATATGGGGACAAGTTCAGATATCTCAAAGTTCTCATAAACCATGTAGCCAACATAAGTAGAAAGAGTTTTACTTTTTAGATGATTCCTTATTGATTTTTAAGCATAGCTTAGTGGATCCACTTAGTTGAGGAGTTCTATACCCCGGCAAGGTATAGGAGAGTTTTGGTAACGTGGGCGAGATGTTGTATCATCACATAGCTCATAGTGATTGTTGTCGATTAGAGAAATCCCCAAACAGAGTTATTTTATATTTTTACATACAAACTGAGTTATTATTGTATTTTTTATAATGTTGAGTTGTTATCTACTATTTTAAATGTTTTATATAAATTGCATCTTTATTGTTTTTTTTATACTGTTTTGAGTTGAGTATCCATAAGGTGAGGTTAAGTTGAGTAGAGTCGAGGTGAGTATGTTTCCTTCATTCCAAGTTCAAGTTGTTATGTTATGTTCATTATTCCCCTTACATGCTTGTAAATTCAATGTAATGATGTTATTTTGCCTATATCATTTCATTATGTGGATACAGGAGATTAGGATCATCAACAGGAGATTCATTGATACCATTTGCAGTTCCAGAGTTGTTTGGTGATCCTCCTTGCTTTCAGAGGATAGTTTATATATTTTCATCTATTTTATTTTTGTTAGGATGATCGGGGGTCTTATCCCGACATCCCTCATATTATTAGAGGGTCCATAGATAGATAGACAGTAGCAGTTCATGAGTCTTTTTCATATCCAGTATTTAATGTTAGAAAAAGGATAAAAAATACCCTCAAACTATACGAAAAGATCTAAAAATACCCTTCATCCATCTACTGAGTTAAAAATACCCCTCCATCCATCTTTTTGACTCACTTTTGCCCTTTAAACTTATAGTCATTTCTTTATTTTATTTTTTAAAATTATTTATTTTGAGTTATTTCTTATTGGGTAAAATAAAAATCTCACCCCCACCAAAGTTGATGATATGGCAAACAAGATGAACTAAAAATACATATTAGCAAATAAAAAAAAAGGTTAAGATCTGGATAATGAGAAGAAATAAAGTGAACTAAAGATCCAACAAAATACCAACTTTCCGATAACCAAATTTTATAAAAAACTTATACTTACTAATTTATAATTATTGAATTTTTTTTGTTGGTTTCTGAAAATATATATATTGCCGGAATAAATGAAGAAGATTGGACATAGACCCATTAATCCTGTTTCTCTATTGAATCTTACCCCAAATTCTTCTGTCTCTAGGATTAATTGAACCTAAATACCGATTTTGGTGTGGCTGCAGGTGAATTTGGTCAGAAGCTTAAGTGATAACAATGCCTATTTGGTAAAGGAGAATAGATGGGAAGCTTTGTGGATGATGTTGTTTTATGAGTTGATGGGAATGATGGTAGTTTTTGATTCCATACTTTTAGTCGTTGGTAATCAATGGAGTATTTTGGTGGTGATATATATTGCAAGCTGCACAATGTTAAGTGATAAAATTTTCTCTCATTATATCCATTTATTAAAGAAATGGAGATAATCCGGCATTTATTCTGGCAATATAGTTTTAACAACCATTTAAATATTTTAACTTTCATAACACTAGTAAATATAAATGTGACACAAATATGTATAATATTTTGATAAAATTAGTTGTCGAAAAAAAGTTGAATGTTTCAATTCAGTTTTATTTCTTCTCCATTTCAAGTTCTTAGCCCTTTCGTATTTTCTAATTCCTAAATTAAATTTAGTTCATTTGATTTGCGATGTCATTTGGTGAGGGTGAGGTTTTTTTTTTATTCTACCCAATAGAAAAATAACACATAATAAACATTTTTTTCAAAATAAAATAAAGAAAGACTTGTTAGTTTCAAGTGTAGATGTGAGCCATAAAGGTGAATGGAGGGGTATTTTTAGCAAAATAGATTGACAAGGGGTATTTTTAGACCTTTTCCTATAGTTCAAGGGTATTTTTGGCCCTTTTCCGTTTAATGTTTAAAGACTTGAGTTGCCGCTTTGGCCAGTGAATTTTTACATAAAATATTCTGAGTATCTATTTTGAGACATTGAGTTAAAACTTTATTTTTAAAGCTCTTTTATTTTTGAGTAAGTCTTCTGCTGAGTATTGAGCCAGACCAAGGGTTCGCTTGGGGCCAGTAATGGTTCTCGAGTGCCGGCCACATCCAGGATGTAGGATCGGGGAGTGACACCATGTCAACACTTTCAATATTTATTTAAAATGTCAATATTTTGGTTTGTTATAAGGCTGATTGTATTTATTTAATTTGATAGGATACATGTTTTTAATCACAGAATGGAGAGAATCATGGGAAAAAATATTTTTAAGAAGGTAAAATTATTTCCCTTAGTTTTTGATCCTTACTCGTTTCAACTTTTTAAAATATGATTTTATCTGAGATATATTTGGATGAACTTCTTTAAATATGATTTTGTGTGTTATTATTTTAAACTTTAATTGAAATATAAATTGTGAGTGACAAACAATTATGAAAACTACATAATGATAAAGTAGTACAGATTTTTTGGCATTCAAATTGAGAATGGAATACAAAGTGATAATGAAATACAAACTGAGCACGATAAATACTCATTTCAATTAAAAAGTTAGTTCATACGACACAAAACCTGATTGTATACCATTAGGATGAATACAAATTCAAATCTAAATACAAACTAGCAGGTATACAAAGTGATATTGAAAATACATAATGAGCCAAATAAAATACAAAATCTATTTTCCTAACGCAATTAGTATGAATACCTATTCAATGAATACATAAATAAACTATATTTTGATTATTTAGAATTGAAAATGAATACAAAATCAAATCTAAATACAAACTATTTGATATACAAAGTGATATTGAAAATACAAAATGAGCAAAAGAAAATACAAAATCTGTTTTACTGATGCAATTAGGATGAATATCTATATAATGAATACATAAATAAACCATATTTTGGTTATTTAGAATTAAGAATGAATACGAAATGAAATATAAAATACAAACTATTTGGTACACAAGGTGATATTGTAAATATAAAATATGCAAAATAAAATAAAAAGTTTGTTTTACATATGCAATTAGTATGAATACCTAATAATGAATACATAAATAAGCTATATTTTGGTTATTTAAAATTGAGAATGAATGGACAATTACGAACTTCGATCCGACAATTGATTCATCAAGTTCCATAGATTCAAGAAGTTCTTTTTAGAACCATTCGTAGAGCGGCGGCGGAGATCTAGAACCTGATAGGGAAACCGACCGAGCTCGATAAGCACAAAAGTTGTGGAGCAGGTCCGACTCGTGATCAAACGTAGGAGAGAGAAAAATCAGATATTATCATACCCCAATTTGCACGAAGAATGGCCAAATGTTGAAATCATACAAGTCGAAGAAATTTCTAAACAAGTATAGGAGATAACAATGGTGGAAACAGTAGATAGAGTGGAGAGATTTGGGTAAAAACCGAGAACGAGAATATTGGAATGTGAGGTAGTTTTTATTTTCTATTTTACTTTTCGACGATAGTGGAGTCAAACTAGGTAAATATGGGTCTGATTTGAGAAATAAAAAAATAGTAAATCAAATATATTAGGATACATTATATTTTCTAAAATAATGACATTTTTAATAGCTATTCTAAAATGTAGATGTTTTACCTAATTATGTTAGGGATTTTGACTAGTTTGCTAATTTCTCTTAAAATGCGTTAAGAATTGAATGGGTTGAGATAGAACCCAATTCAAATTATCTTGAGTCAAACCCTTAAAATTATGTATAGGTTATCTATAGTTAGACTCAGTTTTGACACTTCTAATTATTTCCATACTTCCTTTTAATCTGTTTCCCTTATTTTATTTTTTAATCTATTTCAATTGGTTGAATTATATCTATGTAAGAGCATACATCACGATACCACCTTAATCTGCTCCAACGCTATACCTCGAGACACCAAATATCTCTTAACCACACAACACAAAGTTTCATTAGAACCCATATAAGCCTGACATTTTTGCTAACTTTCAACCTAGGAAGAACTTTACCCGACACTTACACCCTAACCAAAGCTATAATGAGCACATCACTACCACTCAATGAGCACTAATCGAAACATATTATCATAACCAACATGAGGAATATGACTGATCAAGAAACCATTTACTAAACCTATTCCTCAACCCACCCTACTACTAAGGATCATCTTTCATGAACAATCCAACCTATTTCAAATTCTCCAATATTTTTCTATGCCCTTTTCAAGATTTACTATCAGCCAATAATCATTCTCGTAAATAATCCTAGGAGTAATGTCCAACACTACTCAACAAACTATGGTTCATTTTGCTAAATACTACACGAGTGACTATTCCCACTAATGGATAATCATCATTTCACCAATACCCGGAAATATGGTCTCACCAACTTCACTGTTCCTCATTAAACATGCATCATCACTACAATGCAAATAGTTACCCAATCAAGGATAAAAATCACTACGTAAAATAAGGTATATGTCACGCCCCGAGCTACCCCAGGATGCAGACATGGGACCTAGGATCATGAGTGACAGCAAGCTAACCCTACTGGCATATCATAAGCATACTAGAGTAACGTGAAGTAAATAAATACTGTGCGAAAGCTTAAAATATCATATAACTGAAATGATGGGGAATATCCATAAACTATCTGAATATATGAAAAGTGAGAGTTTAACAACAGCTAAAAAGTCAAACTCAAATGCTAAAGCTGAATGTAACTATGTCTGAAAATAGCCTCTAACTGGCTAGAAGTGCTAGGACATGCCCCAGCTAAATTGAGCAAAAACTGAAACTAAAAACTGAAAATGAAAGGATAACTTGTCACTCGTCCTCGAAGAATAAGGACTCACCACTGATGCTACTAAACTAAAGATCGAAAACCGATCTATGCATAATCTAAATGCTTAGGACCTAAGCCTACATCACAAGAAGATATAGCGCAGAGTATACATCGGTACTTAAAAGGTACCGAGCATGCATGACAGGATAAATATGAACAATAAACATAACTGAACCAAATCATATATCTGAGAAATGGTAAGTGATAAGCATGATACTATAGTGAGAATACTGAACATGAACTAAATGGATGCAATGACCAAGTTTAGAACATGCTGAGACTGACATCTGACTAAAACTAATAACATGGTCAATGCAATCGAGTCTGACTGTAAGGGAGCTACTAATAATCGACATAAAAACAACATGAGCTAAATAGGGAGTCCGATGTATATGCCCCATCGAGAGGACCTAATATACCCTGTCAGAGGTATAGAGGCATGATTGGCGTGATCACTGAAATGTAATGCCCACAGAGGGGACTTATAAACTTACGGGGGAACGTAGTTTTGGGACTTAAGGGTGACTGAATCTAGTCCACTCGGTATTAAGCTACTCCCAATTGATTATCTAATTAACAATTTATGACTGAAATTCTGTAATACTGGAAAGCTCAAAAATATTGACATGCTATATGAAAATGCAACATTAATGTACGAATAATGAAACATTCAAATCTGAGGCATGTATATCTGAAATAACTGGCCTAGCATGTGTAATTCATGAATTAAAAGAACTATATGGCTAGGGCTCTGAATTTCATAAAAGAAACTATGCAATGAAATGATAATATGATTTGGGTCATTCTAACTGCTAAAACACAACAGTTTCTATCATTGAAGAAACTCTAGGTCTAGATAATATCAAGGGAATCAAGATTCTGACTGAAATCTAGGGACCTAATTGGCGAAAGGAACCCACTAGTGAAATCCTACATACCTGGTGATGAAATTCATGGAGAAATTTTTCAATTTCGGGGCAAGAACTGATGAAAACTCGTTGCGTTCTTGAACTAGGGCTTGGTTGACTTTCTCCTCTATTTTGCTCTTAGTTTAATTATTTTTTGGTGAATAATTGATTAGGTTAAGTTCTTATTAGTTTACAAGACTAAAACTGACCAAAACTATGCAGTTTAGGGGTTAAATGATGCAGTTTAGGTGTCCAACACATAGGGGAAAACACCAAAATGACCCTACTTAAAATCTGATGGGGCTGACCATAGGCCCTATGATAGACTGTTACAGGGACCATGAACCGTCTAGCTAGTCGTGGTACTTAGCCAGTAGTTGTTAGTTCTGGGGGCTTCGACCACGAGCCCTACCATGGCCTATGTGAATGACCATGGATCGTAACATCGACGTCGTTCTTCACTTGGGTTGGTGGTCTACTGACTCAGCTTTACAGACCTTTCCACGGCCTATCATCAAGACCACGACCCGTGGAGGGCTCTGTGGTCTGATGTTAGGGCCTGGGAAATCCTGACTCTCTACCAGGGGCACCAGTACGGCCCGTGAGGTGGTCCATGACCTATGAAGGGTCCTGTGGTTAACCTCGACTGAAGGGGTCCTGAAGTCCCCGGGCAGGTCAATGGACCATGGACCCTATTACGGTCTATGAACCCTGTCGTGGTTCACTGGTTCAGGTGATTATTTTGCTGCATTTTCTAAGTCTTGTTTCTCAGGTGTTACAATATCTCCCTTTTGGGAACATTCGTCTTCGAATGAAGTCTAAAATAGCTGGATAGGGAGCGAAAAACTTGCAACCCTGCCACTAATTTCTAGAAATTGATTTCTGACTGAACTATGTTCCAAGAACATTCAAATACGTTGAAAATGCAAGTACAATATGAAGGAACATGATACTAAGACTAAAGCTACGCATGAATGACTGAAAAACTTGAGAGGAACTATTACCTCAAGCTGGAGTGGAATCGGAAGGAAATAGATGAGGATGCTTGGCCTTTATGGCTGCTTCTACTTCCCAAGTAGCTCCCTCTACAAACTGACTCTTCCAAAAAAACCTTAACTGAAATGACTTCTTTGTTTCTTAACCTTTGAACCTGACGATCAAGGATTTCAACTGGTACCTCCTCATAAGTAAGGCTATCCTTCACAACGACACTCTCTAAAGGTACTATGGATCCTAGATCACCCACACAATTCTTCAACAATGAAATGTGAAAGACCAGATGCACTGCTGCTAGTTCTACTGGTAACTATAACTCATAAGCCACTTTACCAACTCTTTTCAAGATCTTGTAAGGGGCTATATATCTAAGATTGAGCGTCTCTTTATTGCCAAATCTCATCACCCCTTTCATAGGTGACACTTTCAGGAAAACCCAATTATCAATTTGGAACTCCAAGTGCCTTCTCCTTATATCTGCATAGGACTTTTAGGGACTCTTGGCTGTCTTAAGTCTATCTCTGATGAGCTGCACTTTTTCCATAGCATCAAGAACCGAATCAGGCCCTATTAAGGCTACTTGACCTATTTCAAACCAACCAACTTGAGATGTGCATCTACACCCATATAATGCCTCATAAGGGGCCATCTGAATGTTGGAATGGTAAAGGTTATTGTAAGCAAACTCTATAAGAGGAAGGTGATCATCCCAACTACCCTTGAAGTCGATCACACAAGATCTCAACATCTCCTCTAAGGTCTAAATGGTACGCTCTGCCTGATCATCCGTCTGTGGATGAAATGTTGTTCTAAGATTAACCTAAGTACCATGACCTTTCTAAAATGACTTTAAGAAATGAGAGGTAAACTGAGGACCTCTATCTGAAATGATAGGTGGAGGAACCCCATGCAACCTGACTATCTCATTAATGTAAAGCTTGTTGTAGCCTTCGCCGATTATGTAGTCTTGACATCTAAAAGCATGCAAACTTAGTAACTTTGTCAACTATCACCCAAATGGAGTCATGTTGTTTGTGAGTACGAGGTAAACCTGTAATGAAGTCCATGTTGATCACTTCCCACTTCCAAGTAGGAATGTTGATCTCTTGAGTCATACCCCCTGTTTTGTAATGTTCTACCTTCACTTGCTGACAATTGGGGCTCTTAGCCATTTCACCAAAAGACTTCCTATAGATCACAGTACATCTTAGTGGTGCCTAGATAAATAGAATACCTGGAGTTATGGGCTTCTGCAACAATCTGATGTCTCAATTCACCCACCTTAGAAATGCATAAACGGCCTTGATAGTGAAACACACCATCTCCCCCTTAAGAGAAAACATCAACCCTCTGTTGATGAATTGCACCCTTTAGTTGAAGCAATATCGGATCACATACTTCCTTTTCCTTAACCTCTACTACCAACAAAGATTCTGACTTAATTTGAACTATTACTCCACCATCTGATATGCTCATAAGGCGAACTCCCAAGTGAGCAAGCCTGTGAACATACTTTGCTAATTATTTTCTTTCTTCCTCAACATGTGCTACACTACCCATCGATAGTCTGCTAAAAGCATCTGCTACTACATTGGCCTTACCGGGATGGTAATGCACACTCATATCATAATCTTTGAGAAACTCAAGCCATCTCCTCTGGCGAAGATTCAACTCTTTCTGGGTGAACACATACCACTGCTACAAGCTCCAGGTGTGAGTCAGATACTTCTTCTCATGCACCTTAAGTTGTCTAGAAGAATAAGCTATAACCTTACCTCATTGCATCAACACACAACCTAGGCCGACTCTGGATGCATCACAATATATCACATAACCATCTGAACCCTCTGGTAGAGTCAAAATCAGAGTTGTACTCAACCTACTTTTCAGTTCTACAAAGATTTTCTCACAATCATTAGACCACTGTAACTTAACCCTTTTTAAAGTTAACTTAGTCAAAAGGGAGGCTATGGATGAAAATCCTTCCACGAACCTTCTGTAATAACCAACCAAACCCAAGAAACTTCTGATATATGTAGGAGAGGTAGGTCTGGGCCATTGTTTCACTACTTCTATTTTCTGAGAATCCACTCGGATCCTTTCGCTAGATACTAAATGCCCAAGGAAAGCAATATATTTCAACCAAAACTTACTTTTGCTGAACATAGCGAATAACTTGCGATCTTTGAGAATTTGCAGGACGCCTCTTAAATGAGTCACATGTTCCTCCTCATTCCTAGAGTAAATAAGGATATCATCAATAAAGACGATAATGAACAAGTCTAAATACTGCTTTAACACCCTGTTCATTAAATTCATAAAAATTACAAGAGCATTGGTTAGTCCAAATGACATAACTACAAATTCATAATGACCATACCGAGTTCTAAGGGCTGTCTTCGGAATGTCACTATCTCTGACTCTGAGCTAATGATAATCAAATCTAAGGACTTTCTTTGAAAAATGATTAGCACCCTAAAGTTGGTCAAATAAGTCATCAATCCTGGGGATGGGATACTTATTCTTGATTGTGACTCTGTTCAACTACCTGAGAGAACTATCTTTCTTCTTTACAAACAACATAGGTGCACCCCATGGGGAAATACTAGGTCTGATGAAGATCTTATCTATGTCACGCCCAAAACTACCACTGAGATGAGAACACGGGACCTAGGACCATAAGTGATCCCATGCTAACCCTGTTGGCATGATCACGAGCATACTAAAGATAATAAACTGATGCGGAAGCTAACTAATAAATAAAATGAAAAGATGGGAAATACCCATTTACTATAACTGAGATAAATGAAAATTGATGAGTTTAATACAAAAAAGATATTAAGTCAATACTAAGATGAATCTAACTATGTCTGAAAATAGCATCTAACTGACTAGAAATGCTGGGACATGCCCTAGCTAAGTCTAGCAAAACTGAAACTAAAGGACTAAAAATACTAAAAAGAAACTCAGGACTATTGTCCTCAGAGAATGAGGACTCACCACTGATTCTGCTGAACTGGAGATTGGGAACTGATCTAAGCATGATCTGGATGCTGAGAACCTGAACCTACATCACAAGAAGATGTAGCGTATAGTATGCGTCAGTACTTGAAAGGTAGTGAGCATGCAGGATAAAATAAAGCTGAAATAACATATAACTGAACAAAGCACATAAGCAATGATATAATTTGAACATGATATAGATACTAAATGTTGAGCTAACTGAATGCAATGACCAATTTATAACATGCTGAGACTGAATACTGAATATACTGATACATGGTCAATGCAATAGAATCTGACTGAACTGTGGGAGCTACAAATAACTGATAATAAAACCAAATGAGCTAAATGTGGAGTCTGATGTATACATCCCAACGAGAGGACCCAGTATAGCCAAGTGGATTTGGTTACGCTGAACTCTAGTCCAACTCGGTGTTATTCCACTCCAAGTGGATTGAGTAATTTTACAAATTATGACTGAATTTCTGTAAGTTACTGGATAGCTCAAATTGAACATGCAAACTGAGGATGAAACAATTTAAACTAATATTTTCATTAATGACTGAGGCATGTACAACTGAAGAGCTGAAATATCTAACCTAGCATGTGTAATTCAAAAACTAAAGAAATGCATAGCTAGGGTACTGGAATTCATACAATAAACTGAATATTAATGTACTCATCCGATTTGCATGATTCTAACAGCTAAGAACCCAACAATTCTAGCATTCAAGAAATCCTAGGTCTAGTCATATTAAGGGAATCAAGAATTGACTGAAAACTAGGGACTTAATGGGTGAAAGGAACCCATTAGTGAAATCCCCCATGCCTGGTGACGAATTCCACCAAGAGATCTTTTGATTTCGGGGATGGAACTGGAGGAAACTTGTTGCGTTCTTGAACTTAGGGTTGGTCGCCTCTTTCTCTCCTTTCGCTTATAATTTTTTATGTTTTGATTAAAGATCTGACTTGGGTAAGTTCTAGTTATGTTTCTAGGCTTAAACTGACTAAAACCAAGAAATTAAAGATTTAAATGGCGTAGTTTAGGTTTCCAATTAATAAGGAAAAGACCGAAATAACCCTAACTTAAAGTGCAGACGGATTGACTATGGCCACCTTTACAGACCGTGAAAGGGACCACGGACCATGAAGTTGGTCGTGGTTCGGACTTGGTGACTACTAGCTGAGGGCTTGAGTCCACGAGCCCTACCACGGCCCGTGTGAAAGACCACAAACCATGAAAGTGTTTGTGGTATCCACTTGGGTTGTGGTCTGGATGGACTGGCTAAGGGGTTTACTGGTAAGGCTTCATAGACGCCCCCACGGGTCATGTGAAGGACCACGTACTGTGAAGGTCCTCGTGGTGCTCACTTAGGCGTGGTAGTCTAAGGGGCTGGCTAGGGAGGTTTGCTGCCTTGACTCTACGAGCGCCAACACAGCCCATCATCAAGACCATGGACCGTAAAGGTACTCGTGGTCTGATGTCTGGGCCTGATGACTTCCAAGTCAAAATCACGGGCAGGTCTACGGACCGTGGACCCTATCACGATCCGTGAACCCTGCCGTGGTTCACTGTTATGGGTATATTTTTGAAATTTCTTTTTGGGTTTGGGTTTCGAGGTGTTACAATATCTCTCCCTTGGGATCATTCGTCCTAGAATGAAGACTAAACTAGTTGAAATGGAGGGAACGAGCTGCAACCCTACCATTAAACATTGAAGGTTGATTTTTGACTAAACTGAGTTCCAAAAACATGCAAATACGCTGAAAATGCACGTACAGGCTGAAGAAACAAAATACTAAGACTAAATTAGTGCATGAATGACTGAAAAACTGAAGAAAAACTGTTACCTCAAGCTGGAATGGAATCGGAAGTAAAGAGGTGAGGATACTTGGACTTCATGGCTGCTTCTGCTTCCCAAGTAGCTCCCTTTACGGACTTACTCCTCCACAAAATCATAACTGTAGCGACTTCTTTGTTTATCAACCTTCGAACCTGACGATCAAGGATTTAAACTGGTACCTCTTCATAGGTGATACTATCCTTCACAACCACACTCTCTAATGGCACTACGGATGCTGGATCACCCACACACTTCTTCAATAGTGAAATGTTGAAGATTGGATACACTGCTCCCAAATATGCTGGCAACTCTAACTCATAAGCCACTTTACCAATCTTTTTCGAGATCCGGTAAGGGCCTACATATCTAGGACTGAGCTTCCCTTTCTTCCCAAATCTCATCACCCCCTTCATAGGTGACACCTTCAGGGAAACCCAATCATCAACTTGGAATTCTAGTTCCTTCTCCTTACATCTGCGCAAGACTTCTGGCGACTCTAGGCTGTCTTAAGTCTATCTCTGATTAGTTGCACTTTTTGCATAGTATAATAGACTGAATCTGGCCCTATCAAGGTTGTTTCACCTACTTCAAACCAGCCCACAAGAGATCTACATCTACGCCCATACAATGCCTCATAAGGGGCCATCTGAATGCTAGAATGGTAACTGTTGTTGTAGGCAAACCCAATAAGAGGAAGGTGATTATCCCAACTCCCCTTGAAGTCGATCACACAAGCTCTCAATATGTCCTCTAAAGTTTGAATGGTACGCTCTGTCTGACCATTCGTCTATGGATGAAATGTTGTGCTAAGGTTAACCTAAGTATGAAGACATTTCTAAAATGACTTCTAGAAATGTGAGGTAAGCTGAGGACCTCTATCTGAGATGATAGATAAAGGAACCCCATGCAACCTCACAATCTCATTAATATAAAGCTTGGCGTAATCCTCCACCGAATTTGTACTCTTAACCACCAAGAAGCGAGAAGACTTAGTAACTCTATCAACAATCACCCAAATGGAGTCATAATGCCTGTAAGTACAAGGTAAACCTGTGATGAGATCTATGTTGATCACTTCCCACTTCCAAGTAGGAATGTCAATCTCTTGAGTCATACCTCATGGTTTCTAATGTTCCACCTAGACTTGCTGGCAATTAGGGCATTTAGCCACAAAATCTGCTATATCTCTTTTCATATCATTCCATCAATAGACTTCCCGCATATTGCGGTACATCTTAGTGGCACCTAGATGAATAGAATATCTAGAGTTTTGGGCCTCTGCAATAATATGTTGTCCCAACTCACCTACATTAGGACCACATAATCGACACTGGTAGCAAAGTACACCATCTCCCTTATGGGAAAAACCTCAACTCTCTGTTGGTGGACTGCACCCTTGAGTTCAAGTAATATCGGATAACTGTCTTGATTTTCCCTAACTTCCACTACCAAAGACGTTTTTTCCCATTATGAACCGTTACACCACCATCTGATATGCTCATAAGACGAACTCCTAGGCGAGCAAGTCTGTCAACATCCTTTGCTAGCTCCTCTCTCTTCCTCAACATATGCTACACTACCCATAGATAGTCTGCTAAGGGCATCTGCTACTACATTTGCCTTACTAGGATGGTAATGCACACTCATGTCATAATCCTTGAGAAACTCAAGCCATCTTCTCTGGCGAAGATTCAACTCTTTCTGGGTGAACATATACTGAAAGCTCTTATAGTCTATGAACACATCAACATGAACACCGTACAAGTAGTGCCTCCAACTATTGAGTGCAAACACCACCACTGCAAGCTCGAGGTTACAAGTCGGATAATTTTTCTCATGCACCTTAAGTTGTCTAGAAGCATAAGCTATAACCTTACCTCGCTGCATCAACACACAACCTAGGCCGACCCTGGATGCATCACAATAAATGACATAACTGTATGAACCCTCTGGTAGAGTAAAAACAGGAGTTGTGGTCAACCTAGTTTTCAATTCTGCGAAGCTTTTCTCACAATCATCTAACCACTGAAATTTGACCATCTTCTAAGTCAACCTAGTCAATGGTGAGGCTATGGATGAAAATCTTTCCACAAACCTTCTGTAATAACCCGCTAGACCCAAGAAACTTCTAATATATGTAGCAGAGGTAGGTCTATGCCATTGTTTCACTACTTCTATCTTATGTGAATCTACTTGAATACCTTCACTAGGCACAATATGCCCAAGGAAAGCAACTGCTTGTAACCAAAACTCACACTTGTTAAATTTTGCAAATAACTTTCAATCTTTGAGAGTTTGCAGAACAACTCTCAAATGACTCGCATGTTCTTCCTCATTCCTAGAGTGAATAAGGATATCATCAATAGAGACGATAACGAACAAGTTCAAGTACTGCTTGAACACTCTGTTCATCAAATCCATGAAAGTTGTAGGAGCATTGGTTTGTCCAAATGACATGACTACAAATATATAATGACCATACCAAGTTCTAAAAGTTGTCTTCGAAATGTCACTATCTCTGACTTTAAGCTGAGGATAACCTGATCTGAGGTCTATCTTTGTGAAATGACTAGCACCCTGAAGTTGGTCAAACAAGTTATCAATCCTGGGGATGGATACTTATTCTTGATTGTGATCTTGTTCAACTGCCTATAGTCAATGCACATTCTGAGAGAACCATCTTTCTTTTTTACGAACAACACTGGTGCACCCCATGGAGAAATACTAGGTCTAATGAAGCACTTATGTAGAAGGTCTTTCAACTGCTCTTTTAGTTCCTTAAGCTCAGCTAGAGCCATTCTGTAAGGAGAAGTAGAGATAGGCTGGGTATCTGGAATGAGATCGATTCCA
Organism: Solanum commersonii; assembly: GCA_029007595.1. Taxonomy (NCBI): domain Eukaryota; kingdom Viridiplantae; phylum Streptophyta; class Magnoliopsida; order Solanales; family Solanaceae; genus Solanum; species Solanum commersonii. The sequence goes on from JAJTWQ010000214.1 coordinate 355,341, forward strand.
AAGTTGATTTCCCTATCGGGAGGAACTCTAGGAAGATATTCTGGAAACACTTCTGAAAGCTCATTAACCACTAGAACTGACTCAAGAGTTGGGGGGTTATGAGCTTGAATCCTTAACCCGAACTAGATGATAGAGATAACCCTTAGAGATCATCTTTCTGGCCTTAAGGTAAGAAATGAATCGACCCATAGGTGCTAAGCAACTACCCTTCCATTTTAAGTTTGGTTCATCTCGAAACTAAAAAACGAACAATCCTAGTTCGACAATCGACTGAGGCATAACATGAATGTAAGAAATTCATGCCTAGAATGACATCAAAGTCTACCATTTCTAACTCTACAGGATATGCTGAGGTGATTTTTTGAGAGACTGCGACAGGGCAATATTTGTATACCCGTCTAGCTAAAATTGGGTCATCGACTGCAGTAGTGACTGAGAAAGGTTCTGGGAGAGTTTCTGGCCTCACACTGAATTGGACTGCTATATAAGGTGTTACAAAAGAAAAAGTAGTCCCTGGATCTAATAAAGTATAACCATCGAGATCAAAGACTCGTAACGTACCAATGACTACATCAGGAGAATCTTCCTGATCCTAGCAAGCCTGAAGAGCATAGAACCTATTTTGGCGTGGTTCGGCACCTGTACCAGATGAGTTACCCTGCTGAGTTGGGCGGCTTGCTGGTGCTGGTTAAGTTGTAGACTGAGCTCTTCCATTATTACCTCCTTGACCCTGTTTGGAAGGACAATCCCTCAACCTGTGACTAGACTGACCACACCCAAAGCATCCTTCCTTTCCTGTAAGACAGTTGCCCAGACGGTTCTTACCACAGTTAGGGAAAGTTGGGTAGGTTTTGGTGCCTAAAATACTACCTTGAGACTTAAAGCCTTATGCGCTCCACCCTTCTGATTATTCCGGAACTTGAAAGATGGGACACTGGCTGATAAGGGTGCTGGATTTGAAAATTTTTGCTGACTTTGCGAGTGATTTCCACCACCCGATTTCTGCTGAGAATAGTTGAAACGACCCCAAAAATGCCCGAAAATGTGCTTCGGAAACACCTATAAATTGTAATTTCCATATATCTCAAAATCCGTGCATCATTTCGGAAATTCGACTTCGTATTCTTATTCAGGGGGTCAAATTGAGTGGGAAATGAGTCTAACCCAAATTTTAGAGCAACCGTATCAAAATCCAAAATTTTCAAGTGAAGCCTTTTTCGAGGGTCTACTTTGGAGGGTCATATCTCCTAGCACACAAATTATTTGGTGGCCAATAATATATCCATGGAAAGCCCTTTGAGTTAGCTACCTAACGCACTTCGTTTCACCTCATTCGGAGTTCGGACGAAGAAGTTATGCCCATTTTCGTAAAGTCTGTCCGGCAGAAAAAGGCAATTTCCAGTAGCCGATTACCTGTTCATTTACTGTTCACCCGCCCCTTTTTTTTTCTAAGTGTTGGACGAATTTTTTCCAAAGGGTATATATTATTTCCTAGATACCATTAATTCATTCCCATCCCTAAAAACATTTCCCTCTCTCAAAAACTCTCTCAAAACCCCAAGGAAGCTCAAGGTGAAAGATGGAGCTAGGGTGGATGGTGGCTATTGATTTCTTCACCAATTTCGTTTGGTTCTTGAAGATAAAGGTATGGGGATCCTTTATCCTTGATCATTCTTTCTTTCAAGGAGCCCAATCAAAAAGGTTTTCAAGGTTTTTCAAATACACAAAAAAAAATCCTATTTCGATTCTAGCATGGGTTCTTGCATAAGAAAGGTTTTAAATGATGATTTATATTGTTATTAATGATTATTAATGATTTTTAGAAAGAAATCCCCATGAACCCATGTTTTCCCTAAATTCCTAAAGTTGGCATATGAAGTGGGATTATTGTTTGTGATTGAATGATGATAGAATTATGCTTAAATGGAGTTGAAGAGTTGATTTTATTATTAGTTATGCTTATCTATTGTGAATTATTGGAGAGTTGAGGAATGATGATTGTGGCTTTGGAAAAGGGTAAGTTGGCCTAACTTCATTGTTAATGTAGAATTGATATAGAATCTTGATAGATTGATGTGTGATCCACTTATGGTGAAGGTGTCTACTTATGGAATGTATTATGATTGAGGCTATGAAGGGTATTATATGAGTGTTATTGTATTGTTATATTATTATATATGAATGAGGCTATATGTAAAGTCCTATATGAAGCTATATGTGAAGGTATGATGTGAATGAGTTTTATGTGAAGCTATATGTGAAAGTATGATGTGAATGAAGATAATGTGATCACATTATGAATGTAAGGGTGTTGTTGTAGGTTGTTCACTGGTTTGGTTGTATAATTACTACCCTATTTTCCATGCTCTTTGATTCCATTACATGCCTTCAAGGTGTTTGACAAAATGTCCAACTATGGAGAATTGATGAATCGATGCTTAAAAGCTTGAGTTATGAGATGTATGGAAATTTCATAGATGTGTTGATGACACTCATGAATGTTGATGATAGAATATGAAGGATTCTTCAATGTAAAGTATACCTTGAATTGATAGGGCTTATGCATCCTTTTCTGGTATAAATGATTATATTGTTGATTGTTGAATCCTTGGATCGGTAGGACCATGGCACCCTTCCACACATGCTTATAATGAACCTTGGATCGGCAGGCTTATGGCACCCTTCCATTAATGAAAAGTAATGTACCTTGGAATCGCAGGCTTATGGCACCCTTTCCATAAAGGTTAATGATGAGACTTGAATCGGCAGGCCCATGGCACCCTTTCAAGTGGAGTTAATGAGCTTTCCTAAATGAGACTTGAATCGGCAGGCTTATGGCACCCTTTCATGTCTGATAATGTCAAAGTAATGAACTATTCTATGGGAATGTAGGCTAAGCACCGAGCGGATTTGGTTAGATGGAAACTCCCCCGACAGTTAGGCATGAGTTTCAATGATCGTCTACCTTATCCCATAAACTATGTGCCCGCATAGGAAGCTAGTGGATCCATTAAGCTATATACCGGTCTTCCTTAGGCAAGTAGACCACCTCTTTTCGGTGTGGGGACTCATGACACCGGATTCCATGACAAGCTCTCATGGTCTATGTCGGTTAAATGCTTACTTCCCATCATGTGAGATTTCATCATGGTTTCTTGACAGTTCTACAAAGTGTAGGTAGTAGTATGGGATGCTACCTATACATTGCACGAGTAGGCTTGGAGAGGGTCATAGTGAGTTTCTCTAAATCCTAATGTATGTGACATGAATGTGCCCTAAATGGTTTCTTAAAGAATGTTGGTCTATTGAAGTTATGTTGTAAATGAAATGTCCTTATCTAAGGTAATCTTGGGGAACACTTAAGTGTGCTTGAAGAGGTTGTATGGGCGGTCACTTCTTGTCTTACTCAAGTGTGTCTTAAGGTTATATTAGGTAGAGGTCCTATGGTAATGAAATGACATGTGTTCCTTTAAAGTTAAGCACGGGTTGTATATGAATATATGTTGAGTATGTATACGGTTGGATATGGTTTTATATGTGAACATTGATTTAGTATGTTATATTGTAATGGTACATTCCTTATCTATGGTAACCCTTAGGAACACTTAGGTGTATATAAAGAGATTGTATGGGCGGTCACTTTATGTTCACATAAGTGTGGCTTTGGGTAACTTGAGATAGGGGGTCATGAAATGATGAAAAGGCTTACTTGTCAATTATATTCGTGTATTGTACATTGGTACTAGTTAAGCATGTCTATTATGTGGGTATTGTCTTATATGTGGATGATGACTTGAAATGTGTCTCTTATAATTGTGATATGAAGGTTTTATCAAAAATGGCATGAAAGCACATATTTCAAATAAATGTCCCTTTTTGGCATGTTTTTGCATGGTCTCCATACTTAGTACTTAATTGTGCTAACCCCTTTCTTCCCCTTTTTGGACTAAAGTGTAGGGATTTGGAGATGATGACATGTCATGGCTTTGATAGGTTTCTAAGTGTTGAAGATGAAGACTTGGTGAGTCCTCATAGATTCGAGGACAATACCCAATATGTTCTTTTATGTCTTTTTAGTTTTGTTTAAGTTGTGTACGGGATTAGTCCCGAATTTTGTACTCTAAAGTATTAGATGGTTTGAGACATCATGTATAAAGTCTAGAAAGTCTTCCGCTTGCTATTTTTTTTTTTTATGCAATATTTTCTTGGTAAAGAAAGTTTTAAATTCCTTATGGTTTTAGTGTCTATGCGATGAATGAATGCTAAGAGGCTTGTATTAGACCTCTTCGAGGTCGAGTACGCCGGTTACGACTAGGGGTGCTCCCGGGTCGTGACAAACTTGGTATCGAGCATAAGTTTCCGGGATGGTCTTAGGTTGTCTCAAAACCACATCTAGTAGAGTCTTGTTCATAATGTGAAGCGCGCCACATTATGAATAGGGAGGCTATTGGGTGCTAAGAAAGTTTCACTTCTTCATTCTTTTAGTCGTGCCATGGAGTTTCTCTCTATAATGTCTTCCTTTTTTTTTCATATGTGATGGTCATTTGGGTGTAACCTTTGAGGAACTTTTAATGTTGCAAGGATTGAGGGAGAGAATGTTAGTTGTGATGCCAACTATGACTTGGTGACTTAGTAGGTGTGAGGTGAAAGATTGTGGTGATGACTTTAGTATGAATGGGATTCCTTTGGTTATGCGTGTTGTTGGTAGTATCCGGCTTAGTCATGAGGAAGTTTTGTGATGTGTTGAAGGAATTTGTGAAATGTGTGGTGATTTAGAAATGCTAGGTGTAATGAGTATAAATGCCTAGAGTTGTTTTGATCCGACCTTAGGATGGAAGGAGGCGAGTTTGAAAGAACTAGTAAGAGTTTCTCCTAAGTGGGGATCTATGTGGTTAGATGATAAGGTCTTTACGCGTGGTTGATGTTTATGAGTTAGGCTTGAAGGATGTTTTCATTACAAGAGGTTTAGTGAATTGAAGAGTTGGGTAAGGATGGTTTTGGTAAGATTGATGGTATTTTCATTGAGATTTTTATGAGATGTTAAGGTTGACCTTAGTTGGGTTTACCCTTAAGTGGGGGATGGTATGTTGAGTAGTGAAGTTGTTGGGAAGTGTTGATATCCTTACCTACTTCTATATGTGCTTACTCAAGCCTAAAGCCAAGAGTTCCTAGAAGCTTGGTTCATGTTTTGGAGTCTTATGTGAAAAGGAGTTTTTCCATGGTCTCCTTATGTCATGCATGTTTTAAATGAATTCTTGTTAAATGAGAAAATGAGTTTTCATGTTTCATGCCCCTCATGTTGATAGGCAATTAGAGTAAGTAACATATGTGATTCATGAGGTGAATGGTTTAAATGTGCTTTTAAGAAGTAATTGCATAATTGGCCGAAGATCATATGATAAGCATGATTTGAGTTGGAGGAGGAAATTCCTCCAATGAAACGGAATATGTCTAAGTTGCATGCATATTGAGTTCGTAGAAGTAGTCCTATTCTCTCATGTAGTATGATGTGTGTTTTAAATGGAGATTTTTTTCTCCTAAGTTGTGCATTGTGTGTAATATGGCATACTTGACTTGATGATGTGAATTAAATGAACATGCTTGAATGTGTTCTTATGAAATGGAATGTTAGCTCCTTATGTGGTGGAAACTTTCCTAAAGAGTAGAGGAGGTAGTTCCTCCCATGTTTATGTGAATTAATGAGGTTTGCGCATTTCCATAAAAACTTGTGTTTTTGAAGAAAGATGAGTTGTATGAGTTGTTTCCCTCATGTTGTAGTGCATTGGTTATAAGTGATCAATTGTACTTCATGAAAATAAGGTATGAGCATGTCTTAGTAAGGAGTTGAGAAGTTCCTCCTTGAAAGAGTGCTATTGAACATGGAAACTTGCATATGTGCTTAATGATGTATGGACTATGTAATGACTAGGAGAAGGTAGTTCCTCCTATGAACATGAGAAATGTTGATGTTGGTGTGTTATGATTAGGAGAAGGTAGTTTATCCTTGAACATCACTAAACATGATAATGTCATTGCATACATTCATGTTTAAGTTGACAATTGGTTCATTGTGGTTTTACAATTATGTTGAGGTTTTGAAATGAGGTGTAAGTGCATTGTTGCATCCCTATGTGGGCTGAATTTTCCATGTTTGTGTCTCTCATGTATGTTTCTTTAACATTCGGGGACGAATGTTCCCAAGGGGAGATATTGAAACGACCCCAAAAATGCCCGAAAATGTGCTTCGGAAACACCTATAAATTGTAATTTCCATATATCTCAAAATCCGTGCATCATTTCGGAAATTCGACTTCGTATTCTTATTCAGGGGGACAAATTGAGTGGGAAATGAGTCTAACCCAAATTTTAGAGCAACCGTATCAAAATCCAAAATTTTCAAGTGAAGCCTTTTTCGAGGGTCTACTTTGGAGGGTCATATCTCCTAGCACACAAATTATTTGGTGGCCAATAATATATCCATGGAAAGCCCTTTGAGTTAGCTACCTAACGCACTTCGTTTCACCTCATTCGGAGTTCGGACGAAGAAGTTATGCCCATTTTCGTAAAGTCTGTCCGGCAGAAAAAGGCAATTTCCAGTAGCCGATTTCTTGTTCATTTCTTGTTCACCCGCCCCTTTTTTTTTCTAAGTGTTGGACGAATTTTTTCCAAAGGGTATATATTATTTCCTAGATACCATTAATTCATTCCCATCCCTAAAAACATTTCCTCTCTCAAAAACTCTCTCAAAACCCCAAGGAAGCTCAAGGTGAAAGATGGAGCTAGGGTGGATGGTGGCTATTGATTTCTTCACCAATTTCGTTTGGTTCTTGAAGATAAAGGTATGGGGATCCTTTATCCTTGATCATTCTTTCTTTCAAGGAGCCCAATCAAAAAGGTTTTCAAGGTTTTTCAAATACACAAAAAAAAATCCTATTTCGATTCTAGCATGGGTTCTTGCATAAGAAAGGTTTTAAATGATGATTTATATTGTTATTAATGATTATTAATGATTTTTAGAAAGAAATCCCCATGAACCCATGTTTTCCCTAAATTCCTAAAGTTGGCATATGAAGTGGGATTATTGTTTGTGATTGAATGATGATAGAATTATGCTTAAATGGAGTTGAAGAGTTGATTTTATTATTAGTTATGCTTATCTATTGTGAATTATTGGAGAGTTGAGGAATGATGATTGTGGCTTTGGAAAAGGGTAAGTTGGCCTAACTTCATTGTTAATGTAGAATTGATATAGAATCTTGATAGATTGATGTGTGATCCACTTATGGTGAAGGTGTCTACTTATGGAATGTATTATGATTGAGGCTATGAAGGGTATTATATGAGTGTTATTGTATTGTTATATTATTATATATGAATGAGGCTATATGTAAAGTCCTATATGAAGCTATATGTGAAGGTATGATGTGAATGAGTTTTATGTGAAGCTATATGTGAAAGTATGATGTGAATGAAGATAATGTGATCACATTATGAATGTAAGGGTGTTGTTGTAGGTTGTTCACTGGTTTGGTTGTATAATTACTACCCTATTTTCCATGCTCTTTGATTCCATTACATGCCTTCAAGGTGTTTGACAAAATGTCCAACTATGGAGAATTGATGAATCGATGCTTAAAAGCTTGAGTTATGAGATGTATGGAAATTTCATAGATGTGTTGATGACACTCATGAATGTTGATGATAGAATATGAAGGATTCTTCAATGTAAAGTATACCTTGAATTGATAGGGCTTATGCATCCTTTTCTGGTATAAATGATTATATTGTTGATTGTTGAATCCTTGGATCGGTAGGCCCATGGCACCCTTCCACACATGCTTATAATGAACCTTGGATCGGCAGGCTTATGGCACCCTTCCATTAATGAAAAGTAATGTACCTTGGAATCGGCAGCTTATGGCACCCTTTCCATAAAGGTTAATGATGAGACTTGAATCGGCGGGCCCATGGCACCCTTTCAAGTGGAGTTAATGAGCTTTCCTAAATGAGACTTGAATCGGCAGGCTTATGGCACCCTTTCATGTCGATAATGTCAAAGTAATGAACTATTCTATGGGAATGTAGGCTAAGCACCGAGCGGATTTGGTTAGATGGAAACTCCCCGACAGGTTAGGCATGAGTTTCAATGATCGTCTACCTTATCCCATAAACTATGTGCCCGCATAGGAAGCTAGTGGATCCATTAAGCTATATACCGGTCTTCCTTAGGCAAGTAGACCACCTCTTTTCGGTGTGGGGACTCATGACACCGGATTCCATGACAAGCTCTCATGGTCTATGTCGGTTAAATGCTTACTTCCCATCATGTGAGATTTCATCATGGTTTCTTGACAGGTTCTACAAAGTGTAGGTAGTAGTATGGGATGCTACCTATACATTGCACGAGTAGGCTTGGAGAGGGTCATAGTGAGTTTCTCTAAATCCTAATGTATGTGACATGAATGTGCCCTAAATGGTTTCTTAAAGAATGTTGGTCTATTGAAGTTATGTTGTAAATGAAATGTCCTTATCTAAGGTAATCTTGGGGAACACTTAAGTGTGCTTGAAGAGGTTGTATGGGCGGTCACTTCTTGTCTTACTCAAGTGTGTCTTAAGGTTATATTAGGTAGAGGTCCTATGGTAATGAAATGACATGTGTTCCTTTAAAGTTAAGCACGGGTTGTATATGAATATATGTTGAGTATGTATACGGTTGGATATGGTTTTATATGTGAACATTGATTTAGTATGTTATATTGTAATGGTACATTCCTTATCTATGGTAACCCTTAGGAACACTTAGGTGTATATAAAGAGATTGTATGGGCGGTCACTTTATGTTCACATAAGTGTGGCTTTGGGTAACTTGAGATAGGGGTCATGAAATGATGAAAAGGCTTACTTGTCAATTATATTCGTGTATTGTACATTGGTACTAGTTAAGCATGTCTATTATGTGGGTATTGTCTTATATGTGGATGATGACTTGAAATGTGTCTCTTATAATTGTGATATGAAGGTTTTATCAAAAATGGCATGAAAGCACATATTTCAAATAAATGTCCCTTTTTGGCATGTTTTTGCATGGTCTCCATACTTAGTACTTAATTGTGCTAACCCCTTTCTTCCCCTTTTTGGACTAAAGTGTAGGGATTTGGAGATGATGACATGTCATGGCTTTGATAGGTTTCTAAGTGTTGAAGATGAAGACTTGGTGAGTCCTCATAGATTCGAGGACAATACCCAATATGTTCTTTTATGTCTTTTTAGTTTTGTTTAAGTTGTGTACGGGATTAGTCCCGAATTTTGTACTCTAAAGTATTAGATGGTTTGAGACATCATGTATAAAGTCTAGAAAGTCTTCCGCTTGCTATTTTTTTTTTATGCAATATTTTCTTGGTAAAGAAAGTTTTAAATTCCTTATGGTTTTAGTGTCTATGCGATGAATGAATGCTAAGAGGCTTGTATTAGACCTCTTCGAGGTCGAGTACGCCGGTTACGACTAGGGGGTGCTCCCGGGTCGTGACAATAGTCATAGCCTTCTTGTTCTCCTTATCCTATTCCCTAAGCTTGTCACCCTCAACCTGCTAAGCATGAGTCATAAGCCTAGAGATGCTCATATTTTCCAAGAATATAGCATTCCTACATTCTGTCTTCACCAAGTTTGACACTCCATATAGAAATTTATTTATCTGAACTCTTGAATCTGCAACCATGTGAGGGGCATACCTGGAGAGTTGGGTTAACTTGAGCCCATACTCTTGGACTGTTATGCTACCTTTCCTTAAGTTCATAAATTCCTAGGCCCTTGATTCTCTCAACTCTATGGGGAAAACCTATCCAGAAAGGTTTCACTGAAACAATCCCAAGTAATAGAAGTTGCATCTATTCCCCTGTTCCCCTTCTACTGAGTATACCAGATATGAGCTATATCTTTCAGTTGATACGATGCTAACTTAACCCGGTCATTCCCAGTTACCTGTATCACCTGAAAGATCTTCTCTACCTCATCAATGAAGTTCTGGGGATCTTCTCCAATGGCGTTCCTAAGAACTCTGGTGGATTCATCCTAACAAAGTATCGCACTCTAGCTGTATTTGACCCAACATTGGCATTTTCCTGAACTGGAACCCGCTGATTGTTCTGATTGGCCACACTCGGAGCCAACATCTAAATGGCAGTCCTGAATTCTGCATTCCAGACTTCTTGATCAGGGACTGAATGAGTTGCGTTTGCATTCCTGGCATTCAAATTTCTGGCATTAGCTCTATAGTGAGGCATGATCACTAAAATGTAGAACGTCGAGTTAGAATAAAATTAGATCATACTTTACACACGAAAAGAGTAACAAGAAAATGAAGATTCTTTCTAAAACACTTCATAACCTCCCTCTCATTAGATGTGGTGCACTTCACACTCATGAAAAAGACTCTACTTAATGTGGCTTTTCAGACATCTTAGGACTCTTAAACCTAGTGCTCTGATACCAAGTTTGTCACGCCTCGAACTACCCCCAAAATGCGGACACGGGACCTAGGACCACAAGTGATCCAAAGCTAACCCTGCTGGCATGATCACGAGTATACTAAAGATAATAAACTGATGCGGAAGCTAAATCATAAATAAAATGAAAAGATGGGGAATACCCATATACTATAACTAAGATAAATGAAAACTGATGAGTTTAATACAAAGAAGATATTAACTCAATACTAAGTTGAATTGAACTATGTCTCAAAATAGCCTCTAACTGACTAGAAATGCTAGGACATGCCCCAGCTAAATCTAGAAAAACTTAAACTAAAAGACTGAAAATATTGAAAAGAAACTCATGACTATTATTCTCGGAGAATGAGGACTCACTATTGATTTTGCTAAACTGGAGACCGGGAACCGATTTAAGCGTGATCTAGATACTGAGAACATAAACCTACATCACGAGAAGATGTAGCGCAGATTATGCGTTAGTACTTAAAAGGTACTGAGCATGCATGATAGAATAAAACTTAAATAACATATAACTGATCAAAGAACATAAGCAATGATATAATCTGAACATGATATAGATACTGAATACTGAGATAACTGTATGCAATGACCAATTTATAGCATGCTGAGACTAAATACTGAATATACTGATACATGGTCAATGCAATAGAATCTTACTGAGTTGTGGGAGCTACTAATAACCGATAATAAAACCACATGAGCTAAATATGGAGTCTGATATATACGCCTTATCGAGAGGACCCAATACAGCCGGCCAAAGATGTAGAGGCATGTTGGCGTGATCACTTAAATGATGCCCACATAGGGGACTTACAACCTACATGGCTAGTAGTTCTGGAATGTATGGGTATGATGAACCCTAGTCCAACTCGGTATTACTGAATTTCTGTAAGTTACTGGATAGCTCAAACTGAACATGCAAACTGAGGATGCAATAATTAAATTGATATTGATGCATTAATAACTGAGGCATGTACAACTAAATAGTTGTAATATCTGACCTAGCATGTGTAATTCAAGAACTAAAGAAATACATAGCTAGGGTTCTGAAATTCATGCAATAAATTGAATATTAATATCCTAATCTGATTTGGATCATTCTAATAGCTAAGAACCCACAGTTCTAACATTCAAGAAATCCTAAGTCTAGTCATAATAAGGGAATCAAGAACTGACTAAAAACTAGGGACCTAATAGGTGAAAGGAACCCTGACTTACGCTACAGAAGGGCTGACCATGGCCACCTTCACGGATCGTGAAAGGGACCACAAACCGTGAAGTGGGTCGTGGTCTGGAAATGGTGACCACTAGTTGAGGTCCTGACACGGTCCATGTGAAGGACCACGGACCGTGTTAAGAACCACGGATCGTGAAAGTGTCTGTGTTCTCCAATTGGGTTGTGGTCTGCAGGGACTGGCTAGGGGGCTTACTGGTAAGGCTCCATGGACGCCCCACGGATCGTGTGAAGGGCCATGGACCGTGAAGGTCCTCTCTGTCCTCACTTAGGCATGGCGGTCTAAGGGGCTGGCTAGGGAGGTTCACTGTCTTGACTCTACAGGCGCCACCATGGCCCACATCAAGACCACAGACCATGAAAGTACTCGTGGTATGATATCTGGGCCTGCTGACTTCCAACTCAAGACCACATGCAAGTCAACGGACGTGGACCCTATGATGGTCCATGAACCCTACTGTGGTTCACTTCTTTAGGTATATTTTTGAAATTTCTTTCTGGGTCTGCATTTCGAGGTGTTACAATCTAGAAGGTCTTTCAACTGTTCTTTCCATTCCTTATGCTCAGCTGGAGACATTCTGTAAGGAGGAATAGAAATAGGCTAGGTATCTGGAAGGAGATCAATTCCAAATTCGATTTCCCTTTCGAGAAGATCTTCTGGAAACATTTTTGGGAACTCATTAACTACTGGAATTGACTCAAGAGTTGGGATTTCGGATCTTAAATCCTTAACCCAAACTAGATGATAGATATACCCCTTGGAAATTATCTTTCTTGCCTTAGGGTAAGAAATGAATCGACCCATAGGCGCTAAGCTACTACCCTTCCATTCTAAGATCGATTCATCTAAAAACTGGAAACGAACGATCCTAGTTCTACAATTGACTGAGGCATAATAGGAATATAACCAATCCATGCCTAGAATGATATCAAAACCTACCATTTATAACTCTACAAGATCTGCTGAGGTGACTTTCTGAGAGACTATTTCAGGGCAATTTCAGTATACCCGTCTAGCCATAACTGGTTCACCAACTAGAGTAGCGACTGAGAAAGGTTCTGAGAGAGTTTTTGGACTAACATAAAATTTGACTGCTATATAAGGAGTTATAAAGAAAAGAGTAGCCCCTAGATCTAACAAAGCATAAAAATCTAGATTAAAGACTCGTAATGTACCAGTGACCACATCAGGAGAATCTTTCTGATCCTAGAAAGCCTGAAGAGCATACAACCTATTTTGGTGCTCATAAGAAGAATCTTCCTGATCCTAGCAAGCCTGAAGAGCATACAACCTATTTTTACGCTGACCACCACCCTTACCAGATGAGTTACCCTACGAAGTTGGGCAACTTGTTGATACTGTTGAAGTTGTGGATTGAGATCTACCATTATTACCTCATTGACTTTGCTTATAAAGACAATCTCTCAACCTGTGACCAGACTGACCACACCCAGGACATACTTCCTTTCATGCAAGACACTCTCCTGCATGGTTCTTACCACACTTAGGATAGGTTGGGTAGGTCCTAGTACCCGAAATAATCCCCTGAAACTTAAAGCCTAATGCCCTACCTTTCTGATCTTGTCGGAACCTGGAAAATGGAGCACTATTTGATGAAGGTGCTAGGGCTCAAGATTTTTACTGAACTTGCGACTGATTTTCACAACCTAATTTCTATTGAGAATTCTTATAGTTGCCAGTCCTAGCCTTCTTATTCTCCTTAGACTGTTCCATAAGCTTATCTCTCTCAACCTGCTGAGCATGAGTCATGAGCCTAGAGATGTTCATATTTTCCAGCAACATGGCATTTGTGCACTTGGTTTTCACTAAGTCTGACACTCAATACAGAAACTTAGTCATTTGAGCCCTGGAATCGGCAACCATGTGAGGAGCATACCTAGAGATTTGGGTGAGCTTGAACCCGTACTCTTGGATTGACATGTTACCTTGCCTCAAATTCATGAATTCTTGAGTTGTTGCCTCCCTTAACTCTCCTGGGAAGAACCTGTCCAGAAAATTTTCACTAGAACACTCCCAAGTAATTGGAACTTCATCTGTACCCCTATTTTCTCTCCATTGAGTAAACCAGATGTGAGCTACATCTTTCAGCTGGTACGATGCTAACTCCATCCTATCATTTCCAGTCACTTGCATTGCTCCAAAGTTCTTCTTGACCATAGCTATGAAGTTTTTGGGATCTTCTCCAACTTGCGACCCTCAAAACTCTAGAGGATTCATGCTAAAAAAATCATGGACCCTGGGTGTAGTCGACCCATGATTAGCATTTGCAAGAACTGAACCTGCTAGTTGTTCTAGTTAGTCACACTCTAAGACAAAAGATGAATGACATTCCTAAACACTGCATCCGAGACCTCCAGATTTGGGACTGGAGGAGCCGCGTTAGCATTCCTAGCATTAGCATTCCTTTGGTAAAGCTCTATAAGGAGGTATGATTTGAAACGCATAACAACGAGTTAGAAAGTTGGATCATACCTCATGCACCATAAGAGTAGCAAGAAAGTGATGCCTTTCTAAACACCTCATATCTTTTCTGTCATTATATGTGGTTCACTTCACACCCATGAAAAAGACTCTACTTAGTGCGGTTTTTCACATATCATGGGAAACTTAAACCTAATGCTTTGATACCAAGTTTGTCACGCCCTGAGCTATCCCTGGACGCAGACACGGGACCTGGGATCACGAGTGACCCCAAGCTAGCCATGCTGGCATATCATAAGCATACTAGACTAAACTAGAGTAAAGAAATACTGTGCGAAAGCTTAAAACATCATATAATTGAAATGATGTGGAATACCCATAAACTATTTGAATATATAAAAAGTGAATGTTTAACAACAGGTGAAAAGTCAAACTTAAATGCTAAAGTCGAATCCAACTAGGTATAAAAAAGCCTGTAACTGACTAGAAGTGCTGGGACATGCCCTAGCTAAATCTGGCAAAAAATGAAACTAAAAATGAAAGAATACCATGTCACTCGTCCTCGAAGAATGAGGACTCACTACTGATGCTACTGAACTGAAGATCGAGACCCGATCTATGAGTGATTTGACTGTTGAGGACCTGAACCTACATCACAAGAAGATGTAGTGCATAGTATGCGTCAGTACTTGAAAGGTATTGAGCATGCAGGACAAGATAAAGATAAACAATAAACCTAACTGAACCAAAGCATATATCAGAGCAATGATAAGAGATAAGCATGACACTATACTGAAAATAATGAACATGACCTAACTGGATGCAATGACCAAGTTTATAACATCCTGATACTGAAATCTAACTATAACTGATAACATGGTCAATGCAATAGAGTCTGACTGAAAGGGAGGTACTAATAACCGACATAAAACCACATAAGCTAAATGTGGAGTTCGATGTATATGCCCCATCGAGAGGACCCAATATACCCTGCCAGAGGTATAGAAGCATGACTAGCGTGATCACTAAAATGTAATGCCTGCAGAGGGGTTTTATAAACCTATGAGGGCATGTATTTTTGGGACTTGAGGGTAACTGACCCTAGTCCACTCGATATTAAGCTACTCCCCATTGATTATGTAATTAACAATTTATGGCTGAAATTCTGTAATATTGGATATCTCAAAAATACTGACATGCTAACTGAAAATGCAATAATGTACTAATAATGAAACATTAAAATTTGAGGCATGTATATCTGAAATAACAGGCCTAGCATGTGTAATTGATGAACTAAAAGAACTATATGGCTAGGGTTCTGAATTTCATAAAAGAAACCAAGCAATGACATGATAATCTGATTTGGGTTATTCTAACAGCTAAAACACAACAATTTCTAACATTCAAGAAACCCTAGGTCTAGATAATATCAAAGGAATCAAAAGGAACCCACTTGTGAAATCTCACATATATGGTGACAAAATTCACAGAGAAAGTTTTCAATTTTGGGGCTGGAACTGAAAAAAACTCATTGCGTTATTGAACTATGGCTTGGTAGACTTTCTCCTCTGTTTTTGTCAAGACCCGAGGGTACACCCGGGATGCAACACGGCGTACTAGACCCAGAAGGGGTCTAATACAAGCCTTATAACATTCTTGAACATAAGAACATAAGAACATACGAAAATAGAGAAGAATTAAAACTTTCTTTACAATAGAAAACCTCTTTCATTAAAAGCAAGCAGAAGACTTTCTAGACTTTGTATACTATGTATCAAACCATCTAACACTTTGAATACAACATAGGGACTTAGCCCATACAAAAGCTTTAACATAAACTAAAAGACATAAAGGGAACATAATGCGTTTTGTCCTCGAAACTATGAGGACTCACCAACTCTTCATCTTAAAGCACCTTAGAAACCTACTCCTCAAGCATAGAACACCAATATCTCCAAATCCTACACTTTGGTAAAAAATGGAGAAGAAATATGGGTTAGCACATTAGATGTACTAAGTATGGAAGCCATGCTAAAACCATGCTTAAAATGAACATTTTCTTTGATAGTCATGTTATATGCCATTTTGATAAAACCTTCATGAACATAAACATAAGAGGCATAATATTCAACCACAACCAACATGCAAGTCATTTGAACCACATTAGAACATAATCATCATGTAAACATTTACCTTCACATAAAGCCTTTACCTCAAGTAACCCATAAGATATACTTTGTGCAATGTATGGATAGAGTCCCATACCACCATCCACACCAAAGTACCACCTTAAGGTCACCAAAAGTGAACTTACCATTCAACCTTTCCACCTTTACACAATAAAGCATATAAGAGACATAAACATTATATAAGTCACATCATCACATTAAGACCAACATCTAAGACAACTCTAAGTGATACTTGTGCAATGTGCAAGTAGCATCCCATACTACTACTCACTCTAAGTACTCTTTTGAAGTCACCATAGACAAGGCACCTTCATATACAATAAGTCATGACAAGGAAGTAACTCATAATACAATCCAACTATAGGATGCATCTTTACATTAAACATATAGGCATTTAAGTCACCCATGCTTCATTAGCTTCATTAAGAACACCTTCATTCACTAGACATTAAGCCAAAATTCTTATTAACATCATCATAAGGGCCCATTCATTTCACTTAACATTATAAAGGAATACACCATGACCTCCCTCAAAGCCTACTTGTGCAATGCATTGATGGCGTCCCATACCACCACCCACACTAAGTAGTGCAATCTTAAGAAGCCATAGTTCATTAACATTCTTTGTGGGGGTAACCCTTAGCCGACATAGACCATGTGAGTTTGACATCGAATCTGGTGTCACCCTCACCGGATGAAGGGATTCCTACTTGCCTAAGGTAGGACCGTCATTTTTATAGCTTAAGTGGATCCACTAGCTAAACCTATGTGGGCACATAGTTATGGGATAGGGAGATTTCTACTAGATACCCCACCTCAACTTACGGATGATCATCTATATCAATACTAGATACCCCACCTCAACTCTCGGATGAGCATCCATCTTATTTTAAATCCATTCGGTGGTTGGCATTATTCCCCACAGAGTACTTGACATTCATTACATTCATTTATTATGGGATGAGGGATTGTTACTAGACACCCCGCCTCAACTCATGGTTGAGTATCCATCTCAAACCCAACATTCATTAAAATAGGATATAGGGATTGTTTCTAGATACTCCTCCTCAACTCCCGAATGAGCATCCATCCTATACCAACATTCATTCATAGGAAAGCTCATAGATACAAAGATTAGAATGGCCTTTCACCTAAGAATCCCCTTATTGTGAGAAAGTCCTTTCACAACAAGTCATTATCATTCATTATAGTACAATTGAGAATAGCCTTTCAATTAACCCATCATCATTAACATTATCATAGTAACTTCATTCATTATTCATTAATGAGTATGTGTATATGTGAGAATAATCTTTCACATATAGCCTCATCATTCATAGGTGTTAATTGAGAAATAACATTCAATCATAACACACTTTCATTCTAAACATGAACATGATACATTCATTGAAATCACACACCCACATAATTTACATCATGATCACATATAGATCCTTCATAAATAGAGGTACAAGGAAGATATCCATCAATTCAATACCACAATATACATAGTAACTAAACACCTCCGCCTTTCAAGTGGATCAATAGCTCAAGTACAATTCTACTTCAACAAGTAATTAGGTCATAACTTGCCTTTCAAGGTCATGAACCAACATCAACCCATAACTCTAAACTACTACAATAGAATAGGAAATTGACATGATTCAATCACTTATAATTAATTCAACAATCTAAATCAATCTATGCATAATCCATCAACATTCATTCATGATCAACAAACCCACTTCATAAAAGTACAATTTAGGAATTGAGAGAATTCATGGGTTCATAGAGTATTTTCATCATAAATCATCAATTAAACACCAATACAATCATAATTTGTCATTAGAAACCATTAGAAAATATTTGATGAAAGAACCCATAAGATTGAGTAAAACCCTAGATTTTTCAGATTTTGAAATCACCTTTGAATTGGCTCCTTGAATGGAAAGTTAGAGAAGGATCAAGACTACCATACCTTGCTATTGATTCCGCATGAAAATCCTTTGAAAGCCTTGAAGATATGACCTTGAGAGCTTGAAGTCTTCACCTCCAATAGAGGTTTTTAGAGAGAGGGCTTTTGGAGGGGAGGGGAGGTTTTGATTTGGGGTTTTGAAATAATGAGGTCTAAAATGTGTTTTAATACTTTTAATACTCTTAAAAATACTTCAATAAACCCAAAATAACCGTCCAAACAATTAATAGGTCGAAATAGGAATTTACCAAAATAATCTTGGCTTGGCAGAACCCAAGACAGATTGCGCAGTGATGGACCATGGACCTAATTCACGGATAGTGGATGGGTCCATGGACCGTCCTGGCTATCCGTGTTTCATGGCTAAGGCTTGCTCTTGGAGGCTGTTGTAGGGCTCGACTTACAGAGGCCGTCCATGGACAGTGGATATACCTACGGGGCGTGAACTCGTTTCGTAGGTCACCACATTTTGGTGACTCCAAGTTTTCTTTGGGGTCTAGCTAAGGATCCTCCTCAAAGACCCCTAGGGTCATTCTTGGGGAGTCGTACCTTGAAGTTTGACCCCTAAACCCCTCAACCCCTCAACCAAAGCACGGGACAACATTTTACAACTCATAACCCAAAACTTACTCAAAACGACACTCATCAAGCTCTAGTTCAACCTACTGGATTTTAGGGTTGTTACATTATCCCTCACTTAGAAACATTCATCCTCGAATGACACTTTAAACACATTAGGAGGGTTAAGGACTCAAGAATAGAAGCCCATCATGCATGCAACATCATAAACAATGCACAAAACTAGGAGGAAACATCAACTCTACATTAATAAGCTCAAACATAATCCATGTAATTCAAGAAAGTAGGAACTATATCTATAAACTCATTATGCATGAAAACTTCATCATTTCTTATGTCATTGGAGGAACTACCTTCTCCAACTCAAATCATGCTCATCATAACATTATTAGGCACCTTATGCAATTACTCTCAAAAGCACATTTAGGCATGTTCAACATATAACCTCATGAAACATATATGGAACTTATACTAGATGCACATTTAACATGGGGAACAATAAATAATGAAAACTCATTTTTTCATATAAACAACAATTCAACTAAAACATGCATAAGTAAGGAGAACATGGAAACACAATATCACACATGACTCCAAGACATGAAACAAGCCAAGAAGGAACTCTTTGTCTCAAGCTTGAATAGGTACATAAAGAAAGAGGTATGGACATTGGAAATCACAACAACCTGACTACTCAACATACTATCCACAACTTAAGAGTAAACTCAACTAAGATCAACATGAACACCACAAGGGAACCTTAATCAAGACATCCACAACTTACAAGAAACCATCAACATACCCATACTTTTAAACTAGGAAAGTCCTCATTAAGCACTCCTGCTCAGAATCAACCTTACCACATCACTCAAGGTCTCATATGAGTCTACCACACCGGGTCTAAACTCCTCAAACTCCCTACACCTCTTAAGGTAAGAACATCAATCAATCCTAACTCATGAACATCAAGGACACTCAAAGGCCTTATCATCGAAGCACATTATTCTTTACTTAGGAGAAAGCGTATACCAACTTTTCTAAGCTTCACTTCTTTCAATTCTAAGGTTAGAGAAAAACATCACTAAACCTTCATACTCATCACACCTAGGCATTCCTAAAAACACCACATTTCACTAACTCTTTCAACATACCTCAAAACTCATCATAACCTTCTACCAATATCACACATAACCATAAAACAACCCATTCATACTAAATTCAACACCAGAATATATCATCTCAATCATCAAGTCACATAGCCATAGTTGGCATTACAACCAACCTTTTCTCTCTCTCAAACCAAGTAACATAAATCTTTCAAGAGTCACACTATATAGACCTTCACATATGGAACAAGAGTGAGACATTATAGAGTTAAAATCTATGGTATGACCTGAAGAATGAAGAAGTGAAACTTTCTTAACACCTAATAGCCTCTTATTCATAATGTGGCGCACTTCACATTATGAGCAAGACTCTACTAGATATGGTTTGAGAAATCCTAAGACCATTCCAAAATCGTGTTCTTTGATACCATGTTTGTCACAACCCGAGGGTACACCCCAGATGCAGCACGGTGTACTCAACCCCAAAGGGGTCTAATACAAGGCTCATTGCATTCTTGAACATAAGAACATAGGAAAATAGAGAAGAATTAAAACTTTCTTTACAATCGAAAACATCTTACATCTTTCATTAAAAGCAAGCAGAAGACTTTCTACACTTTGTATACTATGTCCCAAACCATCTAACACTTTGAATAACATTGGGACTTAATACATACAAATGCTTTAACATAAACTAAAAGACATAAAGGGAACATAATGGGTTTTTTCCTCGAAACTATTAGGACTCACCCAGTCTTTATCTTCAAGCACCTTAGAAAAATACTCCTCAAGCATAGAACATCAATATCTCCAAACCCTACACCTTGGTAAAGATGGAGAAGAAATATGGGTTAGCACATTAGATGTACTAAGTATGGAAGCCATGCAAAAACCATGCTTAAAACAAACATTTTATTTGATAGTCATAATATATGCCATTTCAATAAAACCTTAATGAACATAAACATAAGAGGCATAATATTCAACCACAACCAACATGCAGGTCATTTAAACCACCATAATCATCATGTAAACCTTTACCATCACATTTAGCCTTCAGCTCAACTAACCCTCAAGCTATACATTTTGCAATGTATGGATAGAGTCCTATACCACCATCCACACCAAAGTACCACCTTAAGGTCACCAAAAGTGAAACTACCATTCAACCTTTCGACCTTTACACAATAAAGCATATAAGAGACATAAATATTACATAAGTCACATCATCACGTTAAGACAAACATCTAAGACAACTCTAACTGATACTTGTGCAATGTGCAAGTAGCATCCCATACTAATACTCACTCTAAGTACTCTTTTGAAATCACCATAGACAATACACATTCATATACAATAAATCATGACAGGAAAATAACTCATAATAAAATCCAACTATAGCATGCATCTTCACATTAAACATATAGGCATCTAAGTCACCCATTTTTCATTAGCTTTATTAAGAACACCTTCATTCACGATACATTAAGCCAACATTCTTATTAACATCACTGTAAGAGCCCATTCATTTGATTTAACCTTATAAATGAACACACCATGACCTCTCTTAAAGCCTACTTGTGCAATGCATTGATGGCGTTCCATACCACCACCCACACTAAGTAGTATATTCTTAAGAAGCCATAGTTCATTAACATTCTTTATAGGGGTAAACCTTAACTGACATAGACCATGTGAGTTTGACATAGAATCCAGGTGTCACCCTCACTGAATAAAGGGATTCCTACTTGCGTAAGGTAAGACCATCATTTTATAGCTTAAGTGGATCCATTAGCTAAATCTATGTGGGCACATAGTTATGGGATAGAGAGATTTCTACTAGATATGCCACCTCAACTCACGGATGAGCATCTATCTCAAGAGTTTGTTGCTAGATACCCCACCTTAACTTCCGGATGAGCATCCATCTCATTTCAAATCCACTCGGTGCTTCACATTATTCCCCACAAAGTACCTGACATTCATTATATTTGTTCATTATGGGATAAGAGATTGTTACTAGATACCCTGCCTAAACTGGCGATTGAGTATCCATCTCAAACCCAACATTCATTAAAACAGGATATAGGGATTGTTGCTAGATACTCCACCTCAACTCCTAGATGAGCATCTATCTCATCCCAACATTCATTCATTAGAAAGCTCATAGATTCAAAGATGAGAATAGCCTTTCACGTAAGAATCCCTTTATTGTGAGAAAGTCCTTTCACAACAAGTCATTATCATTCATTATAATACAATTGAGAATAGCCTTTTAATTAACCCATCATCATTAACATTATCATAGAGACTTCATTCATTATTCATTCATGAGTGTGTGTATGTATGTGAGAGTAACCTTTCACATATAGCCTCATCATTCATAGGTGTTAATTGAGAAATAATTATAACAACCCTAAAAATGAACTAGTGAAACTAGAGCCTCACATGTGAGTTTGGAGTTGAGAACTTGATGAAACGATGAGAAATGACCGTGACGTCCGGAAACTAGTCATTTGAACTAGTGAGTTGTAAGGGTCAACTTTAAATGGTCATATCTTTTAGCTCAAAATGAATTAGGTGGACCTTTACCTATCCAATTAAAGGTCTCTGAGTCCTCTTTCCAACGCCACCGAGTTTGCCCAATTCCGACCTTAGAGTAAAAATTTATGCCCAAAATATTGAAGCACTGTCAGGCTGAAGAAAAGGGCGAACTAAGACGGGAAGGGGCAGAATTTTTAAATTAAGACTTTATGGGTCCTTAGTCCTTTTCCAAAATTGACCCTATGCTATTTTATTCCTTTCTTAGAAACTATAAGACCTTTTTATGACTTAATTCCTTTCATTTAAGTCACTCCTCTTAGAATTAAAAAGAACCCATCTCCTTTCATATATTTCTTTCAAGTTCAAGGAAGAAGAAGGGTGAAGAACTAGGGTTTCAAATTGGAGGCTTCTTTCATCAATTTTCGTGGGCTTTCTCAATATTAAGGTATGGGGACTCTCTATCTTTGATTCCTTTTTCAATCAAAGAGCCAATTCAAAGTATTTTCAAAGTTCTTCAAAAACCCTAAAGTCCTAATTTCGATTCTAGCATGGGTTCTTGCATAAAAAGGGTTTTAAATGATGATTTGTATTGTTATTAATGATTATTATTGGTTTTTAGAAAGAAATCCCCATGAACCCATGTTTTCTCAAATTCTCTAAATTTCACCATAAAGTGGGTGTTTTGATTTTGAGTAGATGATTATAAAAATTGTGTTTAGTATGGTATGGGCTGTTCATAAATGGTAAGATGGCTTAATCTCTTAGTATTGATATAATTGTTGTTGATTGGTTTGATCCACCTTTGGTGGAGGTGGTTATTTGTTGTATTATTGTGAATTGAGTCCATGAAGGGCATTATATAAATGTTATTATATTGTTGTATTATTATACACATATGAGGCTATATGCAAAGTCCTATATGAAGCTATATGTAAAGTTTTATGTGAAGGTATGATGTAAATGAGTTTTTGTGAAGCTATATGTGAAGGTATGATGTGAATGATTTTTATGTGATCTTGTGATAATCCTATGTAAAGTGGATAACATTGTGAGTTAAAGTATGATTTCTCATGATGGATATATGAAATGATGTTGGATTATGAAGTATCCTTAGATGATAATTATGTGACTTGGTTGATAGACTAAGGTGTCTCTCCTTGTTACTTAAAGTCTTGAATGCATGAATGTTTGAAGTGGGCAGAACTAAGAAATGGTGCCTTTTCATAAGTCTAGCTTTCCTAAGTAAGTGTATAACCTTGAAGGATGGGCCTGAAACGACCCAAAAAGTTCCTAAAAATGTGCTTCGAAAGTTATCGGAAACTTGTTTTAGCTATATCTAAAAATCCGTTTTATTTTTCAAAAATCCGACTTCATATTCTTGTTTAGGGGGTCAAATTGAGTGGGAAATGGGTCTAACCCAAATTTTAGAGCAACTGTATCAATATCTGAAATTTCCAAGTGAAGCTTTTTTCGAGGGTCTACTTTGGAGGGTCATGTCTCCTAGCACACAAATAATTGGGTGGTCCATAACATATCTATGGAAATCCCTTCGAGTTAGCTACCCAACGCACTTCGTTTCACCTCATTTGGAGTTCGGACGAAGAAGTTATGCCCATTTTCGTAAAATCTGTCCGTGCAGAAAATGCAATTTCCAGAGAGCGAATTTACTGTTCATAAGCCTCATTTTTTTTTCTAAGTGTTGGACCCATTTTTCCAAGGGCATACTTTGTTTCCTATATAGCATTAATTCAATTCCCATCTCTAAAACATTTCCCAAAATACCTCTCCCATACTTACACACATTTTCTCTCAAGAACCCTAATCCAAAACCTTCCTCAAGATTGAAGAGATTCTTGCTCCAAGTTCCAAGCTTCCCTTGAAGACACTCTCAAGACCTTCATAAAAACTCAAGGTATGTGGTGTTGAACTCATGGGTCCTTCCACCCATAGTGCCTAGACTCTATTCTACTCACTAATTCATGGTTTAAGTTGAGATTCATAAATTAGTCTTGTTTCTTGTATAAATTTCTTGCACAGTGAATTCTCGCATGAAAAGTGGTTGTTTTGAGCATGTTGTGACTCTAGAACTTGAATCTAAACTTGGAATTGATGTGGAGATTTTTCATGTGGTCTTGTGGGTGTTAAAAGGCGTTGTTGTAGGTTGTTCACTGGTTTTGCTGCATAATTACTACCCTATTTTCCATGCTCTTTGACCCCATTACATGCCTTCAAGGTGTTTGACAAAATGTCCAATTATGGAGAATTGATGAATTGATGCTTTAAGGCTCGAGTTATGAGATGTATGGCATTCCAGAGATGTGTTGATGACAAACTAAGTTTGTGTATATGTTCATTCCATACATGAGATTGCATTAGAGCCTAATGTGAATTTCCTATATAAAGTGTTGCATGACCATGCCCGGTTCGGGGGAAAAGAACCGGATAACCATGTGAGAGGTTTATACCTCACCACCTAGGATGATTGGGGTGTGACCAACTTCAACCATGTGAGGGGTTTATACCTCACCACCTAGGATGCTTGGGGTGTGACCAACATCAACCATGTGAGGGGTTTATACCTCACCACCTAGGATGCTTGGGGTGTGACCAACATCAACCATGTGAGGGGTTTATACCTTGCCACCAGGGTGTCCGGGTGTGAACGACATCCCCCATCCTAAGTTGGGGTTATTGATTGGTTGGATTATGCACACACATATGATATCTACTATTAGTATAGATTTACTTAAACATGTTTTCACTTCACTTTGATCATGCATCCTCATATTGTTATTCATTATGCCTATGGAACTATTTCTTGCATTTCGATTGTGTCCTTATCTAAGGTAATCTTGGGGAACACTTAAGTGTGCTTGAAGAGGTTGTATGGGCGGCCACTTCTTGTCTCACTCAAGTGTGTCTTAAGGTTATATTAGGTAGAGGTCCTATGGTAATGAAATGACATATGTTCATTTAAAGTTAAGGATGGATTGTATATGGACATATGTTGAGTATATGTATGGTTGGCTATGGTCTTATATGTTAATGTTGACTTGTATTATGTCTCTTATACTTGTAAAGGAAAGGTTTTATCAAATGATATGAAAGCATTTTACTTCCTTGAAAATGTCCTTTTTGGCATGTTTTTGCATGGTCTCCATACTTAGTACTTAATTGTGCTAACCCCTTTCTTTCCCTTTTTGGACTAAAGTGTAGGGATTTGGAGATGATGACATGTCATGGCTATTTGATAGGTTTCTATGTGTTGAAGAAGAAGACTTGGTGAGTCCTCATATATTCGAGGACAATACCCAATATGTTCTTTTATGTCTTTTTAGTATTGTTTAAGTTGGGTATGGGATTAGTCCCAAATTTTGTACTCTAAAGTATTAGATGGTTTTGAGACATCATGTATAAAGTCTAGAAAGTCTTCCGCTTGCTATATTTTTTTTATGAAATGTTTTCTTGGTAAAGAAAGTTTTTAATTCCTTATGGTTTTAGTGTCTATGCGATGAATGAATGCTAAGAGGCTTGTATTAGACCTCGTCGAGGTCGAGTACGCCGGTTACGACTAGGGGGTGCTCCCAGGTCGTGACAATAACATTCAATCATAACACACTTTCAGTCTAAACATGATCATTATACATTCATTGAAATCACACACACATACTTTACATCATGATCACACATAAGTAAACAGCTCTATCTTTCAAGTCGATCAATGGCTCAAGCACACTTCTACTTCAACAAGTAATTAGGTCATAATTGCCATTCAAGGCCATGAACCAATATCAACCCATAAATCCAAACTACTATAATAGAATAGGAAATTGACATGATTCAATTACTTAATTCAACATAAACATCATTAATTCAACAATCTAAATCAATCTAGGCATAATCCAGCAACATTCATTCATGTTCAACAAACCCATTTCATAAAAGTACAATTTAGGAATTGAGAGAATTCATGGGTTCATAGAGTACTTTCATCATAAATTATTAATTAAACACCAATACAATCATAATTTGTCATTAGAAACCATTTGAAAACAATTGATGAAATAAGCCATGAGATTGAGTAAAACCCTAGATTTTTCATACTTTGAAATCACCTTTGAATTGGCTCCTTGAATGAAAAGTTAGACAAGGATAAAGACTATCATACCTTGCTATTGATTCCTCACGAAAATCCTTTGAAAACCTTGAAGATTTGACCTTGAGAGCTTGAAGTCTTCACCTCCAATGGAGGTTTCTAGAGAGAAAGCTTTTGGAGGGGAAGGGAGGTTTTGATTTGGGGTTTTGATATAATGAAGTCTAAACTATGTTTTAATACTTTTAATACTGTTAAAATACTTTAATAAACCCAAAATAACTGTCCAAACATTTAATAGGTCGAAATAGGAATTTACCAAAACAACCTTGCCTTGGCTGAACCTAAGATAAATTGCATAGTGATGGACAACGGACCCAATCCACGGACCATCCTGGTTGTCGGTGGTTCATGGATGAGTCTTGGTCTTGGAGGATGCTGCAGGGTTCGACCTACGGAGACCATCCACGGACAGTGGATGGACCTACGAGGTATGCACCCCATCCGTAGGTCACCACATTTTGGTGACTCTAAGTTTTCTTTGGGATCTTGGGGGTTTAGCTAAGGGTCCTCCTCAAGGACCCCTAGGGTGGTCCTTGGCGAGTTGTACCTTGACGTTTGACCTCTAAATGCCTCAACCAAAGCTCTGGACAATAGTTTACAACTCATAACCCAAAACTAACTCAAAACGTCACTCGTTAAGCTCTAGTTCAACCTACTAGATTTTAGGGTCATTACAGTTTTGCTCTTAGTTTGATGATTTTTGGTGAATAATTGATTAGGTTAAGTTCTAATTAGTTTACTAGGCTAAAACTGACCAAAACAACGTAGTTTAGGTGTCCAATGCATAGGGGAAAAGACCAAAACGACCCTACTAAAAAATCTAACTGGGCTGACCACATGCCCTATGACGGAACATCACAAGGACTATGGACCATCAAGCTGGTCGTGGTCGTCGGCCAATAGCTGCTGGTTCTGGAGGTTTCGACTACGAGCACTACCACGGCCCATGTGAAGTACCACAGACCATGAAGGTTGATATGGTTCTTCACTTGGGTTGGTGGTCTATTGGCACAAGTCTACGAACCGTCCTATGGCCCGTCATAAAAAGCACAGCCCGTGGAGGGCTCTACGGTCTGATGTAAAGGCCTGGGAAATCCCGACTCTCTACCATGGGCACCTGTACGGCCCGTGAGGTGTTCCACGGCGTGTGAAGGGTCCCGTGGTTCACCTCTGCTGGAGGGTGCTGAAGTCCACAGAAAGGTCAACAGACCGTGGACCTTATTACGGTCCATGAACCCTACCGTGGTTCACTCGTTTAGTGATTTTTCTTCTACATTTTCTAAGTCTGGTTTTCGAGGTGTTACAATCTAATTTAGAATATATATAATTTTCCTCAACTAGGAAACATCACCCAGACAAATTTGATAACCATTATGCCCAAGGTTACCATATCTACCTTTTCCTACAAAATTCTCTCATTCATTGTTTTCAGTCTTAACACGTTAAACTACATTATGAACTTTAACATAATCTCAAGACCAAACTAAGCAATTCATAGACAACTCAGAATCATATTATCACATAATAAATTTCAGCCACATCGAAACACAATTCATATTGTCATATACCCTCTATCATACCAGAGTAACTCTTTTCATGGTTCCCAACCATGTTGACTGTCTCAAAACCGAGTTTACCCATAGTCATAAAAAATCCTTTTACCCTTACCATCTTTACCAATGGTAATACCATGTAGTTTTAAAATCATCCCATATATAATGAAGACTTTGCCTCAGTGACATAATGTTTTAGGATTGGACTATACCAAAACATGCTCAATAATAATCAAGTCAAGAATTTTCCTTGTCTACAATAACACAAAAGTACAAGGAATTACCTCTCACACAACTTTAACCATTCATGAAAATAAACTTCACACATTTGAATTTAATCAAGCAATATAATGTGCAGGGTAAAAATCAATAAGCATTCATCATCACTTTAATCAAGCTCATGGAAACCTTCTCAGATAATATATGACCGCTAATTGACCACACATGTGTTTATATGACCCCTTAAGGCTATATACCGATTAGAAAATTATAGTTCCAATCTTCCCTTGCTTTTGTACCATCAATTGCAACAATGGCATCTACACTACTGCAATAAGATACTAATTGGAATCCAAAGATACCAATTGGTCTCAACCCATACCACAAGTGGCAGAACACATAAAAAGAGTAGAGAAGTGAGACCAATTCCTAGAATGCTTCATGGCTATCACGCATCGAGGCTACCCTCTCAACGTAACACGTAACCTAGAATCATAAGTTACCCCAAGATAACCCTGAGTCTAGAATATCACGCACATAATGAAATACAACTAAGAAAATAAAAGCATAACTATAAAGTGAGTCCCAACTAAAAGAAACTCAAGTGAGAATATAACTGAATCTCGAAGGGGAAACAACCCAAAACAACTAAATGCTGACACTATGTTTGAAAGCCTCTACTACTGATGAGCTGATGGACAAGTCCCCAGCTAATTCTAAAAATACTAAAAATTAACTAACTAAACAAAGCATAAAGAAATGTCAGCATGAGAGGGTTGAATGTGAAGAAGACCTCTGCTTGTTCTTGTGAGAAATTGTCAACTTTTACTCTTCTTTTCGTTCTAATTTGGGTGATTTTAGGAGAATGAGGGTTCAAGGTAGTTTCTAACTAGTTTGCTAGGCTTAGACTGAGTAAAATGACATTTTTAGGCTTTAAACGACGTAGTTCAAGTACCAAACACATAGTAAAAAAACCAATGAAAACCTGACTTATATTCTGTCGAAGTGACCTTAAGAAGGGCATCACGGGTCCTCCTGATGTCCAAGGCCCGTCAAGCAGCTCGTGCAAATACCTTGCCTTACAAGGCTTCACTAAAATGGGTATAACATTTTACTCAAAGATTAGAATTAGGTAAACTTTGTGGCATTGGTAAGAGGACCTACAGATCATTAATTTGATAGGTAATGGGCCACCAAGTTCATTTTTTGTTGAAAGATATGGTCGTTTAAATTTGTCCCTAAACTCTAAGTCTGACAAGTCCCCTTCACGGTCCGTGTGAAGCTTCACGAACCATTTAGACGTCCCTGGTGCATAGCCAAAAACTTTGGGGGTGAAGCCTCACTTAAAACCTGATGAAGTAACTTCAAGACAGGCTTCACAGGCCGTCTAGAGCACACAGCCCATCAAGTGGGTCATGAAGATGCTTTGCCCGATAGGGCTTTACTAAAATGAGAATAAATTTTTACTCTGGGCTAAACATTAGGAAAACATGGTGGCATTGGAAAGAGGACTCAAACACCTTTAATTTGATAGGTCGTGGGCCACTTAAATCATTTTGTAATGGAAGATAAGATCATTTGAAGTTGACCCCAACCTCAATGACTGTCAAGCCTCTTTCATGAGCCACTTCACAGATTGTGTGAAGTTCCACGGACCGCCTAGTGGTCCTTGGTCCTGCACAGTAGCTATGGTAGTTTTGTGTCCTCCTCACGGGCCACTTCCCGGCCCGTGTTGAGCTCCATGGACCGTTTAGTGGTCCGTGGTCTTTCACCTTTTGTTATATGGAAAACCACTAGCAGGGTGCTGGGTCGTGGTCCTCTTCATGACTCGTGGTACCCCTATGTGGTTCACCCTTCTCTCTTGTTCAATCTTAGTTATGATTTATGAGCTGTTACAATATTTCCCCTTTGGGGTCATTTACCCCTGAATAAAGTCTAAAGAAGCTAAGTTTGGAGGAAAGAGCTAAAATCCCTACCAACTGAATACTAGAAACTAATGTCTAACTAAACTGAGTTCCATGAACATGCAAATATGCTGGAATTCAATGATCGCTGAGGGAACATGATACTAATATTTAATTACACAAGAGTCAGTTGAGATACTGGAGAGAAATTATTAACTCAAACTAAACTAAATCTAAAGGGAAAAGGTGAGGATACTTGGTCATCATGGCTGCTTCTACTTCCCAAGTAGCTCTCACTACGAACTGACTCCTCCACAAAAACTTTACAAAAGTGACTTCCTTATTTCTTAACCTATAAACCTAATGGTTGAGAATTTCAACTTGAACCTCTTCATATGTGAGGCTATCCTTTGATATAGCGTGAGTTTACGGTATTTCTAATACATTTCACTTACAAGTTGTGTGCGTCTAGGGCCTTTTTGTATTAGTTTTTATGTGTTTTTATTGTTCTTTTGCAGGAAAGATGTTCAGGCACGGAAGTATAGAGACAACTGAAAGAACTGCAGAAAAAGGGCATTCACGAAGGCCATTTACAGACCGTAGATCCATTGACGACCCATAGATTATGACCGTAGATCAGCAGGCAAGGCATGGAAGACAAATTAGGGAAATTTGACCAAGTGTGGAACCACGGTGGCCATTGACAGTCCGTACATTAATCTACGGACCGTACTAATTGATTCGTAGATTTATACTGCGAGGGTTCCAGTACCTGATTTTTGAAGATTCTAAGTGTGGAGCTACGGAGAGGATTGACGGACCGTAGATCTATCTATGGTTCGTACTGTAAGTCCGTTGTTTGCTTCAGAGAAGCTGATTTTTGGAAGCTGAAATATTTCCTAAGTCTTGGCTGACGGAAGGGACTTATGGACCGTAGATCCATCGACAGTCCGTAAGTCAGTCTCATGGAATGAAGACGCGTGCCTGAACAAACTTTTCTTAATTTGTTTCCCTTTTAATTTAGGATTTGTTTTCTATAAATAGGGCATGTAAACCTCATTTTTGGGGGTTGGATTTTATTATTCTAGTTTTACTTTGTGACTTTGAAGATTAATTTGCAACTTTAGCAATTATTGATTTCCTAAATTCGTTTTTGAAGATTTTGGCTTGGCAATTTAAGTTGAATTTCTGGGTTTATTATTCTCTTTACGTAAGTTCATGATTTCTGCATCTAAAACTATGAATTGTGTTCTTACTAATATGGGTAACTAATCCACAACTAGGGTTGTGGGAACCATGAGCGATTAACAAAGTATAAATAGTAAATAAGCAATTCATGAATAGTGTTTTGCATGCATTGATAATTCTTTCGTTTAGAAGTCTTTTTAACGAGTGCACGCGTTAGAACTCGCCTTATTGCTACTTGCCGGACCAAGGAGGTAATCAACAAGAAAAGAATTATCAACATAGATTTAGTGTGATACTATCTAATAGGCTAGTCTCGATTGGTGCGAAGTAATCAGTAAGCCAAACATCGATTATGATGTCTAATATGAGGTAAAGGTAAGGGTTAGTAAATTATACACACGTAGCAGAACCAAGGTGCGGGGTGAAATTCTCTAGATACCGGACCAAGGATTTAGAGATACCTAACTTATCACTTTGCATGTAATACACTAGGAATGGATTGTTGTTACTAGGATTATTGCGTTATGAGTTTGTGGGGAACATGTATACCCTAGTTATTTCTCTCATCTTGATAACAACCAAAATTGAGTTTTGATTACTGATTATTTATTAAATTCTTACTATTTGTTTCATACAAACAAACCCTCCCCCCCCTCTAATTACCTATTTCTGGAAGTAATTTGACTAATTGAATATAATTGTTGGTTAAAGTAAAGTCTAAACCATTTTCCTCGTGGAATCATCCCCAACCTACAAGTTGGGTTCTTTACTTGATAACGATCGCTTATACTTCTATAGGGAGGTGTAATTTGAGCGTATCATCCTTCATAACTACACTCTCTAAAGGTACTACTGATGCCGAATCACCCACGCACTTCTTTAACAAGGAAATGTGAAAGACTGGGTGAACCGCTACTAGTTCTACTGGAAATTCTAACTCATAAGCCTACATTACCAACCCTTTTCAGGATTCTGTAATGACCTACATACCAGGCACTAAACTTCCATTTCTTGTCCAATCTCATCACCCCCTTCATAGGTGACACTTTAAAAAAAAAAAAAAACAATCATGGATTTAAAACTCTAAATCCCTTCTCCTTACATCTGCATAGGACTTAGGACGAATCTAAGTTGTATTTAGTCTTCTCTAATGAGTTGAACTTTCTTCATAGCCTTATGAATTGAATCTGGCCCAATAAAGGTAGCTTCGAACCAACCAACCGGGGACCTGCATCTATGCTCATACAGTGCCTCATAAGGGGCCATCTGAATACTGGAATGGAGGCTATTATTATAAGAGAACTCTTTGAAATGTAGGTGATCATCCCAACTACCCTTGAAATCAATCACGCAAGCTATCAACATGTCCTCCAAGGTCTGAATGGTATGAACTGCTTGATCATCCGTCTGAAGATGAAATGCTATACTGATATTTACTTGAGTACTACGAACTTTATTAAATGATTTTCAAAAATAAGAAGTAAACTGAGGAACCCTATCTAAGATGATAGACAAAGGAACCCAATGCAACCTGGTTATCTCACTGATGTAAAGTATGTCATGATCCTCTGCTGAATCTGTAGTCTTGAAAGCCAAGAAGTGAGCTGACTTAGTGACTCTGTCTACTATCACCCAAATGGAGTCATGTTGTCTTCGAGTACGAGGTAAGCCTGTAATGAAGTCCCTATTTATCATTTCCCACATTCATGTAAGAATGCTAATCTCTTAAGTCACACCATCTAGTTTCTGATGTTCTATTTTAACCTGTTGACAATTAGGAAACTTAGCCACAAATTATGTGATGTCTCTTTTTATGTTGTTCCACCAAAAGACTTCTCATAAATCACGGTACATCTTAGTGGCACCCAGATGAATAGAATACCTACAATTATGTGCTTTTGTAAGAATTTTCTTCTTCAACTCACCCATATTAGGAACACATAAGCAACCCTAGTAACGAAGCGTAGGATCTCCCCTTTGGGAGGAAATCTCAACTCTTTGATAATGAGCTGCACCTTTCAACTGAAGTAATATAGGATCGCTATCCTATTTTTCCTTAACCGCCGCTACCAATGAAGATTCTGACCCATTCTGAACTATCATACCACCATCTGACGTGTCCATAGGGAAAAATCCTAAGCGAGAAATCTGGTGAACATATTTGGCTAGTTATTTCTTCTCTTCCTCAACATGTGCTAATACACTACAGATGGAGAGTCTGTTGAGGGCGTCAGACATTATATTGGTCTTACCCAGATGATAGAGCACATTCATATCAAAGTCTTTGAGGAATTCAAGAAATCTCCTCTAACAAAGATTCAACTCTTTCTGGGTGAACACATGCTGGAGGCTTTAATGATATGTGAACATATCAACATGAACACCATACAAGTATTGTCTCCAAATCCGTAGAGCAAACACTATGGCTACAAGCTCGAGGTCATGAGTCGGGTAGTTCTTCTGATGGACCTTAAGCTATATAGAACAATAAGCTATGAACTTACCTTGCAGCATGAACACACAGCCTATGCCGACCCTAGATGTATCACAATAAACCACAAAACCGTCTAACCCATCTGGTAGAGTCAAGACAGGAGCTGTAGTCAACCTGGTCTTCAAATCTGAAATGCTTTCTCACACTTATCTAACCACTAAAACTTGACCTCTTTTTTAGTCAACTTGGTCAATGGGGAAGCTATGGATGAAAATCCTTCAACAAACCTCCGGTTGTAACTTGCCAAACCCAAGAAACTTTTAATATCAGTCTGAGAGGTGTGTCTAGGCCAGTGCCGTACTACCTTAATTTTCTGAGAATCCACTCGAATCCTTTCTCTAGATACCACACCAAGGAAAGCGAATGACTGTAACAAGAATTCACATTTGCTGAACTTAGAGAATAGTTGGTGAATTTTAAGGGTTTGTAGAACAACTCTCGGATGAGTCGCATACGCTTCCTCACTCTGAAAATAAATGAGGATATCATCAATAAAGACAATGACGAACAAGTCCAAATACTATTTGAATACCTTGTTCATTAAGTCCATGAAAAATGCAAGAGCATTTGTTAATCCAAAAGACATAACTACAAATTCTTAGTGACCATACCGAGTCTTGAAGGCTATTCTCGAGATGTCATTGTCTCTGACTTTGAGCTGATGATAGCCCAATCTGAGGTCTATCTTAGAAAATCAACTAGCACCCTAAAGTTGGTCAAACAAATCATCAATTTTGGGGATAGGATACTTATATTTTATTGTGACTTTGTTACACTAACAATAGTCAATGCACACTTTGAGAGAACCATATTTCCTTTTCACGAACAAGACTAAAGTACCTGAAAAAGAGATACTAGGTCTGATAATGCCCTTATCTAGAAGTTCTTTCAACTCTCTTTCAATTCCTTTAGCTCAACTTGAGCCATTTGTAAGAATGCATCAAAATATGCTAGGTATTTTGAAGAAGATGTATTCCGAAGTCGATTTCCCTCTCAGGAGAAACTTCGAAAGGATCTTCTGGAAACACTCTGGAAATTCATTCACCAATTAACTGACTTAAGGGTTGGGGTCTTAGAGTTTAAACCCTTAACCCGAATAGGATGATAGATATACCCTTTGGAAATCATTTTCCTATACTTAAGGTAATAGATAAATCGACCCATAGGCACTGAGTTACTACCCTTCCACTCTAAGATGGGCTTGCTTGGAAACTGAAACAGAACAATCCTAGTTCTAAAATCGACTGAGGCCTAACAGGAATGTAACCAATCCATGCATAAAATAATATCAAAATCTACCATTTATAACTCTACAATGTCTGCTGAGGTGACTTTTTGGGAATTATGATATGGAAATTTATGTATATGTATCTAGCTATAATTGGTTCACCAACTAGAGTATAGACTAAGAAGGGTTCGGAGAGAGTTTCTGGACTGACACCGAAGTTTACTACTATATAAAGAGTAACTAAAGAAAGTGTAGCCCCTGGATATAACAATGCATAAACATCTAAATGGAAGACTTGTAATGTACCAGTGACCACATCAGGAGAATCTTCTTGGTCCTGGTGAGCCTAAAGAGCATATAACTTGTTATGGCGCTAACACCACATGTACTAGACGAGGCACCATGCTGAATGGGGTGACTCAGTGGAGCTACTAAAGTTCTAGACTAAGCACTATTAATGTTACCTCCTTGTCCTTGCTTGGCAGAAGGGCAATCATTCAACCTATGACCAGACTGGCCACACCGAAAACACCCCTCCTTTCCTACAAGACACTTTCCTGGATGGTTCTTACCACACTTTTTGACAAGATGGAAAAGTCATGTTACCTGAATCACTCCCCCAAGACTTAGAAATGGAGGCCCTTCCTTTCTGATCTTGTTGAAACCTAGAGGATGGAGTGCTAGCTGATAAAGGTGTTGGGGTTGTAGGCCTTTGATGATATCGTGAATTCCCACTGCCCGACCTATGCTTAGAGTATTTATAATTGTCTATTTTATCCTTCTTGTTATCCATAGCCATTTCCTTGAGGTTATCTTCCTTAACCTGCTGAGCATGGGTGATTAATATGGAGATATCCATATACCCTAACAACATAGCATTCTTGCACTCGATCTTCACCAGATCAGATATTCTAAATAAGAACTTGCTCAGTTGTGCTCTTGGATTAATAACCATGTGTGGATAGTTGGAGAGCTGGGTGAAATTTATCCTTTATTCTTGGACTGACATCAAATCGTCCCTTAAGTTCATAAACTTCTAAGCCTTAACCTCCCTCAACTATCTCGGGAAGAACCTATCAAGAAAAGCTCTAGTCAAATAATCCCAAGTAACAGGAGATGCATATGCACCCATGTTGTTTTTCCACTGTATGAACCAAATATGAGCCACATCCTTAAATTGACAGGATGTTAGCTCAACACTATCAGTACCGGTCACTTGCATTACCTCAAGAATTTTCTTGACCTCATCAATGATGTTTTTTAGGTCATCACCAACCTTTGGCCCCAGAAACTCTGACGGATTCATACAAACAAGGTCTCGAACCCTAGTTGTAGGTGATCGACCAATGGTGTTTGCAAGAACATGGGCCTGCTAATTATCCTAGTTGACTACGATCTAAGCCAAAAGCTGGATCACATTACGAAACTCTACCTTTGTAACCTCAGGGGTTGGGACGGGAGGAATGGTGTTAGCATTGCATATGTTAGCTCTATCAAGAGGCGTGATCTAAAATGCATAACGGCAAATTAGAAAGGAGAAGTTGAATCACACTTCACGCAGGATAGGAATAACAAAAGAAGGGAAATTTTCTTAAAAATACCTAGTAGCCTCACTCTCATAGGTGTGGCGCACTTCACACTCATGAAAGAGACTCTACTTAGTGCAACTTTCAGATACTTTAGGACTTTTGAACGTGATGCTCTGGAACCAAGTTTGTCACTCCCTGAGGTTACCTCCCGGACGTAACATGCGAACTTGGATCACAACTGACCCCAAGTTAACCCTGAGACTGGCATATCACAAGAATAATGAAATATAACTAAGAAAGTAGAAGCATAACTGTAAAGTTACTCACAACTAAAAGAAACTCAAGTGTGAATATAATTGAATGTCAAAGGACAAACAATCCAAATTAAATTAATGATGAATCTATGTCTGAAAGCCTCTACTACTAATGAGTTACTGGGACAAGTCCCCGGCTAACTCTAAAAATAATGAAAATGAACTAACTAAACCAAGCATAAAGAAATGTCCTCGAACTATGAGGACTCACCACTCAAGTTGTTGAGTATAGGCTAGAAATTGAACTAAGCATGACCTAGATGCTAAGTGCCTGAACCTACATCATAAAATGATGTAGCACAAAGTATGAGTTAGTACTTGGAATGTACCAAGCATGCAGGTTATAGATACTAAGTTGAACAATGATATAACTGAGCAATATAATAATAAGCATGGAAATAGGTTGTACTGAAGTGTAACTGAAAGTTATGCTAAATGCAATGACCAAGTACTAATCATGTAGCTAATATGCTGAACAAAATACTAAAATGAATACTAATAACATGGTCAATGAAATGAAAGTATGACTACGGGAGGTACTATTAACGAACATAAAACATGTGAGCTAAATGTGGAGTTCGATGTATACACCCCATATAAAACATGTGAGCTAAATTTGGAGTCCGATGTATACACCCTATCGAGAGGACCCTATATACCTTGCCAGGGGTATAGAGGCATAACTGTGGCGTGATCACTAAAACTGGTGCACAACAGAGGGGACATCTGAAACTACATTGGCACATAGTTCTGGGAATGTGAGGGTATACTGAACCATAGTCCAACTCGGAGCTAACTCTACTCCTAACTAAATGAAAAGCAAAAGCAATGAAGTATTGCGTAGCTCAACATACTGATATGCTATCTTGGAATGCACATAAATATACTGAAAGATAAAATATTCAAATTCTAAAGCATGAGCTTACGTCTGATCAGTCTAGCAAGTATAATTCATGAGTATTGATGATTAATATATGCTAGGGTTCTAAATTCTATACATGGAGCTATGCAAAATTTCCAAGAAACATGCTATTTAGATTATGGAAACTGTAGCAGCTAAAACACAATGAATCTCCAAGGTTTTAGAAACCCTAGGTTAAAAAAAGCTATGAATAATCAAAGAACTAACTGAACTCTAGGGACCTAATGGGTGAAAGGAACCCACTAGTAAAAGCCTACATACCTTGTGAGGAAATATACGGAGATATCCTTTGCATTTCGGGGCTGAACTTGAAGAAGACCTCTGCTTGTTCTTGTGCGAAACTGTTGACTTTTACTCTTCTTTTAGTTCTATTCTTGGTGATTTTAGGAGACTGAGGGTTCTAGGTAGTTTCTAACTAGTTTACTAAGCTTATACTATGCAAAACGACGTAGTTTAAGTACCAAACTCATAGGGAAAAAGAACAATGCGACTCTGACTTAAATGATGCTGAAGTGACTTCAAGAAGGGCTTCACTGGCCATCATGACCAAGGCCCGTCTAGAAGCTCCTGAAGATGCCCTACCAATAGGGCTTAACTAAAATGAGCATAGATTTTTACTTCGATCTTGGCATTAGGAAATCTTAGTGGCATTGGAAAGAGGACTTAGAGATCTTTGATTTGATATGTAACGGTCCACCTAATACATTTTGTGCTGAACGATAAAGTTGACCTAAACCTCAAAGACTGTCAAGCCTCTTTCACAAGCCACTTCACGACACGTGTGAAGCTCCACAGACCGTCTAGTGGTCCTTGGTCCTTCACAGTAGCCATGGTGATTCTTTGTCCCCCTCACGGACCATATGGAGCTCCACAGACTATTTAGTCGTTTGTAGTCTTTCATCTTTTGCTGGGTGCACAACCACGAGTAAGGTGATAGATCGTGGTCCTCTTCACAGCTTGTGGACCCTCTCCATGGTTTGCCTTTCTCTCTTGTTCACACTAAGTTCTTCTTTTTGAGGTATTACAATGGCCCCCTAAGATTAGATGTGGACATCAACACACCAATCTTCAGGAATCTATTTGACATTTTTGGTTGTTCTTGGAGACCGGTAACCTAGGTTGTGATACCAATTTGTCACGACCCAAACAACCGAACCGTGCAGGCACATACTCTAACACTTAGATATGAGAATCTTCAACCCCAAACTTAATTTGGGACAGACAGAAAATAAATACAACAGCATCTTACACCCTAAATGGTTATGAAATTACCATAAATTGATTTGAACATCCAAGTGATTTAACAAGGAAATATACTAACACCTCCAAGGAACAAGTCTAAATAGGTACAAGAACTTAGACTAGTACAATTATAAAAAAAATATGACCAGATCCTACCATAAGGAACTAAGACTGGAAGTTTTCAGAGATCATCATCATCATTACCTATGAAATATAAACTGAATTACTGCAACTAGACTATGTTATGTGACATAGTAAGATTAGTATCAATGTAACCAACACGTACTGGTATGCATCATTGGTCTCTCTACCGTGCATTCAACAAATGAAATTACTAAGTAGTAGACATGCATACATAAAAAAAATTATATACGACGATCACCTATACGCATATACCAATAGCCTAGCACTGGACCCCTTTTTATGAACACACATTTGTTCCCTTGACTACCACAAGTCCCATAAATGGCTATAAACCATCAATTTCATAACACTTAACCTTACAATTAACACCATATCACCCCAATAAATACACTCAAGATTAACAATCACGAACTACAGAATCACCCATATTCATTAGCTTTTCCCATCCTAACAGCAATAAACAACAACCTTGAACTATCCAGACTCCTTGCCCGAATGCCAAGGCATGAAACCTCCTCTCAATTTAAAAAATAGCATGCAGTAGAAAAAATGTCTAACTACTTAATTAAGAAAACCTAGCCTACTTGGGCCCCAAGCATCTGCTGCAAAAGTTTGATCGCAAATCTTAAACCCTTTGTGAAGCCTTAGCTTGTTCTTGGTCTAAAATAACAAATACAATACAACATTCAATATAACGATGACCTAATAACTCCCAAAATACAAGCTAACCCTAACCATAGGCCAAAGTATGATCAACTTCCCAAAGTTATGGCTTTTTGTAGCATGGAATCATGTCCCAAACCTCAATAACCTAGATTTTAAGGCTTAAAAATCAATGTAATAGGTTGGGGAGTAATAATCTTACCTCTACTGATGATTTCCATGGAAAATTAAGTTGAAAAGGCCAAAACTTGCCTCCTCCTAAGTCTAAAAACACAAAGAATAGAAAATATGGTTTTAGGTACTACTTCTACACCGAAACCCATTTTGCCCTGATAGAGAAGTATGAGCATCGCTATAGCGGGATTTCTCCTTTTGTAGTGGGCTTGACCAAATGTTAGAGCCTTAAAAGTCTAAAAAAGTCATTTTTACAACACAACATCTTCCCTTGATGTCCCAATAGAAACCTTCCACGCCAAGATCAATTTCGGGAGTTCTATCTACCAAATTTGATCTTCAAAGCCCCTATAGACTCCTTAATGTCTTGGATACAAGTATATCTCAACAAAACATCAACATTACAGCCCATCCATCGTTGGATAGCCCTAGACCTCACCTATACCAATTTCAATCTAAGGCTGCCTAGCCAAAACAAATTTAAGCCACAACCCAAAATGTTTTCTGGCTCAAACTTTTCACTATTGGCCTACTCATAATGACCGGGTAAGGTCATTACACTACAATCCATAGATTAATCTATGAGTCATAAAATGTATCCTTAAGAATCAGGCTAACTTTTGAGTTTTAGGAGTTTGATCTGTGGACCAAACCACTATCTATAAATATTCTATGACCCATATACAATGCCCTTAAAACTTAGGGAAGATATCATGCTTCTGAAATTTAATCTATGAAACTTGTCTATGATCTATAAAAGCTTTTACGACCAAGAAAAAATACTCATAATTCTCATACCAAATTCATAAATTCTCTGAAGCTTTTCTATGGATCTCATCTACGATCTGTGGTTCCTTTTATGGCCCTTAGACGTTGTCCCTTAAACACTGAAAAATTTGAACTTTTCAAGGTCTGATATGGACTTTTAAGGTCCGATATGAACTTCAAAACTTTTGGGGCTTTACTGTGCTTGAATGTACAAATCCATTTAGTACATGATTAGTACTTTGAGATGGTTGTTTTAATCTAGCAATAAACACATGATAATTAAGAGTTTTTTATCACATGTGTTGAATATTATAAAAATTATTCAACCAACCGTGTTCTTCAATATTGTATATTGTATGCACCATATTTCATGTTTCTTCAAATAGAATTACATTAGAAATGCATTTGTTAAAAAATATAAAGAAACTTTGTAATTTTCGAGTGAAGTCAAATAAGATGGAGCATTACAAGGTATGTGCCACTTACACAATTTATGTCTAATGCTGGACATCATTTCTCTAATGGAAGTTTATATTGCTCAAGCTTCATTAGTTATAATATGTGGGGTAATACTCTCCATTGGCATTAAGATTGTCAAAAATAATCGTATGAAGATTCAAATAAAAAAGCACAATCAAATTTTATATTTTGTCCAAGATGATTTATTCCAATAAATGATGCATAAATCATATAATACTTATATGGTTGATATAGGGTATCAAAATACACAACATCACCAAAAATGTATAGTTAGTTATGGATCAACCATCTCTCCATAAAAAAATAGTTATAGGCCCTTCAGAATCAAGTTGAACATCCTAGTAAATTAAGTCTCACTCATATGTCTATTATTGAATTAGTTAACAACACTTTGAGAATGCTCTCCTTGCACCTTGGAGTTCATCAAATTATCTACAAATTAGATAGAACTTTAGAATTAAGTAACAGGCAAGAAGAAGAACTAATATTTATAGTCTTTTTAACAATTTATTAAAATCACTCTTTTTACCGTTAGTTTATGTTAACTACTAACTTAACTTCCTTTTAGGTTATAATTAATATTTATTGTATTTTTAATTATTTCTTAAAATAAGTCATCAAATATATTTGTATTTTTCTTATATAGTTATTTAAACTTATTACATATTAATAGTAGTGTGTTTCTGTAGATCATTTTAATGGTGTAATAATGATAAAATTTCAAAATGAAATTATTTATACATTCAAAAACATCAGCAATTTTAAAATGGTTATCACTCGAGAAAACCAAAAAACAATATTTATTAAAACCAGTATTTTTAACTATTTATTAAAGAACTAGTATTTATAGTATTTTTAACAATTCATTAAAATTAGTCTTTTCACCATTAGTTTATGTTAGCTACAAACTTAACTTCCTTTTAGGTTATAATTAATATTTATTGTACTTTTAATTATTTATTAAAATAAGTAATCAAATATATTTGTATTTGTCTTATATAATTAATTAAACTTATTAGGTATTAAAATAGTGTGTCTCTGTAG
The DNA here is from genome assembly GCA_029007595.1 of Solanum commersonii. Classification (NCBI taxonomy): domain Eukaryota; kingdom Viridiplantae; phylum Streptophyta; class Magnoliopsida; order Solanales; family Solanaceae; genus Solanum; species Solanum commersonii. The sequence goes on from JAJTWQ010000214.1 coordinate 397,942, forward strand.
ATCATTTTAATGGTGCAATAATGATAAAAAAAATTAAATTAAATTATTTATACATTAAAAAAACATCATCAATTTTAAAATGGTTATCACTCTAGAAAACCAAAAAACAAATAACCTATTAATTTTCTTTTTGATACCACCTCAAATAACAATTAGTTAATTAAAAACCTAAAATGATCATTTTGATGGTTAAATTTAAATATAAAAAGGATCAAAGGAAAACTATATTAATAAATACACCTCCAATATAAAAGTAATCAATTTCATAAAAAAAAAAAAAATTAAAAATCAATATTCAATTCAGTTTTCTTTGTACCTTTTTGGGTGTGGTGGGATGGGTGGGGGTGAGAGTGAGGGTGATTGGGGCTTCCATACACTTCTATGAATATAGATATTTTCTCTTTCTTTTCTCCTACATTCCTAGAAAAATCTATAGAAATACTATAAAAACATCAACTAAAGTTTAAAGAAAATAATAACTATGATATCTTGATTTTTCCTTTTCCTTCTTCAACATTTACTCAATCTTTGCTAATGCATATTTTGTTAACAATAACATCCCTTATTTGCTTCTTTATTCATTGAAACCCTTTCATTCTCAAGCTCTAACATATAATTTTTAACTTTTTTTCGTATCATATCTTGAAAAACTATCAAAAATTCTAGGCTCAACAATGTTTCTTCGTACTTGTTACCAACATTTTCACTCTTAGTTGTTGAAATTTGGGGCATAAAATTTGATGGAGTGGGCTTAGATGCCGATATAGGTGTTAGTTGACCTATTCACTCGATTTGATTCGTTGGATTCAAATCCTTGGAAGATTTGAATCCAGGTAAAGAGAGACTCAGATATGTTGATGGATCAGGCATTACTGGTGCCATAGATGGAAGAGTCAAAATTTCACCTAGTGGGGCACTGGGTGGATAAAGACTCAACTAAGGTACTATAGATAAGCCCAAATTGTTCATATTAGATAAACATATACTTACAGATGTTGATGGTTTAGGCATTACTGGTGAAACTGAAAAAAAGAGACAAAATTTCACCTAGTGGAGCAGGCGGATAAATACACAATTGAAGGCACCTAGATAAGCCCAAATTAGTTAAATTAGATCCAGGTGGACTCAGAGATATTAATGGATCGGGTATTATGGGTGAAAATGCTAAAGGTGGTGAAATTCAACCCGATGGGGCAATGTGCAGATACAGACACAACAGAGGGAACCTATCAAAACCCAAGTGGCTCAGATTAGATCTATATGGACTATCGGCATTTTTACCCACCCCAATATTGAATGATTTCTTCAACAGATGTTGAGGATTTTCCAAAGTCAAATCTTCTGAAATCGAAGGGCTCTTCAATTAATGGTGAAATTCCAATGATTTTTTATCACATTATCTGTTCGACCTGGCAACAAACATGCTATCTTAGCCCATCGATTACCTATTTTGGCATGAGCTCTGATAATAGTATTATCTTCTTCAAGAGTGAAAGGCCGATGATCCACTTAAGGACTAAGCTGATTACACCACCGAAACATGCACGATTTACCAGATTGACTAGAAATCAATTGGCTAATAAGAGACCAGTTCTCTGCTCCATGTTTCTTTACTAGCTTCTGCAATAGCTCGTCCTCCATGATTCCATCGACGCTTGATCATACTTGTTTTCTTCATTCTTTCCAATGAAAACAACTAATGAGATATTATAATGGGAGAATAAGGTCTTACATTTACTTGATAAAAAACATGTAGGGAGAGTGGGATATATATAGTGGGGGAGGTGGTAGAAGGAATAGGAGTTACCAAGTTAATAGGAAGTTATTAATTATAGTGTATCATATAGCTAAATATTAGGAAATTAATCAGTTTGTTTCTTTAAGCAGTGTTTGGTGGTTTGCATTAGAGGGAATAGGATTGTAGTAATATTGAAGTTTGACTAGCAGTTATTTTAGGAATAAAAACATAATAACATTCAAACAATTCATTTTAACTACAATTATAATTTGACTGAGAGTTGCTTTTAGGCAAATTCTTTTTAAGTGTATTCACATCAAACTAAAAAATATAAAATATTTACTTTGATATGTATTTTTATTATTTAATTATAATTGATCAACTATATTCTAACTTATCATGAAAAATGATGCCACGACCCGACTTCCCGAGTCATGATGACACCTACTATAACATGCCGATAGGTAAGACAACTCGTACCCAAAACAACAAGAAATGAGTACCATGGTAGAAATACCTAGAAAATAACACTAACAATTAGAAAAGATAGAAACAGAAGCAAAGAAAAAATTATATAAAAAAGAAACCCTCCAAGAACCTGGATGTCAAGAGAACAAAGCTCTTTAATTTGAATAAATACAAGTCCCAAAAGTGGACCACAACAAACCTTCTCAAAGGCAAAAGACTAGCTAACATGAGTACAAAATGAGACAACTTAATCTACGGTGCCAAGTACTTAGCCTTATCTCCAATATTCCCAAGCTGCAAAAGATGGCACGAGCGATCACCATTGATAGTTGGTACTTGGGACCTACATCACGAAAAGATGCAGAGTATACCATAACTACCAAAACAAAGGTACTAAGTAGGCATCATAGGCCGACTAAGCAGAAAATGTAAAAACAATCTGAAAAGATAAAATCTCGATAGATATATAGGTTAAAGCGGATATAAAAAAAAAGCACACGAACATACCGAAGGTAAATCTAAGTAAATCTAAACTAAATCTAAGTGTAACCCAAAAGCCCAGAAGCTACACTCATGCAAGTTTAAATAAAACTCAAACATACCCCCATAAGTCTGATACCTACACAAAATAACTATGTCTACTAAGGAAAGAGTACCAAGAACCACAAGTCGGGCTCCCACCCTATGTAACCATTAAGTCTAGCCAACTCCCAGCCTAGATAGCAAGAATAAAAATCAATATAGGCCACCAAACATACAAGTCCATTCCCAAACCAGCTAGCGAGATTGACCCGAATGCGTGCCGACTCTAAAGAGGATTAAGATAAGGCCACCAAGCCAGCAGTCCACTCCTAGGGATGTAAACTGCCCATCTAGCAAGAGTGAACTAGGAGCGTGTCCACTCCGAAGAGGATCTTAAGTAGGCTCCAAGTCATCATCAATCGACATCCATTACAAAAGAATGACAAAAAGCTCCAAGACTAGAACAACTAGATCTCGAGAAAGCACAAAACCTCTGATAACACATCAGAGCTACAAAAATAGGGAGAGAAGATAAAAAGTCTAACAAGTTGCAAAAATTCCTAGACTAAGGCTCAAACTATCATACCCAAGTCTTCTATTCCAGTCTATAAGAACCTAGTCCTTTCGAAATAACGTCGGAGACATACCAAATCTACAAGGCTTATAAGTCTAAGGAAATACTAGTCTATCCTAGAATAAGGCCGATAATGCTTCATATATTTAGGGATAACACAAGTATTTTAGATACCATGCAACAACAGACGTACAACCCCAACTAACATCGTACTACACTCGAAACTGTGTCGCTCAATCCTAAAATATGGTTTCTAAGAAGACAAGAAAGAATAACTAGACACCCACCTCCAATTCATATTAATCATCATTAATTCAAACATTAATGCTCAATCTAAATAGAAAGGAAATCGTAGCCTACATGTAGGCTGAGCATGCACGCTCCAATTCGCAATGACGAAGCATTTCCTTTGCGAACACTACCATACTATCAAGAATAGGATCACAATATTAGTATGGTCATTTAGACACCAAAATAAAATAAGATGGAAATGGACCTATTTTGGAGTCAAATGGGAATTGTGAGACCTGTACCAAAATTTCCAAAATTGACTCTATCAAGAGGTCTTAAACTATGCCTCAAACTTGTGGTTGTGGAAACGTGGTAGTCATCGTTCCAAGGTAATTTGCACCCCAATTGGGGTGCCTGAACTTGATTTTGGATCTTTAATAGTGATTTTATTGCATGGGTTGTTTTAGCACGTTTCTAAGCTCACATTTACCTATTTTTGGGGCACAAGTCCTAGAGCTATGTAATACCTTTTAATGAAGTCAAATTTGGGATTCTCAACGTTGGTCTTACATTCTAGTTTTGACACAATTTTGATCTGTCTCCCATTATTGCATTTTTCTATCTAAACATCCATATTGACATTGTGATGAATAAGTTGTTAGTGTGGTAGTGATCGGAGGTGTTTCAAAAGTGATTAGCTCTTGTGTGGTGTATTCTAAGCCGCGTGATAGACTTTAAGGTATGCTTCAATCTAGTTTCTTGATTAGACTTTACTAGATGATTTTTAATATGAACTACATGTGATATAGGTTGGTATTTGCCGAGTACTAGAACTGTTTTCTTTATTCTATCTTTTCTTAACTTGCGTAGAAGTGTGAGGCTTATTGTGGGTGATGGGATCATTATTTAACGCTAGAAGCATAGCTTATGAGTTACCTTAGCATGATTATCCTTGTTAAGATTACTATTTGAGGCCTTACACTAGGATTGATCCTTAGATGCCTTTGTAGGTGTGTTCTGCTCCCAGTAGAGCTAGTTTCTTATGGTGTATATAATTTAAGTCCTTGATGCCTTAGTGGTTGTCATAGCCATAGGTTGCCATGAGATGTGCTCGATTGTGAGCTCGAGTGACATATTTGAGGTAAGGCATCAATCATTGTGTTATTCTCATCCATTACTTGATTTTGAGCCTCCCTTCGATTCTTTCATTTTATGATTAGCAGTAGGCTTGATATGCCTTTATTGAGATTGTTGATTATATTAATGGGCCCGAAGCCATAGTCGAGGTCTAGTTGAATTCCAAGTTAGTTATTTTTGTCTTGTAGCATAGTAGTATTAGGGTTGTATTTATGATTTTTTCTGCCTTGTTTGGATGTTGGTGATTACATGCATTGGTTTGGTTGCTCATACTCCTCTGTTTTGAGGTACGGTCCAGTTCATGCATTGGTTCATCATTGCCTCCTATTCATAGATGTGGTGTTCTTCACACCTATGAATTAGACTCTACTTAACACGACTTTCAGACAACCTAGGAAACATGAACCTGATGCTTTGGTACAAGTTTGTCACGACTTGAGACTATCTCCTAGTCATAACATAATGCTTAGAGAAATAAGGTACTCCAAGATAACCTCATTGTCTGACATCTACCATGACATAAGAACACACATGAAATAATAATAATATGCTAATGCGGAAGCTGATTCTGAAACATAGTCTATTAAACTCAAATATTAGATAGGCAAAATTTGAATTCAATATAAGCTGAAAAACTAACAGCTAAACTGTCTGAAAGTCTCAACTAGGATGAGTTACTAGGACAATCCCTTAGCTAATTTTAACTATCTAAAACAAACACAGTAATATTGAATGAAATAATAAGATTCCAATTCGAAAGATAAGGACTCACCAACAGGTACTACTATGCTGATTGAAAGTTGTACTAACCATAACCTAAATATTGAATGTTCAAACCTATTCTATTAAATAATATAGGCGAAAAATATACAATCAATACTTTGAATTTACTGAGTACGTGTGGCATGTATGATAAAATAACAATTGAATATGTTGAACTGAAATGACATAAGTTGATGCATTGACCTAGTAAATAACATGAATTTCTAATAAAAATGTTGTAGTAAAATAACTGAATGCTTGGTCATGCATAATTGCAAGACTGAATTATCGGAGATTCTAAAACAAACATCTAACCATGTGAGCTACATGGAGTTTGATGTATAATCCCTATTAACAGGGTCCAATATACTTTTTCAAGGTCTAAAGTTTGATCTGAGCTAATGTGGATTCACTAAGCTAATGTATGTAGAAGCCTAAGGATTTAGGCCTCAACTAATGGGTAACCCTTCTAATCCTACTGTAGCATGTAGTTATAGGACACAGGGATTGCTACTAAAGCTATCATGCCTCTACTAATGAGTGAGCCTTCATCCCTAGGTACGCTCGTTGCTAAGTAAAACTCCCAAAGGAAAACATGAAAATAATATAAAATGGTAATAATCTGGTAATACTAAATTATAGTGACTAACTGATAATCAACTGAGTAGCTCATGAATTCTGATAACTGATAGATATACGAATAGACACTTTATCTGGAACTATCTTAAAATTTAAAATCTAGTAATATGGGACATGTGTGATCTAAAATAAAATAAATTTGAGACAAGAAAATATCTAATTCTAAGGGTTCAAGAAACTTCCATATAATTACTGATATGTAGATTAAATCACATGTTTTCAACCATTCATGAAGAAGATTAAGTAAACAATGAAGAAATCATCTTTAACATAAAACTCTAGACTCGTAGGAAATCAAAAACTTAAACTAGGCTTTGTTTTCAGACTCAATTGGTGAAAGGAAATCCATTGATGAAATTACCAAATATTTGAAGTGAAAACACAAACTTGAATCCTTTAACAAATTGTTGTAAATGAAAAACCTAGTTCTTGATCTAGAGGAGGCTTAAACGAAGAGGAATTTGATTTGAGGAGTTGTGTGTGAGAGGGGAGGGTTTAGGTCACCAAATTTTCCTTAATCCCACTTAGAGTAGGTTAAAACGACATAGTATAGGGATCAAAAGAGTAGGAAAACACCAAAATGGCCCTACCTAAGAACAGATGTCAGGATACCACTTTAATTTTCTCCAATGGTACACCTCAAGACACCAAATATCTCTTAACCACAGAATACCAAGTTTCATTAGAACCCATCCTTGCCTGAGATTTTTGCTAACTCTCATCCTAGGGAGAACTTTACCCGGCACCACACCTAACCAAAGCTATAATGAGCACATCGCCACCACTCAATAACCAAAATGTATTATCATGACCAACAAGAGGGATATGAGTGATCAAGAAACCATTTACTAAACCTACTCCTCAACCAACCTACTTCTAAGGATCATCTTTCATGAACAATCCAACCTATTTCAAATCCTCCAGTATTTTTCTATGCCCTTTTTCAAGAGCTACTATCAGGACATAATCATTCTCATAAATCTATCCTAGGAGTAAAGTCCAACACTGCTCAACCAACTACGGTTCATTTTGCTAAATACTACATGAGTGACATTCCCACTAATGAATAATCATCATTCACCAATACCCGAAAACATGGTCCCACCAACCTCACTGTTCCTCATTAAATATGCATCATCACTATAATGTAAGTAGTTACCCAATCAAGGATAAAAATCACTGTGCAAAATAAGGTCTAATTTTAGAATATATATAAGTTTCCTCAACTCCGCAACATCACCCACACAAAACTGATAACCTTAATGCCCAAGGTTACTATATCTACCTTGTCTTGCAAAATTCTCTTATTCGTTGTTTTCATTATTAACACATGAAACCACATTTTGACCTTTAACATAATCTCAAGACCAAACCAAGCAATGCATAGAGAACTCATAATTACATTATCAGAAAATAAATTTCAACAACATCGAAGCATAATTCAAGTTGTCATATACCCTCTATCATACCAGAGTAGCTCTTTTCATGGTTCCTAATCATGTTGGCTGTCTCAAATCTGAGTTTACCCAGGGTAATATCAAATCGTTTATACCCTACCATCTCTACCAATGGTGAGCCCATGTAGTTTTAAAATCATCCCATGTATAATGCAGACTTCGCCACATTGCCATAAAGTTTTAGGATTGGACTATACAAAAACACACTCAAAAAAATGCATAGGCATTTATAATTAGTTTATCATTCATAATCAAGTCAAGAATTTTCCTTGTCTACAATATCATAAAAATACAAGGAATTACCTCTCATACAACTTTACTCTTTTAGGAAAATACCCTTCACACATTTGCATTTAATCAAGCAATACAATACACACAGTAAAAATCATTAAGCCTTGATAATCATGTTAATCAAGTTCACGGAAACCTTCTCTTATCATAGATTACCAATAATTGACCACCCATGAGTTCATATGACCCCCTTAAGGCTAGATACAAATTAGAACATTCCATTTCCAATTTTCCCTTGCTTTTGTAGCATCAGTTGCAACAGCAACATCCACACTACTTAATTAAACTACTAATTGGAATGCAGATATATCAATTAGGCTCAACCCATACCACAAGTGACAAACTGCACAAAAAGTATAGAGAAGTGAGACAAATTCCTAGAATGCTTCATGGTCCCCCTAAGAATAGATGTGGACATCAACACACCAATCCTCATGACTTTATTTGACATTTTCTCTTGTAATAGGAGAAAGATAACCTAGGTTGTGATACCAATTTGTCACGACCCAACCCACCGAGTCATGCAGGCACATACTTTAACACCTAGATATGAGAATCCTTAACCCCAAACTTAATTTGGGCCAGACAAAAAATAAATACAACATCTTCTTAAACCCTATATGGTTATGAAATTACCATAAATTGATTTGAAACTCCAAGTGATTTAAAAAGGAAACATAGTAACAGCTCATAAGAAAATAAGACCAGATCCCACCATAAGAAAATATGAGTAGAAGCTCTCAGAGATCAACATCATCATCAATTTTGAAATATAAATTGACTTCCAGGAAGGCGAAATGATTTGATGGACCCTTATACTTATATGAGTTTGTATTATGAACCTTTCTACTTACCTCTATGTCAACTCACCCCTTTAACTCAATTAAACCCCTCTGATCATTGACCAAACTTATGTGGCAACTTAATTACTAATTAGGCATAAGCACATGATTCCACGCTAAAAAGGAGCGTGGAAATAAAAATTTAGACTAAAATAAGTAAAAGAAAAAGGGAAATACAATAAAAAGAACAAAAATAAATAAAAATTAAAAACTTCACTCTTTCTTCTTTCCTAAACCCCTCCCCATTTCTTTTCCTTTTTCTACCATCAGTCTATCACCTTCCCTGTTGTTCCCCCACCCAATCCCCCGTTTCCATCCATTCTCCTTTCCCCCACTCATTTTCAAGTTCTTTTTCTCTTTTTTGTTTTTTCATTTTTTTTTCCCCAAAAATAGAAATGAGATCGTGAAAAAAATGAGCACAAAATGAGAAAATCGAGAAATTTGGTGCAATATCCAAATTCGCGAAAGAAGTATGTGTAATGAGTATCTTTAGTGCTCCATCTTTAAATTTGATGTTTTTCTTGATTTGTCTTTATTTTATATTTTCTATTGTAAAGTGACAAAGATGAAAAATAATTGTTGAATGTCTTTATGAAATTAGATGAAATATATTGTGTAAAATTGTGTATAAGTATTAGAATGTAATGAAATGCTTTAATGGTGATTCATTAGCATCCATGGAGAAAAGAGTTTTACAAGTATTGTTCAAGTGACATGAAGATGAGGATGGAGTGAAAAAGAAGAAAAAACATAATTTATTTTTAAAAATAAATAATAAATGACGCGTCATATAAAATTTGATGTGGATGATGAAATGTCATTTTTATTGTTCAGTTGAAGTTCACACAAAGACAAAGGGGTTTAAAATGCTGAGTTTCATTGAGTTTAAGGGTTCAATTGACAAATAGTTAAGTAAAAGGGTTCAAAATACAAATGTATACAAGTACAAAGGTCTATCAGACAATTTTTTAATAGCCGACTTAGCAAAATAGGAAGTGAATGTCGAGTGACTTGGTGATCCGCCAAGTGGAACCCCCCTCACCTTTTGGCCTAATCTCAGCTTCCAGTGTTCTGAAACTTTAGGAGAGCCAAGTCGAGCTAGCCATTCCGTTCGGTGTGTCGCCAAAGTGCCCTCATCGCCTTATTGATGTCATCCAAGAGTCGACATACTGAATTGCTTCAGTTTGAATGTGAAAGGTTTTCTCACATTGAATAATTCTAGGTTGAAAGGACTGCTCACCTAAAATGAATCTAAGCTAAAAGACTAAGAAATTGATGAAGCTATGGGAAATTACCCATGTCCTCTAAATGAGGAGCATATGAGGTTATTCCCCACATTTCTTATAATAGAATAAGAGGCGACTATCCTTATTCCTTTAAGTTGAACAAGAGACGACTCCCCACGTTCCTATCATTATGTTGGTCATGGAGGTGAGTACCCATAAAAGATATGGAGGTGAGTACCTGTGTCTTATGTTGAAGGACATGAAGGTGTGTACCCATGATTCCTTATATAATGACATAGAGGCGAGTACCCGGGTTATATGATGATGGACATGGAAGCGAGTACCCTTAATACTATATGTAAGGTGAGAGGTGACTACCCATGAGCCTTTATAGGAAGGCAAAAGGTGATTCCCCATGTCTATAAAAGATAAGCTAAATATGTTGTGATAGGTGATGAGCTTGGATGATGGCTTGAGCTTTCCTTCTATGATGAGTAATACTAGTGGAAGATTACCCATATCTTGTCTAGGTATGCTTTGAGGTTACTTCAAGAAGTATTCATTATATGTTGATATGATCTATTATGTGCATTGATTATGCTTCTCACTTATGTTGTCTAACTCTTATGTTTATGTTAATGTTTATGCAAGATATCATATTTAGTGCATTCTTGTACTAACACATACTCTTGCCAACGTTCCCGACTCTCATTCCCATGGCTAGGATTTATAGTAGAGGCAAGGTTGAATATTGGTGAGTCCTCACAGCATTCGAGGAGTTGGCAGCCATTTCTCTTATGTTTCTTTTCATTTTAAGTATTGAACATTGTTGTATGGGCTTTGTCCCAAGATTCTATTGTGTTAGATGGTTTTTGAGACACGAGTATTAGACTTCCGCTTTGCAATTAAAGACTTTGATGTTGTTTAAATTGTTTTAAATTTTACCGATTTTCTATTATCTTGACTATGAATGCTAAGTGGCTTATATGAGGCCTCTCGGGGTCTTGTATGCCATGTTACATCTAGGAGGTACCCCTGGGTCGTGACAAACTTAGTTATCAGAGCACTAGGTTTAGAAAGGTTATAGGATGTCTCAAAACCACGTCTAGTAGAGTCTTGTTCATGAGTGTGAAACATGCCAAATTTATGAATGAGAGCCTACAAGATGTTTAGGAAACTTCACTTCTTCATTAGTCTAAGTTGTGTGATAGATTTTAACTCTATAAAGTCTCTCTCCTAATCCTTATCCGATGGTCTACAAGATATTAATACTCGAAGAGCTTTTTCTAGAAGGACTGAGGGAGAAGAGATTTGTCAAGGAGCTCATCCTCAAGCTCCGATTGACCCTTTGGCTGAGCAAGTGACTAATGCAGAGTTTAGGACTGCTTTTCAAGTGTTGGCTCAAGCCGTTACGACCCAAGCCAATAGGGAGGTTGTGGTACCGATGAACCCAAATGCGGGTACAATGACATCTAGAGTGAGGGACTTCACCAGTATCAATCCTCTGGAATTCTATGGTTCTACGGTTGAGGAAGATCCTCCAGAGTTCATTCATGAGGTTTACAAGGTCTTGACTATTATGGGAATGACTCCGGTGGAAAAGGAGGAATTGGCCGCTTATCAACTTAAGGGTGTTGCTCAAATTTGGCTCAACCAATGAAAGGAAGCAAGGTCGGTAGATGCAGGTCCCCTTCAATGGGAAAGGTTTAAGTTCAATTTTCTTGATAGATTCTTTCCTCTTGAGATGAGAGAGGAACTACTGCTTGAGTTTATTAATCTCTGGCAAGGAAACATGAATGTGAAATAATATGCTTTGAGGTTCACTCAATTGCTGAAATATGCTCCTTCTATAGTTTTTTACTCTAGGGTAATTGCATCAAGTTCATTTTGGTGTGTCCGAATTGGTAGCGAAAGAGTGTCGTACGGCTATGCTTGTCCATGACATGAATATTTCTCGTCTTATGATTCATACCCAACATATTGAAGATGAGAAACTTAAGGAAATGTCTAGGGAGACCAAGAGGTGTAGAACTGGTGATGGTAATTTCTCTCATGCTATGTTCGATGGAAATGGTAGTCCTAGGTATCAACAAAGGTTTTCTGGACAAGGTTCCTCTAATGCTTGTAGGTTCAACAAGGAGAATGTGTCTAACCCTAAACCTCAAGGAGGTGGTAGTAGGTCTTCATTGCCAAATTGTGCTAAGTGTGGAAGAAATCATGAAGGTAAATGTTTAGCGCGTTCCAATACTTGTTTTGGTTGTGGTAAGATGGACCAAAAGATAACGAATTGTCCTCGGTTGCTAAGAATGAGGGGGATAGTCATCGTAGGGCTCAACCCTATCCTTCATCCAGTCCAAGTGGTTCAGTACGAGTGCTTCCAAGCAATATAGGTTCTATTCACTTCAAACTCGTGGTGAACAAGATGGTTCTCCCAATGTGGTTATCGGTATATCAAAAGTCTTTCAATAGGATATTTATGCTTTACTCAATCCCGGTGTTACCTTGTCTTTTGTGATGCCATATGTGGCTATGAGATTTGATGTGCTTCCTGATGTGTTGTTAGATCTTTTTTCTGTCTTTACTCCTATTAGTGATTCTAGTATGGCTACTATAGAAAGTGTCCCATTTCCTTTTCCCATAGAGTTACTCTTGTTGATTTGGTAGAGCTTGATATGCTAGATTTTGATATTATCCTTGGTATGGATTGACTGCAGTCTTGTTATGCTTCTATTGATTTTAGAACCCGTGTAGTCAAAGTGGAAGGGGGAAATTCTATGCCTATGAGTCAGTTTATTTCTTGTCTTAAATCTAGGAGGATGATTTCTAATGGTTGCATGTACCATATAGTTAGGGGGAGGGATATGGATTCCAGAACCCCTACTCTTGAGTCGGTCCGCATTGTTAATAAGTATCCGGAAGTGTTCCGAGATAATCTACCCGGTATTCCTCCAGAAAAGGAAATATATTTTGGTATTGACCTTCTCCCAGATACGCAGCCTATTTCTATTCCTCCTTATAGAATGGCTCAGGTAGAACTTAAGGAATTAAAGGAATAATTGAGAGATTTTTTGGATAAGGGTTTCATTCGACCGAGTATCTCTCTATGGGGTGCTCTAGTTTTGTTTGTTAAGAAGAAAGATTGGTTCACTTTGTATGTGTATTGACTATCGGCAATTGAACAAGGTGACCATTAAGAATAAGTATCCCTCTTCCAAGAATAGAAGATTTTTTTGACCAACTCCAAGGAGTGAATTATTTTTCTAAGATTGACCTTTGGTCGGGTTATCAACAATTGAAGATGAAAGATGATGATATTACAAAAATGACTTTAAGAACCCGGTATGGTCATTATTAGTTTTTGGTAATGTCATTTGGGTTGACTATTGCTCCAGCGGCATTTATGGATTTGATTAATAAGGTTTTTAGACAATACCTTGACATATTTTTTATTGTGTTCATTGATGTTATATCTATATATTCTAGAAGTGAGAATGAGCATATTGATCATTCGAGGATCGTGTTGCAAATTCTTAAGGACCAATAACTTTTTACAAAGTTTAGCAAGTGTGAGTTTTGGCTAATGTCTGTATCTTTCCTTAGTCATATTATTTCAAGTGAGGGTATTGAGGTAGATCCTAAGAAGATGGATGTGGTCAAGAGTTGGCCTAGACCTCTAACCACTTCGGATATTAGAAGTTTCTTAGGTTTAGCTAGTTATTATAGAAGATTTGTCGAGGGGTTTTCTTCGATTGTACATTGAAAGATTTGAGTCAAAGAAGGCCAGGTTTATATGGTCCAAATTATGTGATAAGAGTTTTCAAGAATTGAAAGATAAACTTACTTCTGCTCCGGTGTTAACTTTATCGGAAGGAATGTATGGTTTTGTTGTTTAATGTGATGCCTCATGAATTGGGTTAGGATGAGTGCTCATGCAAAATGGGTAAGCTATTGCTTATGCTTCAAGACAACTTAAGATTCATGTGAAGAATTATCCTACCCATGATCTTGAATTAGTGGCGGTGGTTTTTTCCTTAAAGATTTGGAGGTATTATTTGTGTGGTGTTCATGTGGATGTGTGCACCGACCACAAGAGCCTACAATATGTGTTTTATCAGAAGGATCTGAATCTTTGCCAAAGAAGGTGACTTGAGTTACTTAAGGATTATGATATGAGTGTTCTCTATCACCCCGATAAGGCAAATGTGGTGGCGGATACTCTTAGTCGATTGTCTATTGGTAGTTTGCTCATATTGAAGAAGGTAAGAAAAAGTTGGTTTGAGATGTTCGTAGATTGGCCCGATTGTGTGTTCAGATAATGGACTCCACCAAGTGTGGTGTTACGGTTCACAATGGTTTTGAGTCGTCTTTTATGGTGGAAGTGAAAGCTAAGCAAGGTCTTGATCCAATTTTGGTTGAATTGAAAGAAGCGGTGCTTAAGAAATCTATTGAGGCTTTCTCCCAAGGGGAAATGATGTGCTTAGATATCAAGGTTATTTGTGTGTTCCGAATGTCGATGACTTAAGAAAACAAATCTTTTCAGAAGCCCATAGTTCCCGATATTCCATTCACCTGGGCGCCACTAAAATGTACCGTGATTTTACAGAAGGTCTATTTATGGAATGGTATGAAAAAGGATATTGCAGGATTCGTGGCTAAGTGTCTAAATTGCCAACAAGTGAAAGTTGAGCATCAGAAATCGAGAAGTTTATCCCAATACATTAGTATTCCTACTTCAAAGTGGGAGGATTTGAATATGGACTTCATATTTGGGTTGACTCATACTCGGTGACAATATGATTCTATTGGGGTTATAGTGGACCGAATGATGAAATCAACCTATTTCATTCCCGTTAAAGTTTCTTACTCGGCGGAAGAGTATGCTAAGTTATATTTGAGGGAAATGGTAAGTTGCATGGAGTACCCTTGTCCATTATCTTCGGTAAAGGTACTCAGTTTACTTCTCAGTTTTGGAAGTCTTTCCAAAAAGGTCTTTGCACTAAAGTTAAGCTTAGCATAGCTTTTCATCCACAACCCGATGGACAAGCAAAGTGAACTATACAAACTTTGGAAGATATGTTGAGAGCATGTGTCATTGATTTCAAGGGAAATTGGGATGGTCACTTGACATTGATAGACTTTGCTTATAATATTATCACTCTAGTATTGGCATGGCTCCATTTGAGGCTCTTTATGGTAGGAGGTGTAGATCTCTTATAGGTTGGTTTGAGGTTGGTGAGGTTTCCTTGATAGGGCCCGAGTTAGTTCATAAGGCTATGGAAAAGGTCTGACTTATTAGAGAATGGTTGATAACAACCCAAAGTCGACAAAATTCATATGCCGATGTTAGAAGAAGAGATCTTGATTTTGATGTTCATGATTGGGTTTATTTGAAAATCATATGCACAAAGGGTGTAATAAGATTTGGGAAGAAAGGAAAGCTTAGTCCTCGTTATGTAGGCCCATATCAGATTTTGAGACGTGTTGGTAAGGTGGCTTCTGAGCTTGATTTGCCTAATAATTTGGCATCCATGCATTCGGTTTTCCATGTCTCTACGTTGAAAAAGTTTGTTGGAGATCAGACATCTATGGTTCCCTTAGAAGGTTTGGGAGTTGATGAAAATATTTTTTATGAGGAAATTCCGGTAGAGATTCTAGACCGGCAAGTTAAGAAGTTGATAAACAAGTAAGTTGCTTCCGTGAAAGTATTGTGGAAGAATCATTAGTTAAGGGTGCTACTTGGGAGGCTGAGGCAGATATGATTTCTTGATATCCTCATCTTTTTCCTTCTACTCCTACTCTAGCTTGAGGTAATGAGCTCCTCATGGTTTACTCTTTGTTTTAGTGTCATGTGCTTTAGATATTCCCATGATTTTCTTATTTTATGCATGTTCTTGAAAAAAATTGTGTTTTGAAAGAAAATGAGTTTACATGATAGATTTTCCTCATGTTGTTGTGCATTGAGTATGAGCTTCTTATAGACACCATGAGATGAATTGTTGAACATGCTTTAGCTATGATTTTGTGTATGAGCTGCATATAGGCTCCATGAGATGATGTTGAGTATGCTTTTAGCTTGGAGATGGTAGTTCCTTCTTGAATATGAGAAATCTTGAACTTTCATTCATATTCGGTTGTTAGGTTTAGTTCATAACCTCCTTATGGTGCATTGAGAATTGTTAACATGGAGTTGATGTTATCTCCTTGGTTTTATGGATTTTGATGAGATTTTATGCATGATGGGTTGCTCGTCTTGAGTATTTTCATTTCAAATATGCCTAGAATCTCATTCGAGGATGAATGTTCCCAAGGGGGAGATAATGTAAACCTCGGATTTAGAGAATGGAAAAATATTCCTTTCATTAGCCGACTTGGCGAAGTAGGGGGTGAACACCAAGTGACTTGGCGATCCACCAAGTGGAACCCCGCTCGCCTTTTGGCCTGATCTCTGCGTCCACTATTCTGGAATATTAGGCGAGCTAAGTTGAGCTCGCCGTTCCGTTCGGCGTGTCACCAAAGTGCCCTCCACATTGCCTTATTGACTTCATCCAAGAGTCGACTTACTATAATTTTGGGCGAGCTAAAGGCTCACTTGGGGAGTCACCAAGTGGCCTTTGGCGAGCTCTAGCGAGAGTTGTTTTCATTTTTAAGTTGTGGTCTTAAAAGTCTTTTCAGATTATTTAATTCTATACTATGCCGGTTTTCCCTTCATCTAGAGATCTATATAAGCATTTTTCCCCAATTTCCCCAATTTAAGAACCAGTCTCTCAAGAATCTAAAATAAGATCAAATCTCCTCTCTAAAATATTTCTCTCTCTAGAACTTGAAGAAGAAGAAGAAGAAGAAGAAGAAAGAGTTAAGCTAGGATCAAGGTCAAGTATCCATTCCTCATGCAATTGTGGGCTTTGATAGTTAGGTATGATGGCTTTTCATCCATGGAACCCCTAAGATTTCTCAATTGAAAAGTAGAAATTCTACAATTTGAGTTAGGGTTTTCTTCTAATTTTGTGGGTCTTGATGAATGTTGATCCAAATGATTGGGTTTTTATGATTGTTTATGCATGAATTGATAGGAATACATATTTTTAGGATGAATTTACATGTACCCATGCTTAACCCATGTTTCTAAGGTAAAATTGATATAAATGGGTTTTGATCCATGAAAGGGGAAATTGTGGATTTAGATGTATTCTTATAGGATGAATAAGGTAGATTAAGAATTGCTTTGAGAGTGAAGCATATATAATGATTATGATATGTATTGATTTGAGAGTGAAGCATATATAATGATTATGATATGTATTGATTTGAGAGTGAAGCATATATGATGATTATGATAGGTATTGCTTTGAGAGTGAAGCATATGTTATGAATTGTTGATTATTGATGTAATTGTTGTGGAAGGGATAGTTCCCCACTTGAATTGCTTAAGTATGAATGTGAATGGCTTTCTCACAAAGAATGTTTCTAGATTGAAAGGATTGCTCACCTAAAATGAATCTAAGGTAGAAGACTAAGAAATTGATGAGGCTAGGAACGATTACCCATGACCTCCAAATGAAAAGGATATGAGGTGATTCCTCATATTCCTTAGAATAGAATAAGAGGCGACTACCCTTATTCCTTTATGTTGAACAAGAGGCCACTCCGCACATTCTTATCATGATGTTGGTCATGGAGGCGAGTACCCATGATCCCTTATTAAAAGATATGGAGGCAAGTACTTGTGTCTTATGATGAAAGACATGGAGATGAGTACCCATGATTCCTTATAGAATGACATGGAGGCAAATACCCATGCTATATGATGATGGACATGGAAACGAGTACCCATGATCATGTATGTAAGGTAAAAGGCGACTACCCATGAGCCTTTATAGGAAGGCAAGAGGCGATTCCCCATGTGTATGAAAGATAAGCTAAATATGTTATGATAGGTGATGAGCTTGGATGATGGCTTGAGTTTACTTTCTGTGATGAGTAAGACTAGTGGAGGATTACCTATGTCTTCTCTAAGTATGCTTTGAGGTTACTTCAAGAAGTATTCCTTATAGGTTGATATGATCTATTATGTCCATTGATTATGCTTATGACTTATGTTGTCTAACTCTTATGTTTATGTTGATGTTTATGGAAGCTATCATATTTAGTACATTCTTGTACTAACGCATACTCTAGCCTACATTTCTTATCCAAATGTAGGGTTCGACGTTGCCGACTCTCATCCTCGTGGCTACGATCTATAGTAGAGGCAATTTTGAAGATTAGTGAGTCCTCAGAGAATTCGAGGAGTTGGCCGCCATTTCTCTTATGTTTCTTTTCATTTTAAGTATTGAACATTGTTGTATGGGTTGTGTCCCAAGATTCTGTTGTATTAGATAGTTTTTGAGGCGAGAGTATTGGACTTTCTCTTTGCAATTAAAAACTTTGATGTTGTTGAAATTGTTTTAAATTTTACCGATTTTCTATTATCTTGACTATGAATGCTAACTATGATCAACTTCCCCAACTTAAGGCTTTTTTTCACCATGGAATCATGTCAAAACCCTCAATAACCTAGATTATAAGGCTTAATAATCAATGTAAAAAGGATGGGGAGTAATAATTTTTCCTCTACCGGTGATATCCTTGGAAAATTAAGTGGAAACAACCAAAAATTTCCCCTCCCAAGTCTAAGAACACAAAGCAGAAAAAATAGGGGTTTAGGGGATACTTCAGCACTCAAACCCATTTTGCCCCTCTATAGAAGTCTAAGCATTTCTATAGTGGGATGCCTCATGCTTTAGTGGTCTCGATGAAAAATTAGAGTCCCAAAAGTCTGAAAAAATCATTTTTTTACAACACAACCACTTTCCTTGACGTCCCAACACATACCTTTCACACAAATATCAATTATAGGGGTTCTACCTACCAAATTTGATTCTAAAAGCCCCTATGGAGTCCTTAATGTCTTGGATACAAGTATATCTCAACAAACCATCAACATTACACCACATCCATTGTTGGATAGCCCTAGACCTCACCAATCCCAAATTCCATCTAAGGCAGACCTAACCAAAACAAATTTAAGACACTACCCGAATTGTTTTATGGCCCAAACTCTTCACTATTGGCCTACTCACGATTGGGTCAGATAATTACACTACGATCCATAGATTAATCTATGAGCCATAAAATGTATCTTACAAATCAGGCTAACTTCAGAGTTTCAGAACTTTGATCAGCATACCATACAACTATCTATAAATATTCTACGACCCATATACCATGCCCTTAAAACTCAAGGAAGATTTCGTGTTTCTGAACTTTGATCTACGAACCTTGTCTATGATCTATTAAAGCTTTTAAGACCTACAGACAATACTCATAATTCTCATACCAAATTCTTAAATTCTCTGAAATTGGTCTATGAATCTCAGCTACGATCTGTGGTTCCTTTTTTCCCCCTAGATGGTGTCCCTAAAACATAGAAAATTCTGTACTTTTGAAGGTCTGATATGGACTTTTTTGGGAACTTTTCATGGTCTGATATGGACTACGGACATTTTGGGGCTTTACTATGCTTGAATTTCCAAATTCATTTAGTACATGATTAGTGATTTGAGATGTCTTTTTTAATCTATCACTAAACACATGTTCATTAATAGTTGTTGATCATATGTGTTGAATATTATAAAAATTAGTCAACCAACCGCGTTGTTCAATATTGTATATTCTAAGCATCATCTTTCATGTTTCTTCATAAAACATTACATTCAGATATGCATTTGTTAAAAAAAATAAAGAAACTTTATGATTTTTGAGTGAATTTAAATGAGATGGGGCATTGCGAGGTATGTGCCACTAACACAATTTATGTCTAATGCTCGACATCATTTCCCTAATGGAAATTGCCATTGCTCAAGCTTCGTTAGTTATAATATGTGGGGTAATACTTTCCATTGACTTTTAAAATGTCAAGAATAACCGTATGAAGCTTCAAATAAAAAGCACAATCAAAAATTATATTTTATCCATGATTATTTATTCAAATAAATGATGCATAAAACATATGATACGTATATGTTTGATATATGGTGTCAAAATACACGACATCACCAAAAAAAAAGTGTAGTTAATTATGGATTGGCAATCTCTCCATAAAAATTTGTTATACGCCCTTCAAAATCAAGTTAAACATCCTAGTAAAATAAGTCTCACTCATTAACAACACTTTGAGAATGATCTCCTTGCACCTTGGAGTTCATCAAATGATCTATAAATTAGATAGAACTTGAGAATTAAGTAGTATGCAAGAGGAAGAATTAATATTTATAGTCTTTTTAACTATTTATTAAAATAAGTCTTTTTTTACCATTAGTTTATGTTAGCTACTTAATTAACTTCCTTTTAGGTTATAATTAATATTTATTGTATTTTAAATTATTTATTAAAATAAGTCAACAAATCAATTTGTATTTGTGTTATATAGTTAATTAAACTTAATTAGGTATTAACAGTAGTGTGTGACTGTAGATCATTTTAATGGTGTAATAATGATAAAAAGTTTAAAATTAAATTATTTCTAAATTTTTTTAAAAAAAACATCATCAATTTTAATATGGTTGTCACTCAAGATAACCAAAAAATAAACCACATATTAATTTTCTTTTGATACCACCTCAAATAACAATTAGTTAATCAAAAACTTAAAATGATGATTTTGATGGGTAAATTTAAATTTAAAAAGGATCAAAGGAAAAAATTTATTAATAACAACACCTCCAATATTAAAATGATCAATTTCATAAATATAATAATTAAAAATTCATATTCAATTCTATTTTGTTTCTACTTTTTTGGGACTAGAGAGATGGGTGGAGGTGAGCGTGAGGATGATTGGGGCTTTAATACACTTTAATAAATATAGATATTTTCTCTTTATTTTGACCTACATTCCTAAAAAAGTCTAATGAGATACTATAAAAGCATCACCTAAGGATTAAAGAAAATAATAATTGTGATATCTTGATTTTTTTACCTTTCCCTATTCAACATTTACTTAATCTTTTCTAACGCAAATGGTGTTAAAATAACATCCCTTATTTCTTATGTGTTCATTGAAACCCTTTCATTCTCCAGCTCTTACATATAACTTTTAACTTCTTTTCGTATCATGTGTTGCAAATCTATCAAAAAATTTAGGCTCAACAATAGTTTCTCCATCTTTGCGACCAACATTTCCACTCTGAGTTATTGAAATTTAGGGCATAAAATTCGATGAAGTCAGCTTAGATGCTGATATAGGTGCTGGTTGACCTATTTGCTCGATTTGATTCACTGGATTCAAGTACTTGGTAGACCTAAATCCAGGTAAAGAGAAACTCAGATCTGTTGATGGATCAAGGATTACTGGTGCAGATGATTAAAGAGTCAAAATTTCACCTAGTGGGGCAATGGGCGGATAAAGAATCAACTGAGGTAACCTAGATAAACCCAAATTGTTCATATCAGATACACATAGACTCAGAGATGTTGATGGTTCAGGCATTATTGGTGAAACTGATAAAAGAGGCAAAATTTCACCTAGTGGAGCAGGCGGATAAAGACTCAACTGAGGGCACCTAGATAAACCCAAATTGCTTAAATCAGAACTTGGTGGACTCAGAAATACTAATGGATCAGGTATTACAAGTGAAAATGCTGAAAGAGGTGAAATTCGACCCAATAGGGCAATGTGCGGATACAGACACAACTGAGGGAACCTATCAAAACCTAAATTGCTCTAATCAGATCTATATGGAATACTTGGATTTTTACCCGCCCCGATACTCAATGATTTCTTCAACGGATGTTGAGGATTTTCCAACGTCAAATCTTCTGACATCGAAGTGCGTTTTCGTTTAAGGGTGGAATTCCAATGATTTTTTATCGCATTATTTGTTCGACCTGGTAACAAACGAGCTATCTTAGCCCATCGATTACCAAATTTGGCTTGAGCTCTGATAATAGTATTATCTTCTTCAAGAGTAAAAGGTTGATGCTCCACCTGAGGATTAAGCTGATTACACCACCGGAACCTACATGATTTTCCAGATCGACCTGAAATCAATTGGCCAATAAAAGACCAGTTCTCTGCTCCATGTTCCTTTACTAGCTTCTGCAATAGTTCATCCTCTTCAGGATTCCATCGACGCTTGATCATACCTGTTTTCTTCGATGTTTCCATTGTATAAAACCAATGAGATATTATAAATGGGAGAATGGGGTCTTGCGTTTACTTGATAAAAACTTGTAGGGAAAGAGGGTTATATATAGTGGGGGCGGGATAGAAGGGATAGGATTGTAGTAATATTGAAGTTTGACTAGTAGTTATTTTAGGAATACAAACATAATGACAGTCAAACTAACAATTTTAACTATAATTATAGTTTGACTGATAGGTGCTTTTAGGGAATTTCATTTTAAGTGTATTCACATTAAACTAACAAATATAAAATATTTACTTTGATATGTATATTTATTTAATTACAATTGAACAACTATATTCTAAACTTCACATGAAATGTGATGTCACGACTCGACTTCCCGATTCATGATGACACCTACTATAACCCGCCTATAGGTAAGCCAACCCTTACCCAAAACCACAAGTAATGATGCCAGGGTAGAACTAACTAGAAAATAACAATAAGAAAAAATAGCAACGTAAGCAAAGCGAAAACTATAAACAATAGAAACCCTCTAAGAACCTGGATGTGCCGAGTACAAAGCTATCTAATATGAATAAATACATGTCCCAAAAGTTGACAACAACAAGCCGTCTAAAACGCAAAAGACTAGCTAACATGAGTATAGAAGGAGACATGTTGATCCAGGGCGCCAAGTACTCAGCCTCATCTCCAATATCCCTAAAATGCAAAAGATGGCACTAACGATCACCATCGGTTGCTGGTATTAGGACATAAATCACAAAAAATGCAGAGTATAGCATAAGTACCAACACAAAGATACTTAGTAGGCATCATAGGCTGACTGAGCAGGAAAGGTAAGAATAATCTTAAAAGATAGAATCTAGAGGGACACATAAGTCAAAGCGGGTATAAAGAAGAAAGCACATGAGCATACCGAAAGTAAATCTAAGTACACCTAAACTAAATTTAAGTTGACCCCAAAACCCAAGAAGGTACACTCATGCGCAAATTTAAATAAGACTCGAACGGCCCCCATAAGCCTAATAGGTACAAAAAATAACTAAATCAACCCATAATCACACCCCAAGAATTGGGGTTTTAGCTATACATCATAAAAAGATAGAAATCGTTACCAAATTGTGTTTCCATCAACTTGGTAAGATTAATTTCCTCTTTACAAAGGTCCAAACTAAAGAATCTCAAAGACTCACTTCCAATTTCTCAAAAATGGAAAACTTCAATATTTCAAAGATAAGAAAACGTTATCTCAAAAACTCATAGTTCAAACCCAAAATTTACTCTCATGAATGTTCAAAATAAATTTGATACTAAACATAATGTTTGAAAATGTATTTATAGTTGCCAAAAATATGCTGCGAAGGACCATTTGGCACAGTAAGTCGGGCTCGCCGATCAACTCGGCGAGCCACCTTTTGGCAAAGTTCATTGCCTTTATGCTTTGGCCTTCAGCATCCTCAAGTTTTGTAAATTTGGGCGATCCAACACTGTATCATGAAACCACTCGACGACATGCCAACTGCTTCTTTCTCTCGCAAATTGATTTTCTCCTTCAGGCTTGGCACACTGAAACTTTAGGCGAGATAGTGGCCATTCGACGACTCACCCAATGGACTCGACGATTGCCAGGCATTCTTTTCTTCGTTCTTTCAGCTGCTTGGTTCCTTTTTGCACAATAGTGTCCATGCTTCGTTCTTCAATCCATATACATGGAAATCAAGGATTTTACATCAGTTATTGACACAAAATAAGCATTTGAGGACACAAAATCTATCCAAATAAAGCCCTAAATGAATCTAAATTGTGGACTCATCAACACCCCTAACTTAAACTTTTGTTTGTCCTCAAGTAAAACTCAAGTTCAACCATTCAAAAAGGATGTCTCAAACAGTGCTACATAAGACTCAATCATGAATGCACACAAAAAGACTCAACTTACTCATGCAAGTATCAATTGTGCACTCAAAGATTCAAGTTGTGACTCACCATTATCAAAGATTCTCAAGTTCACAATACTTGCTTCAAATGCAAGTTCAAGCTCAATAAAGGTACTCAAATGCCATCACACAAAGGATGATTCCATATTCACACACAATGGTTGAATAATTTATAGCTCCAAAATCACAATCAACATTCACACTTACAAAGATGAACACATGCATGACTTCACCCATAGGTTTGCCCTTATTTTCCAGTCAACACTTGTTTCAGCTCACTCAAGATCAAAAAGGTCTTTTCAAGGCTTGTAACGAGGTTGAGTGTAAAGGTATGGTCATTTAGGCTCAGTGGTTGCTATCCTCATGAAATGTGGTATGAACAATATTTTATTTCCCTTTTCTTCAGCATTCGTGCTCAAAAGTCACCCCATTATTCACTTTTCATGGAATACCGGACACCCCATTTTCTTTTGCAAAATTATTTTAAACAAATTCATTCTTTTTCCTTTTGTTTTTCTTTTCTTTTTTTCTTTTTTTTTGTATGGAGGGGTTCCATCTTCTCAAAACCATGGGTCAAAAGGGACTTATTTGCATTTCTTGATTTACCTTCTTTTTTCACCACACCCCTAACTTAGGATTTTTGGACTTAGTTGACTATTCAAACAAACAACAAATCATGAGGATTATGGGTAATGGATAAAGAGAGGTCACAATTTGCATCAAGTTTCTTCCAAGAAAAAAGGTAAGGCTTAAAGGGTGTTAAAGCAAAGATCACACACTCACAGGGTTGGCCACAAAAGAGATATAATGTCAAATTGTTTCACGCTCTTCAAAGTTTCCTAAGATTATTTCAAGAGATCGCATCACTTAGTCAATCGGACCAACGGGGTAAATTCTAGGTGTCATCACACATGGTTCACGGTAAGCTCATCACACAAGCCATTGGCACCAAATATTAAACAAGACTCATACTTTTGCTAATGCGCAATGATCATCACAAGAGACTCATTTGATAGCCGGTTAGTCACAACGAGATGCAAAAAGTTCACATATTGTCTATGCAACTTCATTTGGCCTCATCGTAGCCGCACATTTATTATTGTTTGATTGAGAGCACTATTCAAGTCATCGATATTTATCAAAACTGATACTCATATTTGCAAGAGAACAACTACATTCAAACACAATCAAGATGTGGGACAAAATTTTCAGAAGGGTCCAAAAATCATTTACAATTAAAACAAGGAGCCACAAGCTCAAACATCCACAAAAATAGTGCCAAAACACAAATTATAGCACAAAACCCAATATATAAACAGAACGATAATCACAAAAGGTGGGCCTCACCCCACCACAAAACATAAGCAATTATCCTCAAATGCAAGAAAATATCCAAAAAGTAAATAAAATAAGACAAAGAGAGAGAGGTAAAGGGAAATCCTATCTAAACAATCGCTGCATCTGTCGAGGCATCAATGCTCGATGTAACACTCAAAATATGGGTATCAGTTCCTGGAGTCACATCAGAAGTAGAGGGTCCACTAAGAGCTACCAAAGGTGTGTCTGCCAAAGATATCTGCATAACTACATCTATCATGGCCTCCTCAGTCTCTGTAAGGCCCTCGTAAGAAGCCTCCTCAGCAACCTCAAGCATCTCCTTATCTATCTCAGCCTCAATCTCAGGATCAGCTACCTACTCAGCTCGAACATCATCTCTGGTGGTAGCTGGAGGTATATCAGGCTCAACTAGCACATCTAGGATCTCCACTATCTCAAAAATCATAGGCATATCTGTGAACTTCAACTGGTCAATGTCTCTCCTCAATGCAGTAATATCGGCCTTTAGAGTCGTCACCTCCTCAGTGGCCCCTTAGCCATGCTCACACACCGCTATCCTAGCCTCAAGGGCATCAATGGTAGCACTCAAGGATGTCACAGCGTCAGTGAGGGCTGTCTGGATCATGATCGGAATAGAGGCCTAAAGTCTGGCAGCACAATAATTAGCAGAATAGGCTAGCTACCCCATACATAGTAATGTAGCCTAAGTGAGTGGGGGCCAGGAGGCAGCAGTAGTACTAGTACCAGATATGGGAGACAATGGAGTAGCATAGAAACTGGGAGTATTAAAAGTGACGGCACTAGTTGTACCTGAAGGCCCAGCGGCCAGAGTAGGGAAAGGTGCCTCTGCAGGTAGTATATTTGTATCCACAACCGGGGAAGTATCCACCGAGGCTGCCTTTTTCTTCTCGGCCTCATCTTCAAGTATTCTACCTCAACTTCTAATATTAGTAGAAGATTTAGGAATCACTTCCACATCCTTCTTCTCATCTCTAGGAACCCAAGTTTGCCTGCACAGCTCGGTGATCAGCACTGCAAAGGAAAGGGAAGTTTGGCACTGCTTGGCCCTCATGACCATCTTTTATGCCATAAGCATCCTAAAGTTCAGCCTAGTCCCATCAATAATGCAACCCAGACAGGCTGCCTTGGCGTGGCGAAGAATTAACTCATTTTGGGATGGCATAATTGTGTTGCTGATGAAGCCAAACCAGTACCTTGCTGCTATGTTCAGGTCCTTCTTCTCAATGGGTGCTTCAAGTTCAAGCCATTTGGGAGTACCATCTGATATCAGTGGGGCTAACCACTTTTTCATGTTTTCCAGTATTTTTATCCTCATTTTGTATTGACAGTCATCTTTAAGCCTCATCGTACACTCTAGGACTGGATTAATGGCAGCATAATCATACTGCACCCTTTTACCTTTGACGACCACATAGTCAACCGGCTTGAATTTGGCTGCTGGCTTCTTCCCTTGAGGTATCAAGGAACTATAAGCACTATAGAATTATCTGACCCAACCCAAAATGTACGGGCCACGAGGCTTTGTGAAGACCTGGGATTTATGGGACCTCAGACAGCTCATGATCTCTGGGTATCTATCAATTATACTATCAGTAGACAGCCTCTTCTCCTCTATGATAGTCCTTAATCCCTTAGTCTTTAGTCTATTCATAGACTGGGGAGGAGGACCATGTACTAGTGGTGTTAGGACCATGTCCTGTGCTGGAGCTAGAGAAAGAGGAGTGGCCTGGGATGTGTTGATCCTAGAGGGATCATTCAGCCTCTTTGAATGCAGCTTCGCCCTCTGTGCTACTACTAGCTCATCATCTTCAGGCTCAAAAATTGCAGCCTAATTCTCCGGGTGCTCACCCTCACTCTCAAAAGTGGTGAGCGGCGTAGATACCGTTACTGTCGGAGCAAACCTCTAGTGACGCATATGCTTTCCTTTCCCACCTATTGTGAGAAGTTTGGTATCCTTCTCCTTGGATGCAGTTGCATCCTCGTTGATCTTTATTCCCTTAGCCCGTGTGCAAGGTGGCATGTCCCTACCAGCATCTTTTAGTCTAGCCATGTCTGCAAATCATCATAAATATTTAGGAAAAATTGCAGAAAAATAGTTGCAGATAGACTCGCTAAACCAATCGGTGAGTCGCCGAAAGGATTGGCTCAAAATTTTCTCAAACATATGGCATGTCGGCGATGGGAAGGGCCTTTCGGTGAATGCCCAACAGAATTCGGCGAGCAAGGATTAGCCCACATAAAGTTACAGTGCATTTTAGGGCTTAGGGACGCAGAAAAAGGCGATCAAGAAAGACATTCGACGAGTCGCTGAGTGCACTCGGCGAACTCAGGCTTCCCACCAGAAGTTAAAAAACCTTGCTCAAGATTAAGCGTGAAATTAAAGGCGATAAAGGGGATTCGGTGAACCACCGAGTGGTTAGGTGAGATCGACCCAGCTAGTCAAATGGCCAAACGTGCCTACTTTCAACCTAATTTTCCAAATTCAACCCTGCAGCACCCGAAAACAAAATCAAAACATGCACCCATTCAATTAAATTTAGACCCATACAACCCATGCCCCCGGGATACTCAGACTTCTCCCGGTTTGGCCAAATTTGGCCATATGACGACTTTTGCCCTTAAGAATGACGTGAACCGCTTCATCATTGGGCAAATTACGTCATTTGGCACAAATTTGGGTTACTTAGACTTCACTCGACTAGAACCAACATCAACAAAGCAAAACTCAACAATTTTGACCAATTTTAAGGCATGCAACATTTGGGAAATCAACAATATTGACAACTTAGGTAGTGGATTAAGAAAGGTCGTGTTTTCATTAAGTTTCTTCCAAAGAAGGGTAAGGCTCAAAAGGTGTTCAAAAGAGGTTCACGCACACTTACAAGGTAGGTCACAAAAGAGGCATAATGTCAAATTGGCTCACACTATTCAAGGTTGCCTAAGATCATATCATGAGATCACATCACTTCGTCAACCGGACCAATGGGGCAAATTCTAGGTGTCACCATACATGGTTTACGATAAGCTCATCACACACGGCATTGACACCAAAGTCAACAAGACTCCACACTTTTGCTAGTGTGAAATGATAATCACAAGAGAATCGATTTGATACTTAGCTAATCACAACGAGATGCAAAAAGTTCACATATTGTCTATGCAACTTCATTTCATCTCATCATAGTCGCACATTCATGTTCGTTCGATTATGATCACTATTCAAGTCATTGGTATTGAACAAAATTGAGACTTAAATTAGCCAAAGAATAGCCACATTCAGGTACATACAAGAGTGGAAAAAAAATTTGGAAGGGTCAAAAATCATTTGTAATTAAAGCACAACGAGCCACAAGCTCACGCATCCACAAAAAGCAATGTATAACACAACATTAAGGTTCACAACCCAAATACACAATCAAAACATGAATATGAATAGCACACAAAGGTGGGCCTCACACCACCATAAATAAAAGTATTTGTCCTCAAATGCAAACACAAGATTACCAAAATTAAAATAAAGAAAGACATAAAGGGAGGTAAAGAAGGGATCTTGTTTGTGCAGTTGCTCCATCTGTCTAGGAATAAGTGCTCGGTGCATCGGTCTGGATTTGGGCATCAGTGCCCAGAGTCACTGCAAAGGTAACAGCAGTACCAGACCCACTAGGAGCTTCCATAAAAGTTTCGGTCAGCGATATATGGATCTTCGATTGCATGATCTTCTCCCCAAGATCCGGCAAGTCCCTATATATTCTCTCTTCCTGTATTGCTATATACTCATCATTAGTCTCAACAGTTGACTCATCAACTATTACTTCTTCCCTGGTTGCATCTCTGATGCTAGCCGGAGGGATCTCTAAAGTCTCAGGAGTGTCTAAGTCATCTGCAACCCCTATTAATGAAGTGAAGTCGGTAGACTTCAGATACTCTACATCCTTCCTCAATTCTGCTACCTCGGCTTTCAAAACCAAAATCTCGGAGGTTCCCCCTGCCTACTCTCACAAGCTTCAACTCTCGTAGTGAGAATGTCAATAGAAGTCTGCAAAGGGGTCAGTGCAGCTAGAATCGCAGCCTCAATCATCAAAGGGACAAACCTCTTTAATTGGGTGGCCCTCACGTCAGCTGACTAGGCCAAATGCCCCATCTTTAGAATCATTGCCTAAGTGATCTTGGTCTGCTGGGAGGAAAAGAAGATGCCTGGGGACTGTGAAGATGAGGGAGGGACAGAAGTAGCTGACAGCCCGGAGGCCAGAGTAGGCGTAGAAGTTTCTGCTGGTATGGAATCCACATCAACTTCATGGGATGTATTTGTCGGGGCTGCTCTCCTCCTATCAACCTCCTCACGAGTGTTGACATATCGTGAGTTTACGGTATTTTTAATACATTTCACTTAAGAATTGTGTGTGTCTAGGGCTATTTTGTAGTGGTATTAATGTGTTTTTATCTTGTTTGCAGGAAATAAGTTTGGACGTGGGAGCTAGAAGACAGCTGAAGAAATATTGCAGAAAAATCCACCTACGGACCGTAGATCTAGTCACGATCCATAGGTGCAGGGCGTAGATTGATGGGAAAGGCTTGAAGAAATAATGAGGGAATTCTTGACTAAATGTGAAACCACGACCATGATCGATGAATTGTCGTTCGACCTACGGGCCGTCCTGCAGGTCCATCAATGATTCATAGAAGGTGTTTCAGTACCTGATTTTTATCAAACTAAGCATGAGACTATGGAGGAAAATCCATGGAAGGGACCTACGGACCGTAGGTCAATCCACGATCTGTAAGTCAGTGTCGTCAACTTCAACCGCGTCCAGAAACTTTATTTCCTTATTTCATTTCCTTTTTTGTTGGGACTTGTTTTTTCTATATATTGGGTATGTAAACCTCATTTTTGGGGGTTAGACCTTATTATTTTAGTTCTAGCTTTTCGCTTTGGAGATTAACTTGCAATTTTAGCAATTCTTGATTTCCTAAGTTCATTTTGAAGATTTTGACTTTGAAATTCAAGTTGAGATTCTGGGTTTCTTCTACTTATTACATAAGTTCATGATTTCTTCATCTAAAAATATGAATTGTGTTCTTGCTATTATGGGTAACTAAATCCATAACTAGGGTTGTGGGAACCATGAGCGATTAACAAAGTATGAATATTAACTAAGTAATTCATGAATAGTGTAATTGCATGCATTGTTAATTCTTTTGTTTAGAAGTCTTTTTAGCAGTTGCAAATGTTAGAACTCGCCTTGTTGCTACTTTCCAGACCAAGAAGGTAGTTAATAAGAAAACAATTATCAACATAGATTTAGTGTGATAATATCTAATAGTCTAATGTCAATTGGGGTGTGGGTGAAAACTAAGTCATACATTGATGTGATGTCTCATATGAGGTAAAGGTAACGGTTAGTAAATTATACACACGTAGATGGACCAAGGTGCGGGGTGAAATTCTCTAGTTACCGGACCAAGGAATTAGAGATACATAACTTATCACTTTGCATGTAATACACTAGGAAAGGATTACTATTACTAGGATTATCGCGTTATGAGCTTATGAGGAACATGTACACCCTAGTTACTTTCTCTAATTGATAACAACAAAGTTTGAATCCTGCTCACTTGTTACTTGACATTATCAATTATTTGTTTCACGAACCCCCTCCCCCCTTTACTTACTTGTTTTGAAAATATGTTGACTAAAAGAATATAATCGTAAGTTAAGTTTAAGTGTAAACCACATTCCTCGTGGGATCGACCCCAACCTCCAAGTTGGATTCTTTACTTGATAATAATCGATTATACTTCTTTAGGGAGGTGTAATTTGAGCGTAACAAATTTTGGCACCGCTGCCGAGGAATAAGGTTTTTAGATTAAGTTTAACTACATTATTGAACTTTAGTCAATCCTAATTTTACTTTTTCTTTTTGTTTTTGTTTCTCTCAGGTTCCTACTCTAGTGTATGCCAAGTACACGGTGAACCACTAACTCCTTACGATCCAGAATTGAACAAAACTTTGCGAAGGATGAATAATCAAGGGGTCCCAGCCAATCCTGTCGAAGGAAATCTAGGTGATGGAGTTGAGTTGCAGCCCTCTAGGATTAATAATGAGAAATCTGAAAATCAAGGTGGAAATAT
This sequence comes from Solanum commersonii, assembly GCA_029007595.1. NCBI lineage: Eukaryota > Viridiplantae > Streptophyta > Magnoliopsida > Solanales > Solanaceae > Solanum > Solanum commersonii. Next base: position 429,443 of record JAJTWQ010000214.1, read on the forward strand.
ATTGAGAGAAGCATTGAGGGAAAAAACTCCACTAGAACCGAGCCTGCGTGATAACTATAGGGTTGACTTCAATGCCACTGAATTTGAAGGACCTATTGTTCTACCTCCTCTACCTGTGGAGCATATATTCATGGTGACAAGTAGTCTGATTCAGATGCTTACAGTGAGAGGTTTTTCTCTAGTATGGCATTGGACGATCCACATGGGCACATGGCCAAGTTGAGAGTGTTTGGAAGAGTTGTGTGGGTCGACTGGATTTAGAAATGGAAGTCATTGGGTTGAGAGTCTTTCCTCTATCATTGACCGGAGATGCTGTTGTATGGTTTAATGAGCTTCCTTATAACTCAATTCACACATGGGATCAATTGTATAAAGTGTTCATGGCAAAATACATCCCAGTGTCAAAGAGGCTGAACCACAAAGATAAACATAACAACTTCGTAGCACTGCCTAGAGAGCCTGTGAGTAGTTCGTGGGACAGTTTCACTGCTTTCATAAAAAGGGTTCCAAACCACCGTATTGATGATGAGTCACTAAAGGAGTATTTCTACAGAGGCCAAGATGGCAATGGTAAGGACGTGCTTGATACTATCGCAGGAGAATCATATGGTGAGTGCACTTTTGAGGAGATTGCTGAGAACTAGAGCAGATTTCCCAAAACAATAAAGCATGAAGCACTCGAAAGTCAGACATTGGAAGAAGCACTTTTGCAATTCAATCTGCATCTAGTCAATTTGCCGATGACATTCATGAGGAGATGGCTCAGATGAGGACAGGACTTGGGTTGGTGTTGAAGTATGTAAGTGGAGGTACCAAAAAGATAAATGTTGTGAATTATTTGACTAAAAATCCACCACCGATAGAGGAGTTCTACTATGAAGAGGATACTTATGCAATGAATGATCAAACGAGGGGTTTCTGAGACAATGCCCAAGGTTCCAATTCGGATAATTGGAGCCAAGATCAAGGAAACCAAGGTCAAAACTATGGAAACTACAATCGAGAGGGTCATTATGTCCGGGATGGGAATTACAGTTATTAGTTCATTAGTTGGGGTTGTATCCCTTCTTGTTTAGACTTGTTGAACCTTAGATGTTTTGGTACACTGACTTTCAGGTTCTAGGTTATTTATTCCACATTCTTTAGTTCATTGTTAGACTTATGTTGGAGTTTATAGGAACTCCCTATTTCTTTCCTTAGTATTTAACTTGTTCGTATCCTTAAAATTCTTTAGTTTTGGTTTAGTTGCTTGGTTTGGGTTGTAGTAGTGTTTCTCTCACCGGAGAGTTAGTGTAGATGTCAATCACGACGGTTTGAGTCATGAAAAAGTTTGTATCAAAGCCTAGGTTCATTGATCTCGATGTACCAAAATGAATCTAGTAGAGTCTTGTGGAATAGTACGGGGACGCCTTTACTTTTCTTCGCGAGGGTATAGGACTTTAGGAAATCTCTATGTTTTCTCTTGTCTTCTTTCGTGCTATGACTTGATCCTAATTGGTATCTGGCGATTCAAATTAGTATCTAACCTCCTTCACTTTTTTGTCTATAAATGGTTAATACTAGATTCAATGGCGTCAGGCTCGTAACTCCCGTTAACGCTTCAGATGGGGAATATGTTGTGAGAGATCGCGGTCGAGGCAGGGGTAGAGGATGTGGAAGAGTAGCGTCTGTGGGGAATGGAGCTCCTATTGAGAATGCTCCTGTGAATGAGAACACTCATACGCATCACGAAGAGATAGAGGAGAATGTTGATGTTGAGAATATTGAAGATGTGGGACAAGAGAAAGAGGTGCTGGCTAAGACTACCGATGTTCCTCCCATAGACCTAGTGTTAGCTCAACAAATCATGTCATTCTTGAAAGGGTTGGTTGGTCCTGGAGTGCTTTCTTCCGTTCAAGCAACTCAAGCTCTCACTAATTCCCCTATTTCTATCACTGTGCCCAAGATGGTGGAATGGGAGGTAACGGTGCTTTTTTCTGTCCTTTGTTGGGTTCTATTATGAATAGTAATAAGCATGAAATGTTGACTAAGTTTTTGAAACTAAAGCCTCTTGTGTTTCTTAGTTCTAAGAATGAGGATGCTTATGAGTTTACTTAGATTGCTATGAGAGGCTTCATAAGTTGGGAATTGTCCATCAACATGAGGTTGAGTTTGTGTCGTTTTAACTTCATGGTGAGGCCAAGTAGTGGTGGAGAGCTTATATGGAATGTAGATCTTCTACTTTACCTCCACTTACTTGGACCTAATTTTATGCTGTGTTTTTGTATAAATATGTGCCTAGGACTTTGAGGGATCGCAAAAAGGATGAGTTATTGGCTTTGGAGCAAGGTGGTATGACTGTGGCCGCTTATGAGGTCAAGTTTCATGCTTTATCAAGATATGCTACCCAATTGGTGACTACTAAGAAAGAGAGAATCTGGTTATTTATTAGAGGACTAAATTCTAAGTTTGCAAGTATTATATGTTCATATGACTTCAGCAGGGAAGAGCTTTAATGAAGTAATAGACTATGTTAAGAAAGTGGAGGGGGTGAGATGAGACAGTCAGGCTAAGGCATTGGCAAAAAGGGCCAAGAATTCAGGAAACTTTCACAGTTCTTATTCCAGAGGTTTAGGGAGGCCAACACTTGCAGCCAAGCCAATTCAATCCGCTATGCCCATTTTTACAAGAAATTACTCGAGAACTCCACCTCATAATTTGATTCACGATAGCTGGGGAGTTGCAACTTCAGCGGGCAGTAGTCCATCTTTTGATCGTACATGCTACAAATATGGTAAACCTAGGCATATGAGGAAAGATTATCCCTACCCACGTATGTTAGACTCTGCACAGCAGCAGTCTAAAGCAGTGGTATCCACGAGAAATGGTAATAATGGTCGAGGGCTTCCACAATATGGGCTAGGAGGTAATAGGCGAGGTCATGGAGGTAGAGGAAATGGTAATGCAGGCAGGGGTAACGTGCAACTAGGCTGAGAAATGGCTCGTCAAGATGATAGAGCTCAGTGTTATGCCTTTTCGGAAAAAAATAAGGTAAAGGCATCTGATGCGGTGATCACAGGTATTATTCTTGTTTGTGACCAGATGTCTAATGTGTTATTTGATTCGGGTTCTACTTATTCATATGTATCCGTGATATTTGCCTCAAAGTTTGATATGATTTGTGATATACTTGATGCCCCCATCCATGTTTCTACCCCAGTTAGAGAGTCAGTCATAGTCACCCATGTCTATCGTGCTAGTCCTATTTTCTTTATGGGTTTTCAGACTTGGGTTGATTTGGTGATTTTGGATATGACTGATTTTGATACAATCTTAGGCATGACTTGGTTTTCCCCCTATTATGTTGTGCTTAATTGTAATACTAAGTCTGTAATTCAAGAAATTCTGGGAAGGGAAAAATTAGAATGGGAAGGGGTGTACAAGACTAAGCAAGCTAAGATCATATCCTCCATTCAGGCTAGAAAATTGGTAGAGCAGGGTTGTTTGGCTTATTTGGCTCATATTAAGGATGTTGAGATTGAGGCTCCCTCCATTGAGCCTATTCCTGTGGTGTCAGAATTTAGAGAAGTGTTTCCTAATGTCTTGCCTGGTATACCTCCGGATAAGGATATTGACTTCTGCATTGATTTAGAACCTGGTACTCATCCCATTTGTATCCCTCCATATCGCATGGCTCCAGTAGAATTAGAAAGCTTAAGGCTCAAATCCAAGAGCTTCTTGTCAAAGGATTTATTCATCCTAGTGCTTCCCCATGGGGTGCTCCAGTTTTGTTAGTTAAGAAAAATAATTGTAGTATGAGAATGTGTATAGATTATCGACAATTGAATAGAATCATTATTCAAAACAAGTATCCTTTGCCTCGAATAGATGATCTTTTTGACCAATTGCAAGAGGCGTCAGTTTTATCTAAGATTGATCTAAGGCCTGGCTACCATCAGTTGAAAATTAGGCCAGAGGATGTGCCCAAGATGGCATTTAGAACCCTCTATGGGAACTATGAGTTTCTAGTTATGTCTTTTGGTTTGACTAATGCGCCTGCAACTTTCATAAGTTTGATGAATGGGGTGTTCAAGCCATTTCTTGATTCTTTCATCATAGTTTTTATTGATGATATTTCTGTCTATTCGAAAAGCGAGGAAGAGCATGCCAACCATCTTCGTATTGTTTTGGGTGTTCTTAGGAAACAAAGGTTGTATGCTAAATTTTCCCAAGTGTAAATTTTGGTTGACTTTAGTTGCATTTTTGGGACATGTAGTTTCAAAAGAAGGGGAAATGGTAGATCCTCAAAAGATTGAGCGACCAAGTTCTGTGATTGAAGTTAGGAGTTTTGTGGGGCTGGCTACCTATTATCGTCGATTTGTGAAGAACTTTGCTTCTATTGCCACTCACTTGACTAATTTGACCAAAAAGGAGATACCATTTGAATGGACTAAAAAATATGAGGAGAGCATTCAAAAGCTCAAGACTCTCTGGACCACCGCGTCTATTATAGCATTACCGGTTGAAGGTAAAGATTTTATTGTTTATTGTGATGCTTCACATTCTGGCTTGGGTGCTGTGTTGATGCAAGATAAGAATGTTATAGTTTATGCCTTGCGTCCATTGAAGGTGCATGAGAGGAATTATCCAACACGTGATTTGGAGTTGGCAGAGGTATTGTTTGCTCTTAAGATCTGGTGACATTATCCGTATAGTGTTAAGTGTGAGGTATTTACTGATCATCTTTGTTTGCAGTATGTGTTTACTCAAAAGGATCTGAATTTGAGACTGAAAAGATGGATGTAATTACTCAAGGATTATGATGTGACCATTCAATACCATTCGGCAAAGGCGAATGTAGTGGCAGACGCATTGAGTTGAAAAGTGGTGAGTATGGGTAATTTAGCTTGCTTGAGTGTATCCAAGCGACCTTTGGCTAAGGAAATTCAAACCTTAGAGTCTAAGTTCATGCAATTGGGCATCTCAGAAAGAGGTGGGGTGTTAGCTAATATTGAGGTAAGGGCCACATTCATTGAGGAGATCAAGGCCAAGCAATTTGAAGATGAAAATTTGGAGGAGCTTAGAAAGAAGACTGCGATTATTAAAGCACAAAAGACCACTCTTGATGCAGAAGGCATGCTCAGTTTTAAAGGAAGAATTTGTAATCCTCGAGTTGATGATTTGATTCAGAAGTTATTGATAGAGTCCCATGATTTGCAATATTCTATTCATCTGGGTGTGACCAAGATGTACTGAGATTTGAATCGAATTTATTGGTGGCCGGCATGAAGAAGGATAAAGTGTAGTTTGTGGCTAAGTATCAAAATTTCAAGCAAGTGAAATATGAACATCAAAGGCTTGGAGGTTTACTTCAAAGAATGTCAATTCCAGAATGGAAGTGGAGAAGGATATCCATGGATTTTGTGGTTGGTCTTCCCAACACAAGTTTGATTTTATTTGGGTAGTGGTTGATAGATTGACTAAGTCAGCCCATTTTATTCCGGTATGAATAGATTATAATACTAAACAATTGGCTAAGGTGTATGTGAAAGAGATAGTGAAGTTGCATGGGGTGCCCCCTCTCTATCATCTCAAACCGTGGTACCCAATTCACATCCAAGGTTTGGAGGAAACTACATGATGAATTGGGCACACAACTCACTTTTAGTACAGCCTTCCATCCACAGACAGACGGGCAGTCAGAGAGGACTATTCAAGTGTTAGAATACATGTTGAGGGCATAGGGATAAGTTCCTACCTTTGTGTGAGTTCTCCTATAATAATAGCTATCACTCCAGCATTGATATGGCACCATTTGAGGCATTATATGGGAGGGGATGTAGATCACCCATAGGATGGTTTTTGGCTGGATATATGAAACTTTTGGGGGTTGATTTAGTGAAGGATGCTCAATATAAGGTGAGGAGTATTCAAGCTAAGCTTTTAGCAGCCCAGAGTAGACAGAAGAAGTATGCGGATCATAAGGTGAGAGACATGGTGTTTCAAACCAGTGAGAATGTTTTACTTAAGATATCACCCATAAAAGGGGTAATGAGAGTCGGCAAGAAAGGTAGGCTAAGTCCGTGATACATTGTTCCCTTTGAGGTTCTTGAGTGTGTGGGATCGGTAGCGTATAGATTGGCTTTACCTCCTAATCTATTGGGTGTTCATCCGGTATTTTATGTGTCCATGTTGAAGAGATATCACGATGACAAAGATTATATCATTAAGTGGGACTCAATTGTGTTAGACAAAGACCTCTAATATGAGGAGGAATCGATTGCAATTCTTGATCGTTATGTGCACAAGTTGAGAAAGCATCGTCCAGTTAAGGAAGCTACTTGGGAAATCGAGAGGGACATGCGAGACAAGTATCCCCAATTGTTCGTTGATGCAGGTACTACTTCATTCCTTCTTTAGCCTATTTTTCTTAAGTTTGTCACTTAGGGACAAGTGATGGGTAAATTGGTATCTATTCTAACAACCGGGTTCCGTCGTTATAGAAAAGCCAACGGAAAAAAAATAGGGTCTGAAAACATTTTCGTAGTAACTTGGAATTTCCCAACCTAGTCTAGATTTGGATGAAATCAGAGTCGTTGAGGTGTAGAGAAATCTGGTAACAATAGGGTGATTTATTTATAATTTCAATTACATGAAGGGATAGATAACTCGTTAAGGAATTTGTATGTCTTTACAGAATTGAATTCGGGTGAGCAAAACTCCTGAAATCAATCTTAGCGTGAAGGGTATTTTATGAGTGTCGTTGGTTAGAGGTGTGTTGTGAAATGGGGGTCTTGGAATTATTAAAATAGCTCACTGGTTCATACAAGCCGCTTTGGCGCTGGGATTTGTCGCTCTGGCGACGCCGCTGTAGCGGGGTGAGGATCGTTGTGGTGGGCCAGACGCAACAAAGTTGTAAATAAACCCCTAAACAACTTTATTTTGCACTTTTCAATTTTTAAAGATAAGGAATAAACCCCAGGCGACTCTTGACAGTTTTCCACCATTCTTGAGGCTAAAGGTAAATTTTTCAATCCCTAAATCCATTTTTTTATCTGTAGACTGTAATAGAATGGGTAATTATTGATGGGGGAGTGTTTTGATCTAGAATCTATGGTGGAAAAAGCCCTATTTTGGATAATTGGGATCATGGGTTTGATCTAGGGTTCATAGAATTGTTAATAATTCGAGTAATTAGTGATTATTTATTGATTCCCGTATTATATTGATTGTTTGTAGACCAAAAACAAGCAGAACGAATTCAGAAAGGGAAGGATCAAATTTCTTAGGCTTTAAAGCTTATTTCGAAGTAGGTGATGGTTGTGATTCTATGATTGTGTAATGTATGTGTGTTCTTGCTTCATTATGATACTTGTATGTATGTGAATGTTGCATTATTGATCACTTTTGTTGTAAATGAGATAGAGGAATGATGAATGCCATGAATCATGACTAGATTGTATGAACTTGAGAAGCTACTTGTGATTGTGATTGTGGTGTGTTGAATGGATTGGTTGCCACGTTTCGGCATAACTAATTAGGATTGGTTGCCACGTTACGGCATAATTATGGGATCGATTTCCACATTCCAGCATAAACATTGGATCGGATACCACATTCCGGTATGCTAACTATTTGGGTTTGGTTCCATGAGAGGACCAATGACTTGTCAGAATTGTGTATCTTGAGAAATGTGAAGTTGTTCGTTGTTCATAAATGTTGATAATACTGTATATGTTCGATATATACATGTGTTTATAATGTTGTATTGACTTACTTATGTTACACTTAGTGGGATAGTTGTGTGATCCTACTAGTACACTATGGTTGTGTACTGATACTGCACTTGCTTTTATTTTTGTTGAGTACAGGGCATCTTCCAGCGGATATTGACAGACCTCACTTAGAAGATCAGTGATTGTTCGAATTCAAGGGTGAGCCAATTCTTCGGGGATGCCATGAGCTCTCTTTCGTCTATGTCCACCATTTCGGGCTTAGACTTTTCTAGTTAGGTATTAGTTCATTAGTTGGGGTTGTATCCCTTCTTGTTTAGACTTTTTGAATCTTAGATGTTTTGGTACATTGACTTTTAGGTTCTAGGTTATTTCTTCCGCATTGTTTAGTTCGTTGTTAGACTTTTGTTGGAGTTTATCGGAACTCCCTATTTCTTTCCTTAGTATTTAACTTGTTCGTATCCTTAAAATGCTTTAGTTTTGGTTTAGTTGCTAGGTTCGGGTTGTAGTAGTGGTTCTCCCACCGGAGGGTTAGTGTGGGTGCTAATCACAACGGTCTGGGTCATGACACCCTTTCAATCTCAAGCTTTGACATATAATTTTTAACTTCTTTTCGTATCATATCTTGCAAAATCATCAGAAATTCTGGGCTCAACAATTGTTTCTCTATAATTGTGACAAATATTTCAACTCTGAGTAATTGAAATTTGGGGCATAAAATTTGATGGAGTGGGTTCACATGCCGATACAGGTTCTAGTTGAGCTATTTGGTCAACTCAATTCACTGAATTCAAATCCTTGGTAGATCTAAATCCATGTAAAGAGAGACTCAAACGTGTCGATGGATAGGGCTTATTGGTGGAACTGATGAAAGAGTCAAAATTTCACCTAGTGGGGCACTAGGTGGATAATACTCAATTCAGGTAACCTAGATAAACCCAAATTGCTCACATTAGATCCACATGGACTCAGAGATGTTGATGGTTCAGGTATTATTGGTGAAAATGATAAAAAGAGGCCAAATTTCACTTATTGGGTCAATAGGTGGATAAAGGTTTAACTTAGGGCACCTAGATAAACCTAAATTTCTTAAAATTGATCCATGTGGACTCAAAGATATTAATAGATCGAGCATTATTGGTGAAAATCCTGAAAGTGGTAAAATTTGACCCGGTGGGGCAATGTTCAGATATAGACACAATTGAGGGAGCCTATTAAAGCCCAAATTTCTCATATCAGATCTATATGGACTACCTGATTTATTACCCTCCCCGATACTAAATGATTTCTTTAACGGAGGTTGAGGATTTTCGAATGTTAAATCTTCTGACATTGAAGGGTGCTTACATTTAAGGGTGGAATGCCAATGATTTTTTATCACATTATCTATTCGACCTGGTAACAAATGGGCTATCTTAGCTCATCGGTTACCGAATTCGGTATGAGCTTTGATAATATTATTATCTTCTTCAAGAGTAAAAGGTCAATGCTCTACTTGAGAATTAAGTTGATTATACCATCGAAACCTAAAAGATTTTCCATATTGACTCAAAATCAATTAGCCAATAAGACCAGTTCTCTGCTTTATGTTCCTCTACTAGCATTCCATCGACACTTAAAAGTTATGATGGATAAAATAAGCATTAAAAGATTGTTATAACAAAGTTCGATATCCCTTTTATTTTTGTATAGAGAATTTCCATGTAGTTCTTACTTGATCAACGAAATGACTCAATTGAGTAGCAACACAGGATGCTTGTAGAGGTACATATGTTTTTTCAATAATTAGAAATTATGATGGTGAATTGGTAATGTAATAAATATCATTTTGATTGTTAGTTTATGTTGCTTGATAAATTTTATTTTAATTACTTATTTAGTTTTGGTTTTTGTAAGCATGAGGCTAAGTTGGGAGATGGGTCACTATATAAAGGAAAAAAGGGATGGTTCTACTTCACCTTTTTGCAAGCATAATTAATCGCAAGAATTGAAGAGTAAGAAGGAGCTAGGATTCAACTCAACCTATCTGCATCTATCTCTTGGGATAGTTGAGGTTTAAGGGTAGTTCTTGTAATAGGACTGTTATTGAGATGTAATATAAAGTTCTAGGTTGTGTTTATTAGCTTTACAAAGTATTGTGAGGATCGTAACACGAAGCGAGCTTGACTTCTTGGAGAGTAGTTAGAACAATTTTTGTGAATTATTCGGTTGAGGTACTAGGATTAGTCTCTTAAATTGTTGAGTTGTAATTTGAAATGTTGCTCTTGAGAAATAAGTGTGTCTTGTTCATTTTTCTTTCCGTAGATCCTATTTTTTTTAAATAACTTGTATTTAAGCTCTCTTTTTATTTCTTTTTTGTTTTTACCTTCATTCATTGTTTTTTTCTATTTTATTTCATGTTGAATTTTTTTTCTTTATTTTTCCTTTTAATTTGATTTCAAATTTAATTCCAAATGTATTGCAATTAAAATAAGTTAATTTCGGAAGGATATCAAAATAAATGAAGAAAATCAAATAAAACATAAAAAAAAATTAGTACTTTAAAATTAAAGGATACTTTTAAATATAAATTATTCAAAAATTACACATAATTTTTTAAAAATTAACTAAAAGTGAAAAGATAAGAAATTAATGAAAGAGAAAATAAAAAGTTTAAAGTGGGGAGGAAATAAATATTTTACAAAGAAATAAATGAAAATAATTAAACATATATAAGTTTGGATGTCAATACTTATGTGTATTAACTAATTGTAAAATGATCAATAAAAAAGGACATGTGTCCACCAATTTATTTATTAGTTGTCTTGAGGATTTCAATGACACGTAGCCAATTTCTATTGGTCAATGTTGCGTCAAAAAAAATTATGCGTCTCAACAGAGTGCAGTCACGCTAGATGTCACGTTAGCACAAAAGGTGCATAAAAGTACAAAAAATTGAGTTCAAGGGGTAATAGGACCCTAGTTAAGTTAAAGTGTATCACCTCTGAACGATGTCATGCTATAAAATTAGCAATCTACGCATCAATACAAGCACAAAAATACCCATAATGCAACAAAGAGACTCGTACCAAAGCGGAAAAAAATGATCATGTGGGACCCACGTGCGGGAATAAAAAATTGACTTCTCCAATATATCTACACCAGCTCAAGAAACATATGACACAAAGATGAGCACAATCTGAGTATAATCAAGGCTCAAAACAGTTCATCACCAACAAGTTCTAGAACACTCAAATTCAAGCTTAAAATGAAGAAAGTCTTTTTTTTGTGACTAGTATTCTTTCATTCAAAACCAAAATATGTACAAGTATAGTTCCGGCAGACTGGACAAGCTGCACCTTCACACAATCAGTAAAGGCCTCATAAAGCTATGACAAAACTAAACAAGAGACCTACATAACTTATACAGGATAATCAGATAATCTTTCTAAACTCATTTTCCATGTTTCAATGTCTCTCCCGCTAATGTGTATATGTAGCACCATATATTTGATTATTGAATCTAAGGGGAAAGTTCGTCTTTCAAAATGAATATATTTTCGAGCGCTTGCCACACCACATACATGACTAGAGCAAAGTAACAACTAGTTATCTCAGCTACACCACCTCTGCTTCTTGCAATTACACTTATCCGTTGCACTTCATTTCCCCAGCCGATGATTTGCCTTCTATAACCCAGCCACTATAATACATGACTCCATATACTCTTGGTCACTTTACATTCAAAGAACAAATGAGTAAATGTTGTCCATAAAAAGCACACTCGGAGGTATATATATATATATATATATATATTGATACAAACTCCTGCAGTCTCTTAACTGTTGCAAGTCTAGGATGAATTTATGTCTAGGATGTATTCTTGGATGCAAAGTTAAATGTTTCCAGGTAACTCTGGGTGAACCAGCATCAAAGACACATACATCCTATGAATTGAGAACTTATCTCCCAGTTGAATTTCTCCTAATTATTGTAGTGTCCCATGGTTGATTTGCATGTTTATTAGTTGATCTCTAGATTCCCGCATCTTTCTCATCAACCATGAAGCACTCTTAGGTATCCTGATTTCACCAATGTCTCCATGTTTGATGTAATAATTATAGACCCATTGAACCCCATAGAAAATATTTCTTCCTATCTATATCCCATAGTCGTTTTAGGGTTGTTGTAGAATTTCAAGTGCATAAATTCATGGCATTGAGTCCACCTGCAGCCCCTCCCCTGGTAGACAAATATTTTCCAAGAAACTATAGTCTTCTTTGATACAGTCATATCACTTGTCCTAAGAAAGTTCTAACAAGATGCTCAATTGTTATGATGACTTTCTTAGGGATAAGGAAAATATGAGCCCAATATGCCTGCACTCCAAATAACACTATTTTAATTAGTTGTAGCCTTCTAGAATAACACAGTCGTTTGGCTGACCAACATGTGATCTTGCTTGTGATTTTCTCAATCAATGGGGGATATGCAGTAAATCCCAATTTTTTAGAAGCTAGTGGCACACCAAGATATCTAAATGAAAGAGTTCTCACGGTGAAACCCAAGGCATCCACAATATCTTGTTTTATGTGTTCATTCACTCTATTAATGTATATTAAACTCTTGTCATTATTTGCTTCTAACCCAGATGCCTATGAAAATCTCATAACATCATCATGCATCAATTTGACAAACACTAGATAAGCCCTGCAATACATCACAAGTCATCACAAAAGAAGATGTGAATGTTATTTAATCTTTCACGCCTAGGGTGATAGTTAAAGTCACCATTTGTTGCTAGTTGATTGAGCTCTCTCCCTAAGTATTTCATAGCCAATACAAAGAGGTAGAGGGGCATAGGATCCTCCTATCTGATCCCCCTCTGTTCTGGAAAGAGTGTATTAAGTCCTTTATTCAAGACAATGAATATGACTATGGGTATCAAAATGAGCCCAAATATAGGTAACCCACTCAATCCGCCAAGAATTTTAAGGGTTTAGCTCAAGATAGTTAAATTGGGTTCAATATCAACTTATTCAAGCCTTAACCCATTTTAAGAAAATCCTCAATTGAGCCCAATTTAATCTTCAATGTCAACCCATTTGAAGACTCTTTATTTGTATTGATATAATGTATGTTCCTATATTGAAGATATGAATCATTATCAATTTTATATCTTTTAGGATTTATCTATCCATTTGTAACTTTAAAAAAAATCTTAAGTTGAATTCGAATTGTGGTTATAAAATCTAAATAACAATATGTTAAAATTATTGAGACTAAGTGGGTCAAATTGGATGGGTCATGACCCAACCCAATTTTGAACCCATTTGAGCCTACTCATTGCATTCAAAGGAAACCTGGGCGGTTCAAGACCAAACCCAATTACTATCTCAACCCATTTTAACATCTCTAATATCAACCCAACCTGCCCATTTGACACCCCTAAATATGACAATGTAGATACACACCGTGATCCAGTGGACAAAATTTATAGAGAACCCCATTTCACTCAACAGTTTTTCTAAAAATCCCTATTCCAAGGTATCACTGGCCTTCCTTAGATCCACCTTAAGAACACATCTATATATGGAATATCCACTTTCTATTGTAACTCTTGAAAATTCATAATTTACCATAATGTTATCTACTATACTCCTTCCCTCTACAAAATTTTATTGTGCTTTACCAATCAATTCTAAATCACAAGCTTTATTCTTCTGATTAGAACCTTGGATATGATTTTGTTCAAGATGGTACAACGGGCTATACGTCTGTAATCTTTAACCTTGGTTGGAGCTTTTAACTTTTGGAATCAAAGTCACAGTTGTGGTATTGATAGCAGGACATAGACCTCTTGAATGGAAAAAGTACTTCACAACTGAAATTATATCTTTATGAACCACTCCCAGTTTTTAGTAAAGAATTTAATTGGAAAGCCATCAACTCCTGGTGCTTTATCTTTGGGTGTGTCCTTCTTCTGTAGTAACCTCTTTTATGAGCTCTCTTTGTTGCATGATAGAGCTACATGGTCCGTCTCTAACCACCTCAGTATTTAAGCATTTCAATTCTTTGGTTGTTTCCCCATAAGATCCTTAAAACAAAGATAAACTCAGCTTCTATATGTAGAGGTTCTGTCAACTTGATTGGAGACTCTATATAAATGGATGAAATGGTGTTTTGGATAATCCTAATCTTCCACTGAGCATGGAAGTACTTGGAATTTGAGTCACCATGATCAATCTTAATTGCTCTATCCTTCTGTCTGAGTGTAGTCTCTTCAACATTGCTCCATTTCTCCTTCTCTATTAAGATCTACTTTTCCTGATCTATGAGTCATTGATCCAGGTTGCTTGTTTGTGGTTGTCCTCGAGTGATGTCTAGCTGTTTCCTCAGTGTATGCAACATTTTCTTATAAGAAGTCATTTAGGAATTTATATCTTTACTCTACAATTTAAAATTCTTGAGCTTCTCCCAGACATGTTTCATTCTGCACCCACTAACACTATCACCCCAAGTATTTTTGAGTGTAGCAACAAAGTTAGGATGCTCCATCATATTAGTGTATAATCTAAATGGCTTTTGATGAATGTTTTGATGTTTCTTATATTTAATTAAAATGGGTGAGTGGTCTGATATTGAAGAGTTCATAAACTCAGCTTCTACATATCCAAATTAATGCATTTAGTGTATATTTCCAAAAGCCCAGTCAATTTTGGTGTATACTCTACTATCTCTTGCCTGTTTATTACACCAAGTATAATGACAGCCAGTTGCCTTAATAGTTGTTAACTGCAAGTGATCAAGTGCATTTTGAAATCCCTAATCCTCATGTTGTGTGACAGGAGACCCCAACCTATCATCTGAGCCCAATACACTCTTAAAGTCCCCACATATACTACCCAATAAAGTTGATGTTGTAATGTTATTTGCATAATTTTTTGCCATAGGATCTCTTTCTTCTGTACTTCATTTCTTGCATAGACAATAATAAAATGTATGCTTATCTGCATCCCTAGATTTTCAACCAGACAATGAATATATTGCTCTTGTATGTCAAGGATCTGCACCTTCAAATGTGATTTCTGTTAGTGTAAAGTTTTAATGATAAACAACCTATTTTTCTAGGACAATAATCATTATCAAAAAGGAAAGAATCAAGAATGAATCATAGATCCCTCATCAATCAATTGAAGATTATCAATCAAGGATCCTAATTGATAAAGTATCAATCAAGGATCCAAATAGAGATCCTCAGAAACCACAAATCACAAAAGATGCCAATCAAAGAAGATCTTGACTCAAGGAACTGTCCAAATTAAGATCCTTAGAAAGCACGGATCACAAACGAAGCTAATCAAGGAAAGATGAATATCTCGACATCCAAACACTAATGGATACAAAGGCTACATTCCAATCAACATTCAATCAAGGAAGACTGAAGATGTCAAACTTACACTCAATCAAGGAAGCTAAAGATTCAAGGCAAAACTGAAGAATCCAACGGCTACAATCAACACTCAATCAAGGAAGCTACAAAATAATCAAGACAGAAAATCATCCTTGATCTTTATTCTTGGATAAAAAGGATCCTTTGCCTTCTTTTACAAGGATCAAAATCTCTTGGGTTACCATCTCTTCACTAGAAAGATTCAGGACTCCAAACACTATAAATGAAGGGTCGATTGCTAGAAGCAATTGTAAAAGAAGTTTGAATCATCTCACATTCCCTACTTTACTTTTAACAAACATTTTATTACTTAGTTCTACTATGTAAACAAAAAAGAGATTAGAAAAAAATATTGTTGGTAAGGCTTTTGTATTAAAACAAAAAGAGTGAATCTAATCACTGAGTGTAATTTGTCTACACTCATCTCTGTACTCACACCAAAGATTACAAAGGCTTGAAGAAAACACCTTTGCAACCCAAGGGGACTGGATATAAGATCCACATTGGATCCCAACCAGTATAAAAACTTGTTGTGTCAAGTTTAATTTCCAGTTTTTAATTATACTTCTCTGCTAGCTATAGTCGACTAAGAGACACCTTAAGTCGACTACTCAAGAAGAAAAATGAAAAAATAGTAATTCAACCCCCTCTTGCACTTTCAATTGGCAACATGTGAGAAAAACATCATGGCACAACAAATTATAGGCGCACTATTTCAAGAAGGAACTTCTCAAACAAGACCTCCCTACTTTAATGGGAAACACTTTTCTCATTGGAAAGTGAGAATGGAAACCTTCATAAAATCCTATGATGTGAAAGTTTGGAGAGTGATCAAGGTTGGTGACATTCCTATTCCTATCACGAAAAGTTCAGAAGAAAGTTAATCCTCCACTATTCCAAGCTTGGAGAACTACACAAATGAACAAATGGAGATTATTCAAATAAACTCCAAAGCAAAAAATGTTCTATATAATGCTATCAGTGGTGAGAAATATGAAAAAATATCTTGATGTGAAATTGCCAAAGAGATGTGGGATAAACTGGAAGTTACCTATGAAGGAACTAATAAAGTCAAAGAAACCATCATCATCTTACTAGTTTATGAATACAAACTTTTTCAAATAAAGGAAGTAGAAACAATTGAGAGCATGTTTGCTCGACTGAGTAAGATCATTGGAGAACTAAAAGCTTTAGGAAAAATATATCCTTTCATAGAACATATACGAAGAGTTCTTCGAAGCTTGCTACCGCAATGGCATACCAAAGTAGTTGCTCTTGAAAGCATGAACTTAAACACCTTAACCTACGATGAGGTGAGGGGAGATTTAATAGCTTTTGAGAAAACTCATCTTAACAAAAAAGGCCAAGAAGAATCCACAAAGAAAATTATGGCGTTCAAAGTAAATCAGGAAGACAAAGGAGAATAAGAACTTGTAGAAGATGAAATTGCCTTAATTACTAGATCAGTAATGGATTCCTTCAGGAAATCGAGAAACCACAGAAGAGGAAGAAACTTCGAAAAGGTAAAGTATATCAATGATCAATCAAGAAATGATGGAAAATGTTATGAATGTGGAAAGTATGGTCACATAGCCAGTAAATGTCCAGAAGCAATGAAAAACTACTGCAAAGGAAACCAAAAGAACAAAGCACTAAGCAGTTGGAGTGATGAAGACAACTCTGAAAATGAACATGAAGAAATTGGTAACATTTGCTTCATGGTTGATGGAGAATCAAGCACAGAGGTATGTAATAATTGTAATAATTAAAACTTGTTAGATAGTGCTGTGATAGACCTTAATAGAATTTTTTCTAACTTTCGAAATATTCAAACCGAAAAAAGAAATTTGGAAATTGATAATGTGAAAGCTATCAAATATACTTCATCCAATACTAAGCATCAACGATCGTTCAGTAGTAATATAACCCAACTAGTGAGTTGGGGTCAAGTCCCAAGGGAGTGGTTCGTAATCGAGAATCAATAGGCAAGTAAGAATATGCTCTAGTCAATCATAGCTAAAAACATTTACGAATAAAAGCATGATTTAAATTATAGGTGACACAATTGTCAAATATCAAGGGGGTTTTGTATTATCAACTAAAACAGCAACTAACACGAAAATACAAACATAGAGACATGATTCTTAGGATGTGATTGGATTATGGGCTAAGGTAAACAACCGGATAATTGTAATTAATAGTAAACAGCTGCAAATTAGTGAATCAGCTAGACTTTAGTGGGGTAAAGTTTCTCTCAAACAATTTACCCCAAATCAAATTGGTTTCTCTCGAACACCAATAAGCAGCAATGAAGTATAGCCTTCGCTTTAGTCCATTCACTCTCTTGAGTTGAATGTGTGGAAAAGGGTTTAGGGTTTACTCTCTCGAGTTGAACCCATGACAACCCAATACCCACAGACCATCGATTCAGTAATTTTGGTTTTAAAACCTCTCTCTCGAGCAAGCCAAAAACACTAAGTTAAGATTGTATTTGCAACTACAACGCATTAAATTCAACCACAATTACTGAACGAAATCACTTTTAAATCGTTACCAAGTTGTGTTTCCATCAACTGGGTAGGAGTGATATAGTCTTTACAAGGTCTAAGATGAAGAATTTTCAACACCCACTTCTAATTTCTTAGAAATGGAAATCTTCAAATCTTCAAAGCTAAGGAAATATTGTCTCTCTATTCAATTCTAAGCCCTAAACTTCAAAAACTGAATAATAATATGATTCCACACAAAATTAGATTCTAAACTAAAAATTTAAACAACTATTTATAGTTGTCAAAAAGTGTGCTGCGGAGGTTCAATCAGCGCAGTTAGTCGGGATCGCCGATTGGATCGGTGATCCGCCCTTTGGTCATTTCCATCGCCGTTTTGCTTTTGCCTTCAGTATCTTCAAGTTCTGCATCTTTGGGCAATATGGCACTGCATCGCGGAACCATTCGTGACTCGTCGACTACTCCTTTCTCTTACCTACTAGATTTTCTCCTTCAAGGCTTGGCACTCTAGAACATTAGGTGAGACCCTGGCCGTTCGGTGACTCGCCTAATGGGTTAGGCGATCCTCAGGCCTTATTTCCTTCGTTCTTTCAGCTACCTTGTTCCGTTTTGCTCAATATTGTTCATGCTTTGTTCCTCAATCCAAATACTTGAAATTCAAGGATTTACATCAGTTATTGTCACAAAATATGTATTTGAGGACACTAAATCTATTAAAATAAATCCCTAAATGAGTCCAAATCGTGGACTCATCAATGCCCCCAACTTAAACTTTTGCTTGTCCTAAAGTAAACTCAAGTTCAACAGTTTAAAAAGGATCAAGTATGCACTCAAAGTTTCAAGTTGTGACTCACCATTATCAAAGAATATCAAGCTCACAATACTTGCTTCAAATGCAAGTTCAAGCTCAACAAAGGTACTAAAATGCCCTCATACAAAGAATGATTTCATATTCACACACAATGGTTCAACAATTTAAAGTTCCGGAATCAAATGCAACACTCACAATCACAAAGATGAACACAATGTATGATTTCACCTATAGGTTTGCCCGTATTTTCCAACCAACATTTGTTTCAACTCACTCAAGATCAAAAATGTCTTTTTAAGGCTTGTAATGGGGCTGAGTGCAAAGGTATGGTCATTTAGGCTCAATGGCTATAGTCCTCATGAAATGTGGTGTGAATAACACTTCCTTCCCTTTTCTTCATCATTTTTCATTTGTGCTTACAAGTCATCCCATTATCCACTTTCCATGGACTATTGGAAACCTCATTTCTTTTTGCATTTTCACAACTTTATTCCGTAACTTTTTCTTTATTTTTCTTTTCATTCTTTTCTTCTTTTTCATTTTTATTTTCTTTGTATGGAGGGGTTCCATTTTTCTCAAAACATGGGTAAAAGGGGACTTTCTTGCACTCCTTGATTTACCTTCTCTTTTCACCACACCCCCAACTTAGGCTTTTGGCCTAAGTTGGTTATTCAAACAAACCACAAATCATGAGGATTATAGGTATCGGATCAAGAAAGGTTATCTTTTCATCAAGTTTCTTCCAAGAAAAGGTTAAGGCTCAAAGGGTGCTCAAAAGGAGTTCACACACTCACAAGGTAGGCCACAAAAGAGGTATAATGTCAAATTGTTTCACACTCTTTAAAGTTTCCTAAGATCATATCAAGAGATTGCATCACTTAGTGAATCGGACCAACGAGGCAAATTCTAGGTGTCATCACCCATGGTTCACGGTAAGCTCATCACACAATGCATTAGCACCAAAGTCAAACAGACTCCACACTTTTTCTAGTGTGCAAGGTTCATCACAAGAGACTCAATTCAATACTTGGCGAGTCACAACGAGATGCAAAGAATTCACATATAGTCTATGCAACTTCATTTGGCCTCATCGTAACTGCACATTCACTTTTGTTCCATTATGAGCACTATTCAAGTCATCGATATTGATGAAAACCGATACTCAAATTTGCAAAAGAAATCATATTCAACACAAACAAGAGGTTGAAAAAAAAATTCAGAAGGGTCCAAAATCATTTACATTTAAAACAAGGAGCCATAAGCTCAACCATCCACAAAAATAATGTAAAACACAATTATGGCTCAAAAACCCAAATATATAAACAAAACATCAATATTCACAAAAAGTCACACAAAAGGTGGGTCTCACCCCACCACAAATAAAGTCATTTGCCCTCAAATGGAAATAAAAAATATCCAAAAGTTAAAATAAAGAAAGACAAAGAGGGAGGTAAAAAGGGGGTCATGTCTACATAGTTGCTCCATTTGTTTGGGCATCAGTGCCTGGTGCATTAGTCTGGACTCGAGCATCAGTACCTGGAGTCACCTCAGAAGGAACAGCAGTACCAGACCCACTAAAAGCTACCATAGAAGTCTTGGTCAATGATGTCTTGATCACCGACTGCATGATCGTCTTCTTAAGATCCAACAAGTCTCCATATATGCTCTCCTCCAATATCTCTATCTACTCCTCGTCGGTCTCAGCATCCGACTCATCAACTACTTCCTCATCCTTGTTTACATCTCTGGTGGTAGCCGGAGGAATCTCTGAAGTCTCAGGAGCATCCAAATCATCTGCAGCCTCCAGTAATGAAGTGAAGTCGGTAGACTTTAGATAGTCTACGTCCTTCCTCAAGTTTGCTACCTTGGCTTTCAAAGCTGTAACCTCGGAGGTCTCTCCCTGCCTGCTGTCACAAGCCTCGACTCTCATGGTGAGAGTGTCAATGGAAGTCTGAAGGGGGGTCAGTGCAGCTAAAATGGAAGCCTAAATCATAAGAGAGACATCCCTCTTAAGTCTAGTAGCCCTCACGTCAGCTGAATGGGCTAGATACCCCATCTTTAGGATCATCGCCTGAGTAATCTTGGTCTGCTGGGAGGAAGTGGATGTCCCTGGAGCATGTGAAGAAGAGGTAGGGGCAGAAGTACCTGAAGGCTCGAAGAACAGAGTAGGTAAAGATTCCTTTACAGGTATCTAATTAACATCAACCTTCGGAGAAGTATTTGTTGGATCTGCTCTCCTTCTATCAGCCGTCTCACGAGTATACTCTATCTCAATGTGCCAGATGTCAGCGGAGAAAGATGGGGTAACCTCAATATCTCTCGTATCATCCTAGGACACTTCAGAACGCCGACATAATTCAGTGATTAGGACTGGGAATAGCAAGAAAGTCTGCCCCTGCTTAGCCCTCATGGCCATCTCCTGCTCAATAAGGAGTCCCATGTCGATGCTCCTCCGAGATATGATAGACCCAAGGCATGCTGCTTAGGATGGCGGAGGACAGACTCATTCTGGGATGGCATAATGGTGATGTTGATAAAGCTAGACCAAAACCGGGCAGCAATACTCAAATCCCTCTTCTCAATAGAGGCTCCCGCATCAATCCACCTCGGGGTGGTATCGAAAATCAAAGGTGCCAACCAGCCCTTCAAATCATATAAGGACTGAGCAACATGCAATCCATCATAAGGGTGCGTAGAGTGCAGAGCTCTACCCAGTACAATGTTTATGTACTCACTATTGTACCCAACTTCCTTTCCCCGTACTATGACAGACTTCACTGGTCTGAACTCGCTTGCCTTTTTCTTTCTTTTTGAGACCAAGTCACTGTAGGCTCTATAGAACTCCCGGACCCATGAAGGAATTTAAGGGCATCGGGGCATGGTAAATTGATCAAACCTATGGTAGTGGAGGGTGTCCCTCACAACTAAGTACTTCCCTTCAAGGCCTTCTGTCGAGAAAAACTTCTCCTCTAAGATGGTTTGCAAACCATCACCTTTTAATCGATTCAGAATCCTGTGAGGAAGACATGTGGCACAGGAGTCACAGGAGGTGTCGGAGCTGGTACTAAGTCTGCTGATATGGGAACTGGAGGAACTCTAGCTGAGTCAGGGCGAGATCTAGATCGGAGCTCAGACCGTCGGGACTGTAGAGGATGGTCATCCTCAGGCTCAGATAAAGCAGCCTGGGAACTAGTAGTCACCTTATCAGATATGGGCCTCTTGCCCTTGCCTTTGTCACTTGGAGAAAGCTCTTGTCTGCCCTTCTTTGAAGGATTTGATCCCCTGTCATTTATAGTGATACCCCGTACTCTTTTCTGGGGTGGCATGTCTATATTTTTTTGTACCATATCTACAAAACATCGGGAAAAAGTTAGAAATAACTCAATCAAATTCATAGAAAAACAATTGCAGACAGACTCGCCGAATCAGTTGGCGAGTCGCCGAATCGCTTTGGCGAGCTAGATCGGGCTCCCCAAAAGGAATGGCTTTAAAATTTTGGCAAGTCGGCGATGGGAAAGGCCTATTGGAAAATCTCCAATAGCTTTTGGCATGCAAGGGTTAGCCCACTGAAAGTTACAGTGTAAAAAGGGTTCAGGGGTGAAGACAAAAGGCGATCAAGAACTCTTTTGGAGAGTTGCCGAGTGCCTTCGGCGACCTCAGGCTTCTCGTCGAAAGTTATAAAGCCCAACAACACATTAAGCATGAAATTAAAGGCAAGATGGGGACCTTTCACTAATCGTCGAGTGGTTCGGCGAGCTCGACCCAGCTCGCCAAATGACCTAGCGTTCCTACTTTCAACCCAACTTCTCGAATTCAACCCCGCAACCCCCTGAAAACAAAATCAAAGCATGCACTAGTCAAATTAACGTAAGACCCGTAACATTCATTACCTCAGGATACTCAGAGTTCTCCTGGTTTTGCCAAATTTGGTCAATTTTTTATTTTTTCCCTTAAGAATGACATCACTCACTCTATCATTGGGTAATTTACGTCTTTTGGCGAAAATATGGGCTACTCAGACTTCACCCAACTAACTTAAACAACATGCAAGCACAACCCCATAAATTTTAATTCATTTTAAGGCACAAAATTACGAAAATTCGATAATATAGGCATTACGGGCAAGATTAACAATTTAAAACAGGTATTCAAACATTCTAATCTTATTAGAGAGGCCCAGCACACGACAACAAGATAATATTATGGCAAATGAGTACAACTTCGATAAAAATAAACTCGGGGTTTGGAAAACTAACCTTTTATGCTGATTATATTGATATTGAAATGCTAGGTGGCAAAGTATTCCCAATCCCGAGCACAAATCAATAACTAAAATACTTCTAGAAATGCGAAAATATGTAAACTAAGGTGTGGGTGTGAGTTTGTGAAGATTTAAAGTGAGGGAAAGTGAAGAGTTTGAAAATTTAAACCTTTGGCCTTATAAAAACCGTCCAGTTGTAGCCCATTTGGCGATATTAGTTGTGCTCGCTGAACCACTTGGCGACACGCCGAGTCATCACTTACCTCGCCAAATTTTACAAGACTTCCAATTATTCTAGGGGTCCAAACGGTGGATTAAAATTGTCTTGAGTCCAACGATGGTCCAAGTCAGGCTCGCCGACCTCTTCAGTAATGCACCGACTAGACTATTGGATCGCCAACCTGCATTTTTCAAACACCTTCCTACATTTTAATCTACACAATCAACACATCATTATTTCTAAAATAAAAATAAAGCGCTAAACACTTGGGTTGCCTCCCAAGAAGCGCCTTAGTTAACGTCGTGGCATGACGCAAGTGAACACTTAAACCTCATTTTTGGGGTTAGCCATAGTATCACTAGGAATCTCCCCTTTTTGTCGAGGGTAGAGATGAGACAGCGCATGACCCATAAGGTTCTTAAGCAGCTGGATTGATCTAGACTGAGAGCCAATCATCTGATTTAGCACTTCGACATTCTCCTTCATCTCTTCCAGCACTCTATCATGCTCATTGACCTTTTGGAAAATGATTATGAGCATTCCTTTGACACGTCTACCATTATCGTCCTTAGGCCTTCTTTGCTCATGAGGAGGGATGTATATGTCCTTCCTTTTGCATTGGACTTCAATCTCCATTATCTTCTTAGTCAAATCATCCAGCTGATTTATCTATGAAGGAACTGATAAAGTCAAAGAAACCATCATCATCTTGCTAGTATATGAATACAAACTTTTTCAAATGAAGGAAAGAGAAACAATTGAGAGCATATTTGCTCGACTGAGTAAGATCATTGGAGAACTAAAAGCTTCAAAAAAAAATATATCTTCCTGTAGAACATATACGAAGAGTTCTTCGAGGCTTGCTACTGCAATGGCACACCAAAGTAGTTGCTCTTGAAAGCAAGAATTTAAAAACCCTAACCTATGATGAGGTGAGGGGAGATTTAATAGCTTTTGAGAAAACTCATCTTAACAAAAAAGTCCAAGAAAAATCCAAAAAGAAAATTGTGGCACTCAAAGCAAATCAGGAAGACAAAGGAGAAGAAGAAATTGCAGAAGATGAAATTGCCTTAATTACTAGATCTGTGATGGATTCCTTCAGGAAATCTAGAAACAACAGAAGCGTAAGAAACTTCGTCAAGGTAACGTATATCAATGATCAATCAAGAAATGATGGAAAATGTTATAAATGTTTAAAGTATGGTCACATAGCCAATGAATGTCCAGAAGCAAAGAAAAACTACTCTAGAGGAAACCAAAAGAACAAAGCACTAAGCAGCTGGAGTGATGAAGACAACTCTAAAAATGAACATGAAGAAATTGGTAACATTTTCTTCATGGCTGTTGGAGAATCAAGCACAGAGGTATGTAATAATTGTAATGATTTAAAAAACTTGTTAGATCGTGATGTGACAGACATTAATAGAATTTTTTCCGACTTTCAAAATCTTCAAACTGAAAAAAGGAAATTGGAAATTGATAATGTGAACGCTATCAAAGATACTTCATTAAATACTAAACATCAACAATCATTCAGTAGTAATATAACCCAACTAGTGAGTTGGGTTCGAGTCCCAAGGGAGTGGTTCATAATCGAGAATCAATAGGCAAGTAAGAATATGCTTTAGTCAATCATAGCTAAACACATTTATGAATAAAAGCATGGTTTAAATTATAGGTGACACAAGTGTCAAATATCAAGGGGGTTTTGTATAATCAACTAAATCAGCAACTAACACGAAAATATGAATATAGCGGGATTCTTGGGATGTGATTGGATTATGGGCTAAGGTAAACACCTGGTAATTGTAATTAATAATAAACAACTGCAAATTAGTGAATAAGCTAGACTTTAGTGGGGGTAAACTTTAGCTCGAACAATTTACCCCGAATCAAATTGGTTTCTCTCGCACACCAATAAGCAGCAATGAAGCACAGTCTTCGCTTTAGTCCATTCACTCTCTCGAGTTGAATGTGTGAAAAAGGGGTTTAGGGTTCACTCTCTCGAGCTTAACCCATCACAACCCATTACCCACAGACCATCGATTCAGTAATTTTGATTTTAAAACCTCTCTCTCAAGCAAGCCAAAAACACGAAGTTAAGATTGTATTTGCCACTACAACCCATTAAATTCAACCACAATTACTAAACGAACTCACTTTTAAACAGTAAATAAATTATCAATTAATAATACTGATGTTTATCGTGACCAATGACACTAACCTACGGTACGGTGTCTACGATCGTAGATAATATAGTAATCCAACCAAGGGTTGGGGTCGTGTCCCATGGGAGTGTAAGTGAAAATAGTAAATTAATTAGAATTTCATTCTAATTAGTCGTAGCTAAAGAGATTTGCGAATAAAAACATTGTAAATTTGGGGGGTGACGCGAAAGTGTCAAATATCAAAAGGGGGGTTTTGTCACATGTAGTAAAATCAACAAAAATAACAAGAAAATCATGTATGGTAAAAGTTCTTGGAGTTTCACCGCAATACAAGTTGAGATAAAAAGTTGGGTACATGCATCTGATAGGAAATTTGCAAGATAATAGTGACTAGGCTAAGCTTTAGATGGAAATAAGTTCCCTCTCGGGCAACTTACCCCGTTCTAAATGTGTTCCTCTTGGACACCCATTTGCCGCATGAAGGCCAGCCTATGCCTTACCTCACTCACTCTCTCGAGTTGAGTGTTAGGATATGGGACTACGGCTCACCCTCTCAGGCTGAACCTCATGTTGACCCACTCCTTAGTCCATCAGTCTAGCAGTCATGGTTTCGCGACCTCCCTCTCAGGCAAGACGAAAATACATAGGTGGCTAAAAACCCATTAAATTAAACCACAACCACTAGGTGAAATCACCATTAAAATACGTCTAACCTATCAACAAGCAAGACCCAACAATAATATCAACACATATTTGTTAAATCACACCCCAAGAATGGGGGGTTTTAGCCACACATCAAGGGATAACAAAACACACCTAAAATGATAGTGAAATCAAATGGGTATAAGAAATTAAACCTTAATTTAAGCAAAGGAAGAACAATAGAGAAGACCCACTTCCAACTTGGGGAACATGAACTCATTTCTTCAAGTCTCCCACAAAACACTCTCCAAACTTGAGAGAAAAATACTAAAATTGATGTTAAAAAAATGAAAATTAACAATAATGTTCGGGCCCTTAAAAATAATAAATAAGGCTAGTATTTATAGTTTTCAAACTTAGTGTTGCGGCAGACCGTTCGGCGAGGTTAGTCGCGATCGTCGAATGACTCGGCGAATCGCCTTTCTTCTGGTTCATCGCCTTTTGTGCTTTGCCTTCAGCATCTTTGTGTTCTAGACCATTGGGCGGTATAGCATTGCTTCGCGAAACTGTTCGGCGAATCGTCGACTGCTCCTTTCATCACCTTTTTTATCCACTTCCTTCAAGGCTTCGCATACTGAAACAAAGGGTGGAGTGCTTCCCTTCATAGATTCGCCAAGAGTGATTGGCGAATCTCAGGTTTCAGTTTTTACAATCTTTCCAGCCTTTTTGTTCCTTTTGCGCCTAAGTGTCCATGCTTCCATTTTTCCGCAACACCATGAGTTAGAAGAGACTTTTCTTGCACTTCTTCACTTCTCCTTTTCCTTTTCACCACACCCCCAACTTAAGCTTTTGGCTTAAGTTGGCTATTCACTACATCACAAGAAATGAGGATTACAGGTGATGGTTGAATAAAGGTCTAGGTTTTATCAAGTTTTCTTTCAAAGAAAGGTAAGGCTCAAGGGGTGTTCAAAAGAGTTTCACATGCTCACGGGTGGGTCATAAAAGAGGTATATATCAGATTGGCTCACACTCTTTAAAGTTGCATAAGATCATTTTAAGAGCACACCTTACTAAATCAATCAAACTAACGGGGCAAATTCTAGGTTTATTCATGCATGGTTGAAAGTAAGCTCATCACACAAGGCATCAATACTAAAGCCAAACAAGACTACACATTTTCGCTAGTGTGCAATGATCATTACAAGAGAAATCAATTTGATACATGGCTAATCACAACGAGATGCAAAGAGTTCACATATTGCCTATGTAACTTCATTTG
Organism: Solanum commersonii; assembly: GCA_029007595.1. Lineage (NCBI taxonomy): Eukaryota > Viridiplantae > Streptophyta > Magnoliopsida > Solanales > Solanaceae > Solanum > Solanum commersonii. The sequence goes on from JAJTWQ010000214.1 coordinate 456,475, forward strand.
GTTTCATTGTAGCCGCACATTCATGTTTGTTCGATTGAGAGCACTATTTAAGTCATCGGTATTGATCGAAACTGAGACTTAAATTTGTACGAGAACAGCGATGGCAAAAATTTTTGAAAGGGTCAAAATTATTTTGCAATTAAACCAAAAGAAGCCATAAGCTCAAACAACCGCAAAGCAATTTTAAGAACAATTTAAAACAGACAACCCAATTGTACACAAAAACACAAATATCAACACAAAAGCTGTGGGCCTCACCCCACAACAAAAGAAATGTGTTTGTCCTCAAATGCAAGTAACAAAATATTTAGAATCTAGAATAAAGAAAGACAAAGAGGGAGGTAAATAAGGGATCCTGTCTAAGTAGTTGCTCCATCTGTCTGGGCATCAGCACCCTGAGTATTATCATTCTAACTCTAGTTCTCTGCTTCAGCTGCTACATCAAAATTAGTCTTAACCATATTATCCAAATCATGAGCTGCTCCAAAGGCATGTACCACATTGATGAACCCTCAGGTCCACGAAGGGAAATTAAGGTCAATGGGAATCCTCCTACTGGAACTAGCATACTTGCTCTTGCTCTTTGCTTTGGTCTTGTTTGGCTTTTCTGCATCTCTTTTGAAATTTTGTGCTTTTATGTGTCGGGGTGGCACGTCTCTTCCTACAACTTTGGATTTGTCCATGTCTACAAAATCTTGAGATAACGTTACAACATTTTTGACAAACTAAGTGGAGATATTTAGTTGTAGGTATATGGTCAGTCTATTCGGCTTGTCACCGAATACCTTCGGCGAGCCACAGTTAGTTCGTCGAAGGTCACAGCGCAGAAGGGTTAGGGGTGCAGACAAAGGGTGATTAAGATAACATTCAGCGAGTCATCTAGTGCACTTGGCGATCTCATGCTTCTCGCCGAAAGTTACAGCAGCCACAACAAATAAAGCATGATAATAAGGGCGAGATGAGGCACTTAGGTGAACCGTGGAGTGGTTCGGTGAGCTCGTCACAGCTCACCGAATGACCCAACGTGCCTACTTTTTGACCCAACTTCTCAAAATCGGCCATGCAACCCCCGAAAACACAATTTAAGCACAAATTGCACAAATTTGATCAAGACCCATAACATACGAATACCACCCATCACACATTAACCCTACTCGATGCATTAGAAAATAAGGTTTTAATAGTTAAGGTAGTTTGGGCGAGGTTATCGCAGACAAATCGACACATAAACAATTCAATCCAATCAAGGAGGTTCAGTAGATTTCCTCATAGCATTTGCAAATGAGTACAATTTTGACAACACAATCACAAGGTTTGAGAAACTAACTTTTTGCGCTCCTCAAATGGTTATTGAAATGCTAGAAAGTAATGTAATCCAATCCCGCACACAAATCAACTAACCAAATTACTTCAAAAGTGCAAGAAAAATAAAATTAGAGTGCAGGTGTGAGTTTGTGGAGGTGGAAAAGTGATGGAAAGAGAATGAAGTTAGAACTTTTTAAACCTTTGGTTGAAAGACTGTCCAATTCTTGTCCATTCGGTGACATTAGTCCCGATCGCCAAACCTCTTGGCGATTCACAGAGTGTTCACTTATCTCGCCAAGTTTTATAGGACCTTCAGTCGAGATGAAGATCTAAGTGGTGGTCTACATCGAAATCGTTGATATACTCAGTGACTCGCCAATAATTTTGTTGAGTCTGCCGAGTTTTACAGACCCAATCCCAAATTGGGTTGAATCAAACGGTAGAGTGCGTCGGGGTTGCCGAAACAATCGGCGATTCACCAACTGGGTTTTTCGTTTGCCAATTTATACTTCTCATTCAACTTCCACACTTTCACCTGCGCAATCAACATACCATTATTTCATCAAAGTAACTTAAAGCAATAAAAAGGGTTTTGGGTTGCCTCATAAACAGTGTCTTATTTAACGTCGTGGCACGACGCAAGTTCTCACTCAAGTTCCATTAGTGAGGTTGGCCTTATTTTCATGAGGTCACCCACCCCTCTTTTGGCATTGGGTAGAGAAAAGATAGCACTTGGTCCATTTGGTACACATAGTTACCATTCATCCTCATCTTTCCTTTTTCAATATATAAACAAGTCAAACAAAACTAAAAATAAAGTTAGTAAACTACAGCTAAGAAGAAGAAAAATTTTACTAAACTAAAAATTATCAGGTAAAACCACTCCTCGGTAGCAGTGCCATTTTGATGCTTATCGTGACCAATGATACTAACCTACGATACGAGTGTCTACGATCGTTGATAATATAGTAACCTAACCAAGGGTTGGGTTCATGTCCCAAGGGAGTGGTAGTGAAAATAGTAGTTAATTAGAATTTCATTCTAATTAGTCGTAGCTAAAGATATTTGCGAATAAAAACATTGTAAATTTGGAGGGTGACACGAAAGTGTCAAATATCAAATGGGGGGTTTGTCACAAGTAGTAAAAACAACAAAAATAACAAGAAAATCAAGTATGGGGAAAAGTTCTTGGGGTGTGACCGCAATACAAATTGAGATAAATAATTAGGTACATGCTTTCGATAAGAAATTTGCAAGATAATAGTGGCTAGGCTAAGCTTTAGATGGAAATAAGTTCCTTCTCGGGAAACTTACCCCGTTACAAATGTGTTCCACTCGGACAACCATTTGCCACATGAAGGTCAGCCTACGCCTTACCCCACTCACTCTCTCAAGCTGAGTGTTAGGATATGGGACTAGGGCTCACCCTCTCGAGCTGAACCTCATGCCGACCCACTCCTTAGGCCATCAGACTAGCGGTCTTGGTTTCACGACCTCCCTCTCGGGAAAGCCAAAAACACATGGGTGGCTTTGTATTTGCAACTACAAACCCATTAAATTAAACCACCACTAGGTGAAATCACATTTAAATTACATCTAACCTATCAGCAAGCAAGACACAACAATAATATCAACACATATTTGCTAAATCACACGCCAAGAATGGGGTTTTTAGCCACACATCAAGGGATAACAAAATACACCTAAAATAATAATGAGATCAAATGGATATAAGAAATTAAACCTTAATTTAAGCAAAGGAAGAAGAATAGAGAAGACCCACTTCCAACTTGGGGAAAATGAACTCTTTTCTTCAAGTCACCCACAAAACCCTCTCCAAACTTGAGAGAAAAATACTATAACCGATGTTCTAAAAGTGAAAATTAACAATAATGTTCGGGCCCTTAAAAATAATACTAAGTCTAGTATTTATAGTTTTCAGATTTAGTGTTGTTGTGGACCGTTCGGCGAGGTTAGTCGCGATCGCCAAATGACTCGGTTCATCGCCCTTCTTCTAGTTCATTGCCTTTTGTGCTTTGCCTTCATCATGTTTGTGTTCTGTACTATTGGGCAGTGTAGCATTGCTTCACGAAACTGTTTGGCGAAGCACCGACTGCTCCTTTCATCACCTTTTTTATCCACTTCCTTTAGGGCTTCACATACTGGAACAAAAGGCGGAGAGCTTCCCTTCGGCAATTCACCAAGAGTGATTGGCAAAGTTCAGGCTTCAGTTTTTACATTCTTTCCAGCCATTTTGTTCCTTTTTGTGCCTAAGTGTCCATGCTTCCGCTAAAACTTCAAATACTTGAAACTTGATAGTTTTCATCAGATATTGAGACAAAATAAGCATTTGAGGACACTATTTCTATTCAAATAAAGCCCTAAATTAAATGAGTCCAATTTCTGAACTTATCAAATACCCAACAGTTAAATCAACCCATAATCACATAATCACACCGCAAGAATTGGTGTTTTAGCTAGATATAGTAAAAACGTAAAAATCGTTACCAAGTTGTGTTTCTATCAACTGGGTAGGATTGATATAGTCTTTACAAAGGTCTGAGATGAAGAATCTTCAACACCCACTTCCAATTTCTTAGAAATGGAAATCTTCAAATCTTCAAAGCTAAGGAAATACTGTCTCTCTATTCAGTTCTTCTAAACTTCAAAAACTGAATAATAATATGATTCCACACAAAATCAGATTCTAAGCTAAAAATTTAAACAAGTATTTATAGTTGTCAAAAAGTATGTTACAGAGGTTCAGTCAGCGCAGTTAGTCGAGATTGCCGATCCAATCGGCGATCCACCCTTTGGTCATTTTCATTGCCATTTTGCTTTTGCCTTCAGCATCTTCAGGTTCTGTAACTTTGGGCGATATGGCACTGCATCGCGGAACCATTCGGCGACTCGTTGACTGCTCCTTTCTATCACCGACTAGATTTTCTCCTTCAAGGCTTGGCACTCTAGAACATTAGGCGAGACCCTGGCTATTCGGCGACTCGCCTAATGGGTCAGGCGATCCTCAGGTCTTCTTTCTTTCATTCTTTCAGCTGCCTTGTTCCTTTTTGCTCAATAGTGTCCATGCTTTGTTCCTCAATCCAAATACCTAAAATTCAAGGATTTACATCAGTTATTGGCATAAAATATGCATTTGACACTAAATCTATTAAAATAAAGCCCTAAATGAGTCCAAATCTTGGACTCATCAGAAATAAAACAGGAAGTTAGTGATGTTGAAAAGGATCTCCTTTTTAAAGAGATTCACTAATTAAAAATTGCTCTTGAGAATTCCATTGACAAATGAAACTCTTCCAAAAATTCCTCTAAAAAGGGCGATATGGCACTGCATCGCGGAACCATTCGGCGACTCGTTGACTGCTCCTTTCTATCACCGACTAGATTTTCTCCTTCAAGGCTTGGCACTCTAGAACATTAGGCGAGACCCTGGCTATTCGGCGACTCGCCTAATGGGTCAGGCGATCCTCAGGTCTTCTTTCCTTCATTCTTTCAGCTGCCTTGTTCCTTTTTCCTCAATAGTGTCCATGCTTTGTTCCTCAATCCAAATACCTAAAATTCAAGGATTTACATCAGTTATTGGCATAAAATATGCATTTGACACTAAATCTATTAAAATAAAGCCCTAAATGAGTCCAAATCTTAGACTCATCAGAAATAAAATAGGAAGTTAGTGATGTTGAAAAGGATCTCCTTTTTAAAGAGATTCACTAATTAAAAATTGCTCTTGAGAATTCCATTGACAAATGAAACTCTTCCAAAAATTCCTCTAAAAAGGTCTCTAGCAACAAAAATTCTTCAAATGGAAATTACTTTAGCTGCAACCAGTCCTATAAGTCGACTGATTCAAGAACTAACAGAATGATTCCATTTCAAAAGAACATACTCCTAAATCTTGCAATTATCGTGGGAAGTCTGGACATGTGTCAAATAACTGCTGGTTTCGAAATCACAACTCATCTAGATGGGTTTGGAGACCCAAAAGAACTCCAGATAACCTTAACCTTGAAGGACCCAAAAAGATTTGGGTACCTAAGAGGAGATAATAATCTTATTTTGCAGGAACACCACAAGAAAACAAAAGGAAAATGGTATCTGGATAGTGGATGTTTAAATCACATGACGGGAGATAAAAATTTGTTCAAATCTATTGCTGAATACAAGGGAGGAAACATTCATTTTGGTGATGACTCAAAAGGAATGGTAATTGGTATTGGTACAATTTCTTTTAATGATTCCTGCAATATCTCAAATGTTCATCTAGTGACAGGACTTAAATACAATCTACTGAGTATTAGTCAACTATGTGACTCAAATCTAGAAGTCCATTTTCAAAAGAATTGATGCTTGATAAAAGATTCATCTGGAAATAATCTACTTCAAGGAGGCAGAGAAAATAACGTGTACATTCTTGACTCTGTAAAAAACAATGGAGAACATATATGTCTATCTTCAATGACTGATGATCCCTGGATTTGGTATAAGAAAATTGGCCATGCAAGCATGAGACTGATAGAAAGGCTAGCTAAAAATGAGCTGGAAATTGAGTTACCTAAGCTGGACTATTCAAAAGATCACAACTGCGACGCATGTCAAATGGGTAAGAAAACAAGAAACTCATTTCCTGGTAAGGATATTTTCTCCACAAACAAACCCCTACAGCTCCTACACATGGACTTATTTGGACCTACCAGAACAACCAGCATTGGAGGTAAAAGGTACATGATTATTCTCATTTTACCTGGGTTATGTTTTTTATCTCACAAGGATGATAATTTAAAAAAATTTGAGTTTTTTCTGTGAGAAAGTTCAAAGAGACAAAGGTTATTATATTTCATCTATAAGAAGCGACCATGGGGGAGAATTCGAGAACAACTTGTTTGAAAAGTTCTGTAATGAGAAAGGCTATACTCACAACTTCTCTTCACCTGGATCACCTCAACAAAATGAGTTGTGGAATGAAAGAACGGGACATTGCAAGATACGGCAAGAACGATGATCATTGAGCACTCTCTTCCATACAAATTTTGGGCAGTTGTAAGTACAGCCTGCCATGTGCTGAATAGATGCTTAATCAGACTCCTTCTGAAAAAGACACCCTATGAATTGTGGAAGGGTAAGAGACCTAACATTGGTTACTTCCATCCATTTGGGTGTAAATGTTTAATTCACAACAATGGCAAGGATAATATTGGTAAGTTTTATGCACGAAGCGATGAGGGTATATTTCTTGGCTACTCAAACTCTAGTAGATCTTATCGAGGTTTTAATAAGCGCACTTTACATATTGAAGAATCTATTCATATTGTTTTTTGTGATTCTAACAAATCTGTTGAGGTAAGAGTAAACATAGATAATGAAGAGAGTCAACTACATATATCAACTCAAAAGGAGATAAGTAGTACTGAACAGACGACTGCAGAAGAACTTTCCATCGAACCTATAGTCGAATTTGTTCCAAATGAACGGAGAAGCGAACCAAATTATCCAAACAAATTTATTATTGGAAATCCAAGTGAAGGTATGAAGACTCGAGCATCAAGAATAAATGAGACATAGGTTGCCCTCATCTCTCACCTAGAACCTAAGAAACTAAAAGAGGCTCTCTTAGATGAACATTGGATCAAGGCCATGAAAGAGGAACTAGATCAGTTCAACAAAAATCAGGTTTGGACTCTAGTCCCTAAACCTAATGACAAGTCCATCATTGGAACAAAATGGGTTTACAGAAACAAACTGAATGAATCTAGAGAAGTGACCCGTAACAAAGCCTGTTCAGTGGTTCAAGGTTACTCTCAACAAGAAGGAGTCGACTATGATGAAACTTTTCCTCCTGTAGCAAGGTTAAAATCTATTCATTTACCTCTAGCTTTTGCTGCTCATAAATGTTTTAAATTATTTCAAATGGATGTGAAAAATGCTTTCCTAAATGGTTTTATTGAAGAAGAATTTTTTGTAAAACAACCCCCTGGGTTTGAAAATCCAAATTTTCCTATCATGTTTTCAAGCTCTCAAAAGCTCTATGTGGTCTTAAACAAACACCTCGTGCTTGGTATGATCATCTCAGTAACTTTCTTTTAGGTCATAGTTTTACTCGTGGAAAAATTGATACAACTCTTTTTGTCAAAAGATCCTTTTCTAAGAATCTTATCATTCAAATTTATGTTGATGACATTATTTTTGGAAGTGCTAATATCTCCTTATGTGAAGAATTTTTTGTACTTATGCAAAGTGAATTTGAAATGAGTATGATGGGCGAATTAACCTTTTTCCTCGAATTGCAAATCTATCATCTGAGAAAGATACACTCCTCTATCAAACCAAATATTGCAAAGAACTCATTCAAAAATTTGGCATGGAAAACTCCAAGTAATTAGGCACTCCCATAAGTTCCACTTGTTCTCTTGATGAGACTAAGTATAGAGGTATGATTGGGTCTTTACTCTATATTAATGCTAGCCGATCAGACATCATCTTCAGTGTATGCAATGTGCTCAATTTTAGTCTGCTCCTAAAGAATCCCATCTAACTGCAAAAAAGTGTATTATTCATTATTTAGTGGGAACATCTTCCTTCGGTTTATGGTATCCAAAAGAGAAAAATTTCTTTCTCGAAGGATTTTCTGATGCTGACTATGCAGGTGATAAAGACAACAGGAAAAGTACTAGTGATACATGTGGAAAATCATTGATTTCCTAGAACAGAAAAAAATAGGGCTCTGTCTCTCTCTCTCTACTACAGCGGTTGAATATATTGCCATCGGTCAATGTCGTGCTCACATTCTATGGATGGTTCATCAATTAAGTGATTATGATCTATCCTTTAAACCTGTTAAAATTATGTGTGATAATTCTAGTGCTATTTGTCTGTCAAAAAATTATGTGCATCATTCTCGAGCTAAGCATATTGATATCAAACATCATATTATTAGAGATCATGTTTTAAAAGGTGATATTGAAATTTCCTTTATTAGTATTGATTTTCAACTAGCTAATATTTTTACAAAACCCCTTTTAGAGGAAAGATTTTGTTCTCTTCGTAAATCTTTGAATATTATTGAGAATTCCTTAAATTGTTGATATTATTTCCTGCATTAATTGTCTCTCTACTTCCTGCATCCTCATTAATATCTCTATTATTTCTGCTACTTTGGTGTGATTTTTGCTGGTTAATTTCTGTTAAACTCTATGTTCTTTCCTTTTTGTTGATGCCAAAGGGGGAGAATTATTATTAATTATTAATGCCAAATGCTTGCTAGCATTGTCTCTGTTGATTTTATGCTTGCTATCATTGTCTCTATTATTATGCACTAACTGGCTAAAAAGAATGCTGGAGTTCTCTACATAGCAAAGAATAGTCTTGCATACATTAGGGGGAGCAAGTTAACAACCTAACTCCACCAGTCAACCACCAATCATTGCATTCAGGGGGAGCAAATCCAACATCCACTCTATAAGCCGGCTATAACATGGAAGTATCTCTACTACATATTGTCATCATCAAAAAGGGGGAGATTCTTAGTGTAAAGTTCTAATGATAAACAACCTATTTTTCCGGGACAATAATTTTCATCAAAAAGGAAATAATCAAAAATGAATCATGGATCCCTCATCAATCAATTGAAGATTATCAATCAAGCATCCTATTTGATAAAGTATCAATTAAGGATACAAATGGAGATCCCATAAACCACAAATCACAAAAGGCGCCAATCAAGGAAGATCTTGACTCAAGGAACTGTCCAAATGAAGATCCTTAGGAAGCACAGATCACAAACGAAGCTAATCAGGGAAAGATGAATATCTTGACATCCAAACACTGATGGATACAACGGCTACATTCCAATCAACATTCAATTAAGGAAGACTAAAGATGTCAAACTTACACTCAATCAAGGAAGCTAAAGATTCAGGGCTAACTGAAGAATCCAACGGCTACAATCAAGGAAGCTCCAAAAGAATCAAGACTGAAAATTAGCCTTGAGCTTTATTCTTGGAAAACAAGGATCTCTTGCCTTCTTTTCCAAGGATCAAAATCTCTTAGGTTGCCATCTCTTCATAGGAAAGATTCAGGACTCCAAACACTATAAATGAAGGGTCAATTGCTGGAAGCAATTGTACAAGAAGTCTGAATCATCTCACATTCCCTACTCTACTTTTAACAAACACTGTATTACTTAGTTCTACTGTGTAAACAAAAAGAGAGAAGAGAAAAATATTGTTGGTAAGGCTTTTGTATCAAAACAAAAAGAGTGAAACTAATCATTGAGTGTAATCTATCTACACTCATCTATGTACTCACACCAAAGGTTACAAAGGCTTGAAGAGAACACCCTTGCAACCCAAGGGGACTGGACGTAAGATCCACATTGGATCCCAACCAGTATAAAAACTTTTTGTGTCAAGTTTACTTTCCAGTTTTTAATTATACTTCTCTGCTAGCTACAGTCGACTAAGAGACACCTTAAGTCGACTACTCAAGAAGAAAAACAAAAAAAACAGCAATTCACCCCCCTCCTACTCTTTCAATTTCCACAATAACAAAATTATACCATTGGCATCATCAGTATAATTAAAATGAAGAAAGTCATCAAGACTTAGGGGGTTCCAAAGGGTGAACAACAACCCCCATAATGCTCCTAAACTCAACCCAAATCAAACACACAAAAACCTATTGAATCGCCTTATGAGATCTCAAACTTCCTTCTAAGAACATAAGGAAAGAGAAAAAGGGTATAACTACCTGTGATGACCACTTTAGTGGCTAAATAAACACTAAAGCAGTCATCACCAAAGCACCCCAAAGCTGCTAAAGCAAGTGCACCACCAACCAAAATTTGCTAAGTTCAAACGGACTCTGATCGATTGCTCGGAATTGGTTCAGAATCTCGTGCACGTAACTAAACTATGCTACCCCACCAAATTCGATATTCTAAACTCAACGGAAATGTTGAAACTTCCAATAGAGGTTGTCTTAGTGAAAAGCAGGTCTCAAACCCAATGGTCCATTTTTAACAAAAGTCAATAGGTAGCTTGAAATGAGTTCGGAAGTCTCGGGACTTGAACCAAAGGTCCATCGAAACTAAAATCAATTTTCTGAAGCTAACCAAACAATCAGAATTTCATTTTGAGATCGTTTACACATGAAGTTTTGACTGATGTCAAACATATAAACTTCAAAAACTTCTAAGCATATAAACTTGCATAAAAATCAAACGAGCTGGCAGTGATAGTCTTGTTAGCCCTAGTAAGTGATAAATAACTTGGGGAAGCTATAGAAAATCTCTAAACTCCTAAAACTCAAGAAAATAGAGAAAACGACATATAGGGTCATTACACTCTGACCCCTACAAAATGGCCTCTTACCAAATGTGGTACCTATATCTACTCCCATTTTCGTTTTAAAATGTCAGAATTAGCAACATCTATATATGGTTTGTTTTCTAATTCTGTAGCTATTATTTTTTTTAAATCAACTTCCTTGTGCTTTTGGGAGATTTCGGATAACAAGTGCAACAAATAATTATATTTTAAAGGAAGTCAGAGAAGTAAGATGAGCAAATAACAATATGGTCCTATGACATTACATGCTTTAGTTTTAAGCAGGGATTTCATAAATAAAGACAGAACTTGTATTTTCTATTCTATTTTGGGTGAGGGGACACTATATCAAAAATGATTTTTAGCGGTTATTAATTAACCATAATAGCTTAATTGCTGCTAAAACCATATTTTTAGCAGCATTTAGTACTATTTGTAAATGTCCCTAAAGCCTATAGTGACACTGGATCCAATAACAATTAACTAATGCCGATAAAGGTTTTATCACTAATTTGTATACTTAATGGAGCTAAAAGATGTTTTTGTTGGAACTAATTGAGATAGAGATATCCTGTATTTGAATATTCCATGGTTTGTGACTTTGTGTACTCATTGAGCCTCAGGCTTATACAATTATACATTATAAAACATAAAAGTATAACCAATTCCTATTGACTGCAGATTTATTTGCAATTTCACTAATGAACTGGACTATTTTTGTAATGACTATATTTGTATGTGGGTTGCATATTTGAACTTAGAAGTGAGATTGCAAATTTCAATTACACCATCTGTTTATAATCCTTTTATTTTCTATTTTCATTCTTTATTACTTCTTTAGTTATTAAAAAAAATTGGGAAATACATCACGATTGTGTAGTCTATGCAACTTAATCAGCTTCTTTTTTCTTTTCAATCGCCTTTTTATATTCTAATTCTCTTCTCTAATTTTCTTATTGTATTCTTCAATATACATACACCTAATGTAATGTGAGGATTCCAATGACCTTACAAAGGTGAAGATACGTGAAAACATTAATTTGATGATTTTCAATTAAATTAGAGAATTTTTTTCATCGATCGTTATTTTTTACTCAAAGTAGTTATAAAATTTACACAAATATTACCTATATTCAAAATAATAAAGCTATAACTAGAGGATATGAATTTAAAATTAAAGGGCATAGCCAAAGCAGGTCCCACAATTTTGAAAAATTATACACTATTTAAATTAAAGTAAAACAACAAAATGTTTTCAATAGCTCCAAAGGTACCTTTACTGAAGTAGGCACGTAGACAGAGAGGTATCTGCTTCAGCCTCAAACTCTCTTTTATATAATAAGAGAATATATATATTGAAGTCGTTCATTGTGAGGAGACTAGTGGAGAAGTATATGGAAAGGAAGAGGGACCTGCATATTATGTTCATTGACCTTGAAAGGCATATGACAATATTTAGACGGGTGTCCTTTAAAGGTGCTTGTAGGCTAGAGGTATTCAAATGACTTATATTAGGGAGATAAAGGACATGTATGATGCCAAGACTAGAGTTAGAAAAGTTGGAGGGGACTTGGAACACTTCTCCATTGAGATGGGGTTGTACCAGGATCAGTTCTTATAGCCCTAGGTTGTACCAGAGGTCAGTTCTTATAGACCTTTCTTATTTGCCTTTGTGATGAATAAGTTACATCGGTCTATTCAAGAGGAGATTCTAATTAAGAAAATGAAGTAGGATATACATTTTCTAATTTTAAAAATCATTATTAGGAAAAGAGTGTGATTAAAAAGAAAAAAAAATGGAAAAGGGCATTTTGGCCCATTAAGTAATAATAAAGGCACTTTTTGATCAAACTATAGAAGGCAAGACATTTTTGGATCAAATTATCAACTGATGATATTTTTTTTATTTCACATAGTTTAAAAGCATTTTTTACTCTTTTTCTCATGATCAATAAACACAGATATTCATAAGATTATACTTAAAACTTCTTTGGGAAAACATAAGTAATATATGTTATTTGAATGCGTAAATAAACCCTATATTAGTCACACAAACAGATAAACTCAACCTTCGAGTCTGTTCGAGACACCTCCAACCTCGATAAAGTCCCAATTTCAGCACTCTTTATCTCTCTCGTTGGATCTGATGAGGGTGTTGCTTGTGCATGCATGTGTTGGTTCCTTCATCTCACCCACCACTAGCTCCCACTTTAGCATTTCTAATTGGGTGTAGTCTTAAAAGGACCGGTTGCGGGTGAAAGGTGATAGAGTTAGCCCCTTCGCTATAGAGTTATAACCTAAAAATTGGTCAAGTTTAGTGAAGATTTGCGGAAAAGGCTACTTGAGGTAGATCGTAATTTTTTACTTTTAGAACTAAGGTGCTTTTTACATAAAATATGTTTGTTGATTATTGTTCTCTATTTATTTGTTGATTATTGCTGAAGAACCTAATTCTTGTGTATATAGATGACAACATATATAAAATAACAACATAACAAGAATGAATTGGACTAGAGTCACAAAGTAGGCTTATGAATAACATTAAAGGAAAAAAGAGTTTGAATTATGGGGTTACAATTTTAACTTTACAAGTTGGGATTGGAGTAGTGCTATACAACCTAGTGTATTTGACAGCCATATGCAGTATCAATCTACGTCCCATTATCCTTCCTATATTATTCTAGTTACGTACTTATTATTAAGTGTAGGTCAACCACCAAACGATATATATGGTGCAGTGGATGGAGTTGCTCCTTCTTTAATTAGAGGTCTTGAGTTTGCGTCTTAAGTATGAAAAAATCTTTGATAGGGAGTGCTTTTCTCCCGAACGAGGCCCTATGCCGCGCGAATCCAAAATAATCGCTAGTCGAGTTTCAATATAGATACCTGATGTCGAGTGGAAAACCAAAAAAGGTGTAGGTCTTTTAACGTCTCACAAGTATGTGGATATATATGCATGTGTATTGTCTTCTGCGTTAAGTTCATGTCCGTAGTACCACGTGTTTGCCACTTAAATGTATGTATATATAAAATAAAATCTATTGAGACAACATCAATAGATGGCATTCCAATAAATATACCATGTAGCACGTTGTGGTTAATTTTCGTTTTAAAGTTTGAACAATCCACTTATTTTAAATTATGAAAAAGATTCAATAATTTACTTATTTTCAAATAGAAGGAATATTGTGTTAATCAAGGTTTTTGCCTGGGGCGCCGTGTAATTATGTGACTTAGTTTGACGACACGGATCTTAAGAAAAAAACTATTTAAGTTTTTTGAAATTTATATCATTCCATGGTTAGCAAAACACACCTAGGCGTTGACTAGATAAATGTTTGTCTAGAAATGCTTCTAGGCTCATTTGTCCATAAAATATGCGTTCACCTGGCATTTATAACAACTTTATTTGCTGACACATTAAGTTTTTTAATATATTTTATATTTACTTCTTTAAAACTTTAAACTCTCACATTTTAAGTCAGAGATATCGATCGATATCACAGTAGAGATGAGACCATGACTAAGAAGCTAGAGAAGAATACGGTGACTGTCACGATTGGAATAAATTAATTTATATAATGATAGTTTTAATCTTTAACCTCAACTTTTAACCTAATATTTATTTATTTAGATTTGCCACAATAGAAAAAAAAAATCACATGGAGTGTCATGTGGCAGAATTTTCAAACATTTCTCCATACCCAAGACTCGAACCCGAGACTTCTGGTTAAGGGTGAAGCACTCCTACCAGTGCACCACAACCCATGTTGGTGTTTGTTTAATTTTTTTGGTCATGTACTGATGTACAATTGATCAACATATGTAGTGTCATTACACTAAAAATGATCTTTAGAGACAATTAATTAACAATAATAGCTTATAATTTGTCGTTAAATGTGTTTTTAGAGGCAATTATTTCTCTTGTAAATGTCTCTAAAGCCTATAACGACATCGGATTCAATGACAATAAGCTAATGTCGATATATATTTTAGTACTCTTTATTAATGTACATATTTATTACCGCTAAAACCATTTTTGTTATAACGTGCTATGGAGATTTGCAGGACAAGAGAAAATTGCATGTATAGTTTATTCAGAGAAGGAGCCAGTATCAGGAATTTGGAGGTTCTAATAAGCCATCAATTAATTAAGGGGTTCACAAGTTAATATACATATGTATTTATTTAATTTTCTAATATAAATACAAAATTTATAAAAAAGCTACTAAATTCGTCTAAATCCACAAATATCTACTTAGCTCCGCCTCTGAGCTTATCCAACTTTGGTTTTCAAGGACAATACTCAAGTACGTATTCTTTTATTGTGGCCCGTACTCTCTAGTCTCTATATTGAACATGATGAATTTATCAGTTAGCATATTACAAGAGTGACCTGTCTCTCTCTATATAAAAGAGGAGATCTGGCAAAGATGAAAGTTGGGCAGGGACCAACAAAATGATATGGTGGAAGTTACTCCTTCATTCTTAATCAAAAGTTTTGGGTTCAAGTCTCCTAAGTATAGTTTTTGTTAGGGACCGCTAGCTTTACCCTCAATATTGAATTTTCTGCCGCAAATTCAAATTTAATTGGACTCTAAAGTAAATATCGGACATCGAATGAAAAATCAAAAAAGTTTGGCAGGGGCATATATAATAATGTATGGATGAGTGGCATTTTGTACGAAACCGTGTGAAGAATAAACACTATCCAACTAAGCAGTGGGCAGTGCATGTGGATCAGTATTACTCCATCCGTTTCGTTTCGTTACATATGTGGCCCTATTTTATTTTATGTTTTAGAAAGAACTAAGAAATACTTCCTAGTAGGGTGGGCGTTTGGGATTATCAAATTTTGGGTTCGATAATTCGTTAATTGATAGTTAAAAATAGATATCAAATTTTAAAATTTTAAATTTTGATTTGTTAATCGGTAAATTAAATTTTGGTTTGGTATTGTATTCGGTAACACCGTATTTAATTTATAGCCAATTATATTACAAAGTTGATACTATTTCTCCAATCATTTTTATTTTTTTATGTGGAGGGGAGATATAATATAAGATCAATAAGTAAGAAGACATCAAGAAAAAACAAATTGATACAACTAAAAGACATGTATTTGGGTTGTTTATGTTTATTCTTTAACCTTCTCTTTGAACTTGTACTAATGAGTAATAAACATGTTGATATATGACTTTCATTAAGTAAATAATTTGATATTCGAGAAATAAAAAATACTGAATGGTACTAATATCTCATACCAAACCCAAACCTGCCATAATTCTAAAATTTTACTCCCGAATACCATATCGAATACCCAATTATCGAACAACAAAAAAAAATTCAGTTTGATTCGATAATTCGGTATTCGGTATTTCATGTCCAGCCCTACTTCCTACCCCATTTTATGTGGTATTTTTTTAATTCGTTTTGAAAAATGTCATTTTACTATTATTAGAAACAATTTCATTTTAAAATTCATCTTATAGCTTAATAAAATGATTTAAATCTACACAAATATTTAAGGATTGTCTTATATAGCAAGGTTCAAAAATCTTTCTTTTTTTCGTAAAAGTCGTGTCAAGTCAAATGGTGACACACAAAATAAGATGGAGAGAGTACTTTTTAAAATATATATATAAATAATTTGATTGAACTTTTCATTTTATATTTAATGACAAAGTTCTCTTGCTATGTAGTAAATGTCAAAGTTAATATCTCGAAGAATCACTCAACTTTGAAAATTTATCTAACAAAGTCATTGAACTTGTTTTTATATCAATAAAATCACTCAACTTAGATATTTATATCAATTAAATCATTCAAATCAAAACTTTGACAAAAAAAAACTTTTTTCAAAATTGAAATGGATCATTTTTATTTTTTAAACACACATATATTAATGGGAAAAGGGTTCAAAACACACACAAACTTTTGTCGAAATTGTTGTTACACATTCCAAGTTTGCGAGGGTCCTATGACCTCCCTAAACTATTTTTTAGTGTAATATTGAGATTATTATCAACTTAGTTGAATGAACGAGTGACCAACACTCTTGATTAGCGCGTAAGGGTGGAATTAAAGTAAAATGAACTCATCTTTATTTGCCATGTGGCAATCCACATCATTCCTCTTTTTTTTTCCATAAAATATCCTTATTATTTTTAAATTAGGGAATATATACAGATGTCAAATTTTAGTTGGATATTTCCTATAATAAATTACACATAATTATTAATTATCATTAATATTTCTTCTTCATCAAAAATCCGATCGATTCACTGTGCCGACACCGACAACGGAAAACTCTGCCGACACCGACAACGAAAAACTCAATCAACAATTATCAAAAATATAATCACCACCACACGAGTAACTCCCTCAATTGTAACAACTACCTCCACACAATCGAAATTGCAAATTTGCAATGAATTGGATCTACAAATTTTACCATTTTTAAATTTCACCACCACCGAATCGTTATCACTCCGCCATCATCACAAGAAAAAACCTCGATCACCACCAAAATTACAAGGATGACCACAAAGTTTTAGTTTTTTTAGAAATATAGGAAATTTATATAAAAATTCATTACTCATTAGAAAGAAAAACCCAATGTATATATTGGGTTTTCTACTGATTGAATTTCTTAAAGAAATTTTTGTTGATGTAGTTTAAAAGGAAGTTTTTAGGATGTTTTTGTTGGATTTTAATGTGAAAGTCTTCATGTAAGGGTCTAAATTGAAAGGATGGTGTGATGGTAGAAGAAGGTATAAAAGAATAAAGAAAAAATAGGAAAAAATTTGAAGAAAAAAAATTAAAATGATAAATACAGTGGCAGACGCGTATGTGCCATCTTTTGGATAAAAAATTGGTTTTGACCTTTAAAAGAGGTAATAATTTCACTCCAAAATAATACGGGGGGGTCATAGGACCCCCACAAAGTTGGAGTGTGTAACAACAATTTTGGTCAAACTTTGTGTGTGTTTTGAACCCTTTTTCCTATATTAATATATCTTAATTGTGCATAAATACAAACTAAACTACTGGAGTTAAGATTACAGGTGAAGCTACTCATCAATATAAACGCGCATGTTTATTAAAACAACTTAATCGGGTTGATCTAATATTATCATATTATAACTACTAAAGTTAAAATTCTATAGAAATTGATCGCCCAAAATCATTTTTCGACGTCCCTGAAATAATGACTTGTAACGCAGACATTTTTTTGGCCAAGTACTTTTATGTTATCTACAGGGGTTCTTCCAATATGGCCTCCATCCTCTTACGATGATCTATAATTTGTTTACCCGTCATAAAGCACCTAAACCCACCACTGCAACAATGAAATAGTGTATGTGTTCAAGCATGGCATCGCCCTTTTCACCTTGTTTACTATCGGGCATTCCAGTGATATGGATCGTTGGAATTGGGGGTCGGAAGAAGACGAAAAAGTGTTGGGTCTTTTAATTGGGTTTGGGTTAATGGGTTGGATTGTTAATGAATTTTGGTCTAATTGTATGTGGATTAATAAAAATCATGTTTTATATTTAATTAATGACAAATTTAATCGAGTGATTTTATTGATACAAAGGCATAAGTTGAATGATTTTACTGATACAAAACAAAGTTCAATGACTTTGATAGATAAATTCTCAAAGTTGAGTGACCTTTTGAGATATTAACTCCTAGATGTTATGGCATATTTAAGAGTAATTCCTTAGATAGTCACTTATGTTTGAGAATTTGTCCGATAATATTACTTTTGTTTCTTTTAGGACCACATATCACCTCAACTATTCCTATTTTTCTCACATGATTACCAATTAAGAAAATATGTGTTATAGTAAATAGTATTGTTTATTTAAGCGAAGATTTGAATAATAATTTTAGCACAAAATAATATTGCAGATTGTTTTGTGAATATTCAATGTGGATCGTCATATATATCTCTTATTCAGGGGAACCTATGAAGATGGCCAATGAAAAAATTTATTAGTTAAATGCAATAATGGATATATTTATTTCAATTTGATGGGGTTCAATCATGTAATTAGTCGTATCTCACTAATAATACCTTATAAATGATATTTGTTGTGTATTTTTCTTATCATCTAACCAGATGTGCTTTGCACGTGTATTCCACGTTAAACTGTTTAAATGTCATATGAACATGTGAAAAGAACAACTACATTTTATCTTTTAAACCTATTTTTTGTATACTCCCTCCGTCCCATTTTATGTGGCAACATTTGACTGGGCACGGAGTTTAAGAAATAAATGAAGACTTTGAAATGTTTACCAAATTACCCTTTAAAAAGTAGATTCATTTTTCTCTCTCCTCATAAATGTAGTGGAGTATTCTTTTAAGATTAAGTGGGACCAACAAGGGTAAAAGAGGAATTGTACCTTTAAATACTTACCATATAAGGAAATGTGACATTCTTTTTGAGACTGACCAAAAAGGAAATGGTGCCACATAAAATGGGACGGAGGGAGTATTAATTTTTATTTTATAAGTTATAACATAATAGATGATGTTCTTGTTGTTGGCTCTCATATTTTACTTCTTGATTGACTGTGTACATAAATCAAAGATAGTTAACTGACTGTCCATAGTTAACTAAGAAAGGTTTCCTTTTTTTTACCGAAAAAACTTACAACTAAAATTAAAGAATATATTATATCTGTAAAATCATATATATAATCACATGTTCATCTTACACCCAACAAAGATATATTTCATATACTTGTAAACGATTTTTAATTTATTCAACCAATCATGATTCATCAAAGGGAAAATAACAACACTGTGCTATCTCTCTCTCTCTCTCTCTCTCTCTCTCTCACACACACACACACACATATATATAGGGGCGGTATAATAATATGAAAAAATATTGGTCAAAAGTTAATATAAGGAAAGATGATAGATAGAAATAATTAATGTAATAACTATGAAATTCATAATATTATAATTAAGAATGTAAAAGAGTGTGAATAACGTTTGCAATAATTAGTAATAACTAAGATAATTTAGAATGTTATAACTAAAGAATTAATGTGCAATAGCTGAATTTTTAATAAATTTTATACTTACATAAATAACTAAATAAATAAGACTTTTAATTAATGTTACTATTTTTTTTTATAATTATTAGATTTTAATTTAGTGTAGGGACAAAATGTAAATGTTTGTTTCATATTACTGAATATAAAATTTATTTTGTAAATGATTAATTTTAAATGATTCATATATCTTCACATATTTTCACATTTGTTGTGAGTTTTTTAAAAAAAAAAAAGAACTCGGAATATTTTAAAATAATATATTTTGAAGGTAGAAGATCTTATTAACTTCATAATACATTTGTGACATATATAATACTTTAATTTAAATACAAATAACTACCCAAATATAAATATATATTTGCATTAATGAAAATATTTATCTCATAAAAATTAGCTATTAGATAAATAATAAAAATTAAAGTAATACAAACTTCAACTGGCGTTATTACAAGTCATTTGAACTTTTCTTTGTCTAAAATACTGAAATATTAAGAAATAGTAAATAAGTAAAACAAAAGGGCAATGTTTATATAGTAATAACTATTTTGAAGAAAACTTCCAGACTATCTAAATCACATAAGTAGCATTGATAAATAAAGTCATTCTTTTGTCTTGAGCATAAAAAAAATACAAATTGTGACAATTCTCTAAATTTTAGAAAAATATATTCAGAAGCATATATCTACATCACAATAGAAATTGTTAACAAAAACAAATGAATTTAGACTATATCATGTTAACATCATACTAATGTATATATTAAGCAAAAAAATAATTATTATATCATCAAAATTATTTTCCTCAAGTACTCAAGGTTATGGAATATACCCTCTTAGGATAGAACGATTTACTTTATCAAAATAGTGGTACCTCATATTTTTCTAAACTTCGTACTCACTAAACGACAAAAAAATCACACACAATTTTTTAAATGCTAGAAGAAGAAGAGTAGAAGATTAAAAAAATTGTGGTTGAAAAAATGAGAGGAAGCCCTTCTATTTATAGTCAATAAAGGGTAGTATGAACAAGTGTTTTTTGTGCCTTATCTGAAAAGTCATAACCTTTTCGAGAAGTCACAACTCTTTGGAAAAGTTACAACTTATTGAAAAAGTCACAACTCATCAAAAAATCACAACACTTTGAAAAAACTCACAACTTATCGAAAAAGTCACAACTCATTGAAAAAATCACAACCTAAGTTAGGGATATTATAGTAATTTAACATTCAAGTTAGGAGTTCGTGCTTTTAAGTTAGGAGTTCTTCTCCCTTAATGGGATGCTATGTCACATTATACTTTTTTTTTAACAAAATATTTTTTTAATAATACAATAAAATTAGTGTCTCTATAATAAGCAACTTCTTTTTATGTATTAATTAAAAGATATACTCCATTATGCAACTTTATAAAAAGGTAATAAAATAAATTAAAATTAAATAATTTTTATTATTTATTTGTAAATATTTTAAAAATTAATTATAAAAGAATTATAAGTAGAGAATATAAGTAAATAAAATTCACAAACTAATTTACTTATATAGAGAATATAAGTAAATAAAATTCACAAACTAATTTATAAACAAAATTATCAAAAATTATAATTTGTATAGATATTGAATTGTAGGTTTCATCCTATAAGAGTTCTAATACGTAGTATTTATTTAAAAGGGTCCTATTTTATATATTCTTCAATCGTATGCCACGATCTTGACCCGTCGTGGGTAACACCCACACTAAATCATCGGTGGAGAATCAACTATCTACTAACAAACCATCAATTGATCCACCTTAGAACAATCATTTAAATAAGTAAAGAATTTTTTATGTCTTAAAAGCAACTTTCATAAAGTAAACAACCAAAGTCTAAACAAAATTGAAAAACCCCTAGAAACTTAAGGTCACGTACCAAAATTCTACATAGTCTAGACTAAGAGGATGCAATTCCAAAACAAGAAAACAATCTAAAAGTCTAAGTCCGAGCAGATGGACTAAGTGATAAAGAGGAATCCACAACAGTCTAGAAGAAATAGCTTACCCTAGAATTCAATTAGCATTGGACTTACAGTTGAGGTTGCGAAGCAGTGGCTAGAATATGTCATGTACTCAACAAAGAAAGAACAAGTGTAGTACAAACCATAGAATACTGGTAGAATTATCGGTCACCTCCAAAAACATGAATTATAAACACATAACTAAAACATAGTAAAGACTAGTCAACACATAATCAACCAAGTCACAAATTCAACAAGACTTTCAGTCATCAATCCTAATTTAACATTTACATGAAGCATGTCCCACATAATCACAAACAATTCTGGTTCACTTAAGGAACTAACACACAAGGAAACAATCAAACATATATATACCAGGCGTGGTATTCGAATCAATCGTCAGTAAATTGTATTGGTGTGATATATACTCGAGTCAATCATATAGATATCATGTACCAAGTGTGGTACCTAATCCAGTAGTTATTGCATACCAGGCATGGTATTGATCCAATCATGGTAATCTCATGTACTAGGTGTGGTACTCAATCCAATCATTAGTCAAACAAGCACAATCACAATGAAATATAACCACACTTATAAATATAAGTAAGCAAAACACCTTCATTGCATGAGATTGCCAATAATTCATCATTTCATATTCAACCCTTGCGTTTTCCCCAACATGCATTGCACATGTTTCATTATAAAGACAGTTAACATGCATACGCACATAAATTTGGAAAATAACAATCATCACCTATATATCTCGAATTAAGCCTTGAAAGCTTTATTGAAACTGAATCTTTAATTTCCCTTGTAAATTATGAATTATGGCTTGTTCTAGGTCTAAAAATAACAATAATGCAAAAAATTAACTCAGCTTGACCTAATTATACCTTGATTATAAATTAATCCTAACCACATGTCAGTTACACGATCATCTCACCCAGATCAGAGTATTTTCCACCATAAAAAAAAACACCCCCTATCACCCATCAAAGATTATAAGGCCTAAGAATCAAATACTAGGATAGGAGAGTGAATTACGTACCTTTACCGATGAATTGATGGAAAACTAATAGAAATAGCCTTGGTGACCCTTTTCTTTTTTAATTTGTTTGAAACATAATGCATCTTTTGGCAACTCTTTCATTTTAACTTTACCTATGACATGTTTAAGACAACAAGATTAAAGAGTGTTTTGATATATTCTATATATCTTTAGGTTAAAACAACAAATTTTAAAATCTTCTTTAATTCTATGTCAAATCAAAATCGAACAAATAAATTGAAACATATGAAGTACATAAATTGAGACAAAGGATTAGTTTCTTTCATGAATTTTTAGGGGTTGTTTTGTACGCAAGATAAGATGTATCTAGGATTATGTTTAGGGTTAAAATTGTACTTTGTTTGATTGATGGTATAACTTTAATGTGGGAGAAATTTATATCTTCAACTAAAGACAAATTAAGTTTAGGAAATTTCCTTCAAATATCATTTTTATTTCATTTAGAACCAAAATATCACTCAACTATTACTATTTCCCTCCAAATATACTTAATACTTCAAAAGTCTCTTTCTCTCCTAGTTGCACCTTCCAGGTCGCGAAGTTGAGGTTACTTTGCAATTTGATGGGTAATTGGGCTGGATTAAACTGTACCACATGAATAGTAGTTGGGATTGCAACGACACAGACTCGTGAGAGTTTTAGAGGGGCTCTGACACCCTAAAGAGATTGAGAATCAAAGCGAACTTGAATGATCTTATTCAATTGTAACATCAACTTAAATACAAGTAAGATGTAACTAACTTGACTAAGTCTAAGGAACTACTCTAACAACTTAGTATGTAACTAACTTGACTAACTCTAAGAAACTACTCTAACAACTTAGTATGTAACTAACTTGACTAATTCTAAGAAACTACTTTAACAACTTAATCTAATCTTGTAGAATTGATTGGATCAAACGATTTGAGCTAAATCTACCTGTAACAACCTGGTAACTATTGATAATTGAATCTGTTGTGAGTATCTCAACAACCATGTAATATCATTAAATTTTCAATTTATTTTTGTAATGACCTTCTTTGTCGTTTTATGAATTTTACCCATTTTTCTAATATTAACCCTTTTTAGTAGCTTTTATAAATAATTAATGACTTGTGAGGATGAGTGACTTGGTTTTTAGATAATAATGATGATGATGATGATGATGATGATGATGATGATGATGATGATAATAATAATAATAATAATAATAATAATAATAATAATAATAAGTTGTTGCAAAAGTGCAGATGATGATGATGATGATGATGATGATGATGATGATGATAATAATAATAATAATAAGTTGTTGCAAAAGTGCAGATGATGATGATGATGATGATGATGATGATGATGATAATAATAATAATAATAAGTTGTCCCCTGCAAAAGTGCAGATGAATAATAATAATAATAATAATAATAAGTTGTCTCCTGCAAAAGTGCTGATGATGATGATGATGATGATGATGATGATGATGATGATGATGATGATGATAATAATAATAATAATAATAATAAGAAGTTGTCTCCTGCAAAAGTGCAGAAACAGAAAAAAAAACACACGCATACCACGAACAAAGGAGAAAATACGCAGAAGAAGAAAAGAAAAGAAACGAAAGGGAGAAAAGAAAAGGAAAAAGGAGGAGAAAAATTGGGTTTTTTTATCCCAAAGTTTTAAGATAATGATTCTTGTCCTTTCTATTAAATTTTTATGTGATTATGAAGTAAATTTTTATGTGATTATGAAGTATGAAGTATCCAATAATAATAATAATAATAGTAATAAGTTGTCTCCTGCAAAAGTGCAAAAACAGAAAAAAAAAAACACACGCATACCACGAACAAAGGAGAAAATACACAGAAGAAGAAAAGAAAAGAAAAGAAAGGGAGAAAAGAAAAGGAAAAAGGAGGAGAAAAAATGGGTTTTTTTTATCCCAAAGTGTTAAGATAATGATTCTTGTCCTTTCTATTAAATTTTTATGTGATTATGAAGTATGAATAGATTTTTAGGGTAGAAACGTGTAGAATTTATATTGATTTAAGAAAATATAGGTCTAGGGTTCTTAGAATAAAATCATGATTTGGGGATCGAATAACGATCCGTTTTAGCTGAAAATTTTCATGCGAGTTTGTTTTATCATAGGTAAACATAATCTGAAAGAAACTTTTAGAATCGAATTTGGTGGCTCGGGATGACTTTTTGACCCGAAACTGAATATAGTAATATGGGTGTCATTGGATTCGTACTCTTATTGTGATTTATTTGAATAGATTGAATTGATTTAGAAGTCCAACGAAAGGGGAATGCTCAAGTACCAGAGTGATTGTTCGACTATTCAAGGCAAGTGAATTTCTAAACCCTTGTTAAGTGTATAGAATCGTGTATTTTCGTTGGGGAGTAATGAGACTTGGTGATGTGTTGACTAGTCCATATTGAATAATTCTAAAGATAAAAAAGGAGTAATAAAATGCAATGTGATTAATTAATGGTGTGTGGTTTTTTGAGAATGGTTTGAAAGGTTTATTGACTCATTGTTGCTGTTGTATCATTTGCATTGTTCTGAGACATAGTTGTGATAAATGTTATGTGAATTGAGAAAGAATAAGAAATTAAAAAGGATGTACCATTTCGAAGGACGTGTCGCGCACCGCGATGGATACTATATTTCGAGGGACGTGTTGCATGCCGCGACAGATTCTATTATCGAGGGATATGTCGCAAACCGTGATAGATACTATTTATCGAGGGTCGTGTCGCACGCTGCGATGGATGCATGGACAGATATGTCCTTCATGGGTCCCGAACTGTGAGACAACGAGTGTGTATCATTAGGTCAAACATGCATCACTCTATTTGACATTGCATTTCATTGCATTGCACATCTTTATCATTGGTGAACTTGATCTTGTGTGTTGCTGATCTTGTGAGTGCCTTTCTGTGGAAGTTGTGATTGATGAATATTGAGTTTGTTTTTGAGGATATGTAGTTGTTAGAGTGTTGTTGTTGAGTTGTGTGCTATGCTAACTGTGAACTGTTAGGTTGAGTTGGTTTTATGCAGGTTGTAGATGTGGGGGTTCGGTTGGGGTGGTAAGATGTACCCGTATTCTATTCCCTTAGCTTGTGTTTTAGAGTTTACTTGCTGAGTACCATGTGGTTTGGTACTCACCCCTTGATTCTACATTTTTGTAGGTTATGAGCCTTGGATCTTTGTGATACTTTCTATTCTCTTCTTTTCCGAGGCTTCCTATGGAGATTTGTAAGGTAGCTGCTCAGTGGACCTTCTTACTCCTATTTATGATCTTGTTCTACTCTAGAAACAGTGTCATTTGCGACTGCATTTTTCTTTGAATCAATAGTAACACTTTAAATGCTTGTACACGTGACAACCAGATTTTGGGGTATTTTTGAGTCAATTATGAATTTCTCCATTATATTAAAGTATTAGACTTTTATTTATAGTTTATTTCCGCACTTTATCGTAATGATTGAGGTTTAGGCTGACTTGTCTTGATGGGGATAAGACAAGTGTCATCACGCCCATTTTGGGTCGTGGCAATTTTAATAATAGAATTATTTAATTCATTTAACCAACATAATAGTTTTGTTCTTTATTTTGAAAAAAAAAATAGATTAGTTTATTAAGAAGAAATTACATGCTTACAATTTTTTTCGGTACTTAAACTTTATATTATTTTACTAAATAGTCATTCATGTTTAAAAAAATGCCTATACACATCATTTTTATTTTTTTAAAAGTCAATAATATCATTCAACTATTATTTTTTTTTTCAAAAAATACTAAATACTTCATAAGTCTCCTTCTATTCTAGTTGATATGACATATCATTAAATCATCATTTTAAAAAATAATAGACATATTTAACTCATGTCTCTACAAAAAATATAAATTTCATGAGAATTTATGAAGATTATAAAAATAATAATATAATTTCTAGATTTTTCTACCAAACAAAATTCAACGAATTTTTTTTTTGTATGCAATTATTACCTGATAATTTTTTAAACCCCGAAGTAAATTATCTGAAAATTTCCAGTATTTTTTTTTTCATAAAAATATTCAAATAAATTTGTAAGTTTGAATAGAGAAAAGTTGGTAAGAAAGAGAAATTTATTAATTTAATTTTTATTTTATTCTATTCTTTTATGATTATTAAATTATATTTTATCTTAGTATATAATTGAATACCAATATATATTCGTATCTCATCCCAAATTCACGAAACACAAGTAATAATCAATTAAATTGCCTATTTTAATTCAATAATACACATTATACGAGATTAATATGATCATTAGTATAATATAAATATTATTCACGTTTTATTTTTTTTCAAAAAAAAGATATGTACGTATGGATTTCAAAATACATAATTAGTTATATTTTAATATTTAATTGACCTTTAATATTATTGATTCATCATACAATATATGATTAATTAATGTAAGTTGACATTCATAAGTGATTTGTATATACATACATTTTGATATATGTGTTTATAAGTATTCAAAATTAATGGCATTGTAATAAGTTTTAAAAAGTTATTCTTTATAACATACAAAAAATCAAAAGTTTAATTATGATAAAATATTTGTAAGTATGAAAAATTCTTCTTAATAAACTAATGTATATATATGTATATTTTTTAAAATAAAATTATTACTTTAGTTATATAAGTTTAATAAATTAAATAAGTTCATTATTAAAAAAAATGAAGCTTTAATGACATAGCATGGCAACTATAAGAGAATAAGGCTTTTGAAGAGTTAAACATATTTGGAAGAAAATAGTAACAATTGAGTGATATATATCTTAGTCCTAAAAATAAAATAAAAATGATATTTAAAGATAATTTCTTAACTTGGACAACCATTTTAAAATAATTAACTCTTCAACTAAATAGAGTGTAAATATCAACCATAATCCTAATGATCTACCTTATCTATTGAACTTGATATTATTTTATTCAAATCTATAATTATGAAATAAACTTTATGGGCGAACCAAACTACCCATGTTATGGTGGAAAATATGACCGATGATGATGTCATTAAGCAGACCAGTGACGTCATTATTCTTTGAAAATATGAAACCCAATTATTCTTCTTATTCTACTATATATATAATCTTTGGTGTGTAGGCTTTTGCTAAATCACAAGTCTCCTTTTGCATAGGCCACAAAATTGTAGTAGAATTAACATGGAAGAGAAAAGTGATTATTCTTGTCCTCATCATCCTTGTGCAGCGTGCAAGATCCTTCGTCGGAGATGTGTGGAGAAATGTGTGTTGGCACCTTACTTTCCCCCTACTGACCCACTCAAGTTCACCATTGCTCATAGAGTCTTTGGTGCTAGCAACATCATCAAAATGCTACAGGTATTGAGGGTTTCTTTTTTTTTCTTCCCGTTTTTCGATCTGGTATTCGGAGTTCGCATTAAAATTCTGACTAAATCTGGATTGCGCACCAGAAGATCTATTTGGAGGTAATACTCCCAACATGAATTTTTCCATAAATCGGACTCGAATTCGAGATCTATGATTAAGAATAAAACAATCTTGTTACTGATCACAATTCATACTGGTTACATTAGGATTTTCATTCATGAATGTAGAATAAAAATATTCTCCAAACCAACACATGTGATGGTTGTGTTTTCGTATTTTCTACTCAATATTTTCTTATTTTTCTGTCATCATTTACGGCCTTATAATTACCTTAACTTTTAAAGCATATCGCTGTTACTATTGTTATTCATAGTAGTAATAATTTTAATTAAAATAATTCATAGTACTTTCAAATCATCATCAAAATTGTTCTTTTTTCAATTAATATAATTGGAGAATATTATTCTGAACATCTTTAAAAAAATTTCACAATCAGTAACATTCATTGAACTGTGCCAAATAGGTTTCAACTGAATTTGTTTCTTTTTGTTCAATATTTTCTTTCCTTTGACTTTGCACTTGGTTCCTTTTCTTGGAAAAAAAATACATAAAAAGGAAAAGAAAAAAAAAAGTGTAGTGTGTAACTCCTTTAAATCGAAATCTTTTCCACGTTACACACTTTAGCTTTTATTTTTCATGATTTAAAACTAATTGCATATATTACTAAAGTCAATATACTTTTCATTTTAAACTTAAATTATCATGCATTGCGCAACACTCCTTAATTACAATATAATTGCATGAAACAGAGCGCACAAACATAAACCATTTCCCTTTTCTAAAATTTTATGCTTAAAATCACAAAAATCGATTATGATACTCTCCAGTACTTTTATATAATATCTACATTTATTCGTTACACTTCCAATCATAATATATTCTTTTTCAAAATAAAAACTCACATTCAAATGCACGAATTTTAATTAGGAGCTTCCGGAGGATCAAAGAGCAGATGCAGTGAATAGCATAGTGTATGAGGCGAATGCAAGGATTAGAGATCCAGTATATGGTTGCGCCGCGATAATTTGTCAGCTTCAAAAACAAATAAGTGAGCTTCAAGCAGATCTTGTCAAGGCACAAGTAGAGATTATGAATGTTCAGACACAAAATACCAATTTGGTGGCATTAATCTGCAAAGAAATGACACAAAATCAAGAAAATATTAATAGCACTACTGAGTCTCCTGGTCATCAACAAGCTTATGGAAATTCCAACACTTCTTTGGAAGACAACAATGTATATGCACCTTGGAAATCACTTTGGACATGATTAACAAAAAAGTTGAAGTACTTCTACAGGATTAGTTTACAATATTGGACCCAAGGGGGGTGGGGGGGTGGGGTTCTAATATATATTATGATTCATGACTACTTTCTTCTTATAAATTCAAGAAATTAAGCATAGTGAAGGCTGATATTCTTGCCAATACTGAAATAATATCTGCAAAATAATGTTTTGTTTTACTACTTTTTTCATTTTTTTCTTTGAACTTGAAATAGGAAATTTTGAAATTGAAATACTTGTTTGGGGTTTGTTTTTAATAAAATAGCGCGATTCACTCACAATTTTCAGTTTTTTCTCCAAGTGAAATTCATGCCTTTGGGGTGAGGGTGAGGATGGGGATCTCAACTAAGTACTCCTCTCCACATTATATTATACTTTTAACAAGCATCCCAACCTAATGATTATCTTTGTACCGATTAAAAAAGGAGATTAGAAATTTTTTTATTGTTTGTGAGTCATTGTATCAAAAGTTGCAATAAAAAAGATTATATATAAGTAGACATACGTAGGAGTTCCATTTCATCACAATTATACGAGATAAATTACAAAAAGCATACAATGAACACTATCACAACATTACAAAGAACTTATTGAGAACTCTTGCAAGATGCAACACAAGAAAATTAGACTAGGATCCACTTTGGACTCCAACCAGAACTAGAGAAAATTTTGTTGGAAGCACCACCATCAAATGAGCCCTATCTAAATTTAATGAGAACTTCAATACAAATATCAACCACCAAATGAAAATTAAAGAATAAAATTATAATTGAATAAATTTGAAGTTGAATCCCCAATATCTCGGAAAGGGATGTCTTTTTTTTTAAATGAATTTTTGGACCAGGGGTCCATTTATTTCATCTGAAAAATCCTTACATCATATGACAAAATTAGCCCAAATAAACAAGAGAAAGATGACCCAAAATAGGAAATAAAAGACTAAGAGTAGGATTTCCTAAAAGAGTTCTCCACTTCCTTTCCTTGGTCTTATTCGGATGAGTTGGATTTCGTTTTCCTTTTGTTAGTTTATCAGTCAGGGCCAAATCCTTCTCCCTAAAAATTCCTTATTTTCTTTCCTCGGCGAGTGAAGTTTTTGCCTTTGTTGAGTGAGTAAGGCCCGATCGAGCTTATGTGCTTGCCAGGCCTTTCACCATCTGTTTTTCCTCGAGAATGTGAGACTGCTCACCCTCAGTAATCGTATTGTCCGCTCTTTTCATTGATTGTACAACTTTCTCTAAACAAGGAATTTCTAGGGAGTCCTCCCAGTTGCCCTGCAGATCCACTCTTTTTCCTATTCAAAGATCAGCCCCCTGGCTCTGTGTTTTCACATCGAGAATTATTTGCAGATGAAGAGATGCCAAAGGGGCTTCTTACTTCCCAAACAGATCCTTCTACATCTATTAATAAACGCTGGTTTATCAAGAATACCCAAGAAAAGCACTTCGAATTGTTGATTAATCGTCAGAGATGGCTTGATGGAGAACGGGAAATCCTTGAGCGGGCTGTTATCCTTAATTGGATGAAACAGTGGTTGACTTGGATTTCTTGGTATCATACTGTAGCATTATCACCAGATGTGACCATTTCTCTATCCTCTGCCTCCATTTCCTTTCTCCTCTATTCCACCACCTCCATATTTCTTGTTCCTTTTTCTTTGTTTTTGATTCTTCTCCACCTCTGGGTCATCAATATTCTGCATCCATGGATATTGAGGCTATACAACAGCTCACAAAGGTATTCACTTTATTTTTTGTGCTTCTCCCAGCTAGTTTCCCTGTTAACTTTCCTCTTCTTGTAGATGTGCATCCCGGTGGAAGTGTTTGGAATTCTCGCAGAGCTTTTTGTTGGGATTGAACCATGACGCTCCTTCTAAAGACTTTGAGGACACCGGCCTGCTGAATTGAGTACCATTTACCTGGTTTGAGATCCCCCCCCCCCTTTGTGCTAATTTTTTTTTGTAAATTAAAGTAGCCCTAACGTAGCTAGATCGTCTCTTAGAAGACATAACCTGTAAATATTGTAGCTGAATGGTTCTGGTTTGTAGATATTCTCAATTATCACGATGGATTGATTCTCCTTGCTTTAATTCTCAATGATGGAATGTGTTGTTTTTCTATGTTGAAAATTCTTCTTCTAATGCTTGGTGGATCATAGAAGTTATTTACTTGTATTTGCTCTGCTTGATTTAGGGCCATGTTTGCCAGATAATCTGCTAATTGATTAGCTTCCTGAAATATGTGCTTTACCTGAACCTGCTTCCTTGCTATGCTTTGCTGTATATTTTCTATATTTTCAGCATGTAACCAAGGAATCTTCCATTGTTTAACCAACATGTTTGTAAGTACTAATGAACATGTCTCCAGAATTATCTTCTGAAAGTTTTGTGTTTTGCAATATTGCATTGCTTCTAACACACCCATAGTTTCAGCTTCCATATTGGTGGCTTCCCCTATTTTTTGTGCCTCCGCATACATTAAATCTCCCCTGCTATCTCGTATGATAAATCCATAAGAGCTCTATCCAGGATTTCCTTTACATGCACCATCTGTATTGCATTTCACCCATTCCTGATCTGGTTTCTCCCAATACACTATTCTATAATATAGTGTAGGTTTACATCTCCCTCCAATTCTGAATCCTTCCTCTTATCCACGAATACTTCACTCTAATGAACCATTGAACAATTTGTAGACATTGCCCTAATAACATCGCATATGTAACATTTTTTCCATGCCTTCTAGCACTCCTCCTTTTCCATAGCTCCCAAATAATAATTGCTGGTATGGCTTTAAAAATTTGTTTAACCTTGTATTGTCCTGGCCAATCCCACCATATAGTAATCAATTACACTAAGTGAACTATTTCAATGCTAATACCTGCACATGAAGCAAAATGCTTCCATAGCTTTTGGGCTATGGGAGCTGCTAGAAATAGGTGTTGCATTGTGTCCTCCTTCCCCTCATTGCAACAGTAGCATTTCGATACCATATGTACCCTTATCCTTTTAAGAACATCATTCGTGGGGATTCTCTGTCTCCATACTTTCCAGAAAAAGAAAGAGATTTTAAATGGTAATCC
Source organism: Solanum commersonii (assembly GCA_029007595.1). Classification (NCBI taxonomy): domain Eukaryota; kingdom Viridiplantae; phylum Streptophyta; class Magnoliopsida; order Solanales; family Solanaceae; genus Solanum; species Solanum commersonii. Next base: position 489,067 of record JAJTWQ010000214.1, read on the forward strand.
CCCAATCCAGATATTATTCATCCATTCAAATTCTTCCCTTTTTTGTCTTGTTACATGAAATGTTGATCTCACAGTAAATTCTCCATGTGAATTACCCATCCACCAAGCCTTATCTTGAGTACCCACGCTCAATTTAGGACTGATACTCTCCACAATGCATTCTACCATATCTTGAGACAATAATTGTTATAGTCTTGCTATGTCCCATTACCCATTCTGAATCAACTCTTTGACCTCCACTTCTTCCTCTACTCCTTGTGGTTCTATATAATAAAGAGCGCCTTGTTTTGTCCAATTGTCCATCTAGAAACTAGCATTCCCTTCCTTTTATTGCCACTAAATTTCATGCTCCACATCTTCCCTGACTCATATCATTTTTCTCCATACCTGAGATACACCTCTGTGATGCGTCATTATGGAATGGTGTTTTTTACAATACTTGTTCCATATAAATGTGCTCCATAAAGATGTCTGAGTTCTAAACATCCATCACAATTTAGCAAAGAGAGCATTAGATATATCAAAGAGCGATCTGAAACCCAGCCCCCCCTTCCCTCTTTGGATAGCACATATCAGTCCATGTAACCCAATGTTTACCTTTCACCTCTGTATAATTCCCCCAAAAGAATTTAGCAAAAAGCTGATGAATTTGTTCTATAACCCCTTTTGGTGGAGACATAGTTGATAGCATGTAAATAGGTATGGAATGTAGTACATGATTTATCAAAATGTATTTTCCACCAAAGGATAAGAATCTGTTTTTCCAAGAGAAAATTCTGACAGCAACCTTCTTAATTAACCCTTCAAAGTAACTTTTTCTTTTTCCTCCATAGTAAATAGGACACCCTAGGTATGTGAAAGGGAAATTGCCAGGCCTAATCCCAGTCAGTTTCCTCAGTCTTATTGTAACAATCAGAGGGATATTTTCATGTAAGTAAAAAAAGCTCTTCTCCTTATTGACCTTTTGTCCCGACATGTTTCATAATCCCTTAAAACCTTCATCATTTGTAAAACTGAGTGCCTGTCTCTTGATCCAAAAAAAATTGTGTCATCTGCATATGCTAGATGATTTATTTCAGGGCTCCATTTTGGCATACCAAATCCCTTAAACGACTCTTGATCATGAAGTTGATTCAGATTTCTAGATAACACTTCAGCTGCTATAATGAATAAAGTTGGGGACAGTGGATCCCCTTTCTTTAGACCCCTAGTTGAGTGGAAAAAACCATGAGTCTGTCCATTAATTAGTACCGAGTACCAATTAACCGAAATCAACCTCCAGACCATATCTATTAGCACCTTTGAAAACCCAAATTTCCTAAGCACTTTTGTTAAGAATATCCAAGACACTCTATCGTATGCCTTGGTCATATCTAACTTTACCACTACATTAACCTCTTTACTTCTTAGGTGTATATCCCGTACAATCTCCTGTGCAAACAACACATTCTCTGTTATGCTTCTCCCTTTCACAAATCCAGACTGATTATGAGTTATAATATTTGGAAGCACTCTAACTATCCTCTCATGTAATATCCTCGATATAACCTTATTAGAAAAATTGCTCAAACTTATGAGCCTCAAATCTTTAAATTCTTGCACGAACTCTTTTTTTGGAATCAAAACAAGGTTGGTGTGTGTAATGAATTTGGACAGCTCCTGCTCACAGAAAAAAGCTTGGACCAATCTTGTGAGATCATCCCCTATCACATCCCAAAAGTGTTGAAAAAACTTACCCGTGAAACCATCTGGGCCACGCACATTATCTCCATTTAAGGTAAAGACTACCTTTTTAACTTCCTCATAACTTGGAAGCTCAATCATCTCATCATTCTGTCCATCTTCTATTAGTTTTGGGATAATGTGAAGCATGTCAAACTCGTGATTGCTACCCTCCTCTAAGAATTGTCCTTGAAAGTATTCAATCACTGCCTCACCCATTTGAATGTTATCAGTGACTTCATGCCCTCTAATATCTTTAATACGATCTAGGCGTAACTTCTTTCTTCTTCCCCTTACATACGAATGGAAGAATTTTGTATTTCTATCCCCTTCCTTAAATCAGCTCATGCCTGCTTTTTGTCTCCAATATTCCTCTTTAATAACCAAAAATTTCCTCAACTCTGCTTCTGCCTTACACAACTCACTTCTGTTATCTGGGGTTGGTTGAAGTTCCAGTTGTAACTCCTTGACCTTGATCAAATCTTCCAGTGTGGCTATATTCCGAAAAACATCTCCATAAGTGTCTCTACTCCATTTAGCTAAGGCCTTCTTAGTATTCTTTAACTTATCATGAAATATCGTAAAAGGACTCCCTTGTCTATATGTTCTCCAATGCTGCCTAACCACATCTACAAAACCTTTATGTTTAGTCCAGAAGTGTAGAAATCAGAAAGGCCTATTACGTGATTCCTCAGTGGTATTACATATCATATGTAATGGTGCATGATCGGAACCCTGTCTCACTAAATGCTGGATTTCACTAGTAGGGTAAAGATCCAGGAAAATGATGATTCACTAAGACCCTATCTAGCCTTTTGAAAATGCATTGCTCTTGTACTCTTCCATTCCATTATGTGAACAAACTCCCTGTAAATTTAATCTCCGACAGCGCACAATTGTTTATACATTGTGCAAAGTCTGCTGCTTCAGCTTGGGTAAATGCTAAACCTCCTATCTTTTCTTCCTCCCTCAAAATCACATTAAAGTCTCCTCCCATAACCCATGGAATATTTGAACCTTCAACTATGTGTTCTAAATCTTTCCATAGGTCAATCCAATTTTCATTACTGCATTTAGCATATACTGCCGAAACTAGTACACTAGTATTGTACCTGGTTAATTTTACAGTCAGTAGTTGATCCGTATCTAATACTGTCTGCCCTTTATATTCATCATCCCAAAATATCCATATTTTTCCAGCCCTATTAACTAAGGCATTTGTATATCCCAACTTTCTTCTATAGTGTTCTAGCTCACTTGGATCCCTAAATGGTTCCATGATCGCTATATATTTATAATGATGCCGTCTCTTAAGATCAATCAATTGCTCAAAAGACTTCTGAGTGTTAACTGACCTTATATTCCAGAATATTATTTTATTAATCATTGATCAAGCACTACATTCCAATCCTTCTTACTCCTTGTTTTTACCTGCAGAGGTACAATTGCTTTCCCTTTCTTGAAATCCCTCTTCAAACTATTCACATGCCTGGGTGATAAATCCCCAACCCTACTAATTTGCTGGATATTTTCTTCCATTTCCTCATCCTCTTCAAGCTCCTGCATTTGATTCTCCGATATCTCCCTTAAGGTTATAGTTAAATGTACAAGAACTATTTGCAAGCATGTAGGAGTATGTAATTCTTCCTCCTCATCATCCAGTAGGTGTATGTTAGCACTTTTTTACTTTTCATGGATTTCTATATCAGTAATATTTTCCTCAATTCCCTTCCTTTCTCCTGTTGAATTCTTCTCACCCTCTCCCTCAATATCCTTCTCTTCAGGTACCATTCTGTTCAACTTTGAGAATGTGTCTTCCACCCATTGCTTGGTGGAAACATCTCTACTCTCACTATTCCCCAATGTCCCTTGTTCTAACATATCAGTATCCTCATCATTCAATGCATCAAACTTGTTTGTGGTTTTAACTCCCACCTTGCTCCACACTTGATTTATCACCTTCTTGCTTGGCCCCTCTTTATTATGTTTCTCCCCTTGAAATCTCTCTTCTTTATTGTCTCCCTCCCATCTCTTATGCTGACCTTCTCTCCCCTTGGTGTTTTCCATTATTTCAGTATTCTCCTCCCTCTCCCCTTGTCCATGCCTTTGCATCTCACTGATCTCTTTGCTCGCATTCTGCCTGGCTGGGTGTAGTTCTGGATGTTCAACATAGCACTGTTCTTCATCATGACCCTGTATCATGCATGTTTTATAGTATTTTGGCATATAATCATACTTTATCTTAACCCACTTCTCTACAATCCTGCCATTGGATCTTTACAACCCAGTGTTGATTTGCTTTGGAAACTCCTTGAGCAGATCCACCTCTACCTTAACCCTAGCACAACTAGGTCGAGTCTAATTTTTTGTTGCCATATCCACCTACAATGGTTTTCCAACTGCTGCAGCTAATGAAAATACAGTTTCCCAAAGAAATTTGGGGGCAGTGAAGGAAAGGAAATCCATGCTATAGCCGTTGATGTCTCCTTCTCTGGGTTAAATAATGGATCCCACTTTAGGGTCCTCATCGTATAGGACCAATTTTGATGTGTTAAATAGAAAACTGGTTTAGAAAGCAGATTAACATAATCTTCCAAGAGTGTAGCCCTGATCAACACATATCTGTTGCTTAGCAATCCAATATTGCACTCCCTCTTCAATCCATATTGCTTGGGTATTATTTTGCGAAGTTCTTGTATGTCCGGCCAACCATAGGAGAACTTTCCCACCACTGCATATTGTAAATTCTCATTGACTATCATCTGCTCTACCTCTGCTTGCTCCCATATGATTCGTGGTTCTCCATGTAAATACGAAATTGGTTTTAAAGGTACAAGTCTCCTTTCCGCTGATGTAGGCTTGAATAAACTGGCAAAAGTCTACTGACCTGCCTCCGATTCAGGCTGCCCAGCGGTCATCGTGATCATGAAAAAGGAGGTGATGGCGGCTCCAAATATATCGATTCTTTGGTGTAGTGTAATGATATATCATGAAACTAATATTGGTACCACATGAAAAGGATGTATTTCCAATCCCCCAAAAGACACTTTTTTGTGAATAAATTGTAAAATTTGTGTCGGCAAACGATTGGAAACTCAAAGTTGCAAAAGTATGTAAATAGAACGTGAGAAAAGAAAATAAGAAAAGTTGTTGATCAACTTAACATGAAAAGGAGCAAAACTAATGTCAAAGTCAAAGTCCATGATTGGATAATAATTCTAAATTCTACTTCTATTTTCCTAATTATGTCATAATCATAGTAGATGTTCACTCATTGTCATATTATTCGTCTCATAAAAAAGAAAGTATAATACCATTTAGCATAATTGTTCCAAGATTTTGTCCACACTGAATATTATGAAATAAGTTATATCACACACACACATATATATAACATGATGGATAAACTTAATACCCACCACCTTTTTAGTGTGTATTTAACAGGTTTTTTTTTCATGTATAAATTAAAGGAAAATTATATAATTAGACGTAATTTACTATCATATATACTATTATATTATCAAGGGATCCCTATTATCAATACTTTCAAAATATTATGTATCTTATCACTAATTAAGAGCTTCTTATGTATATTTTGATACATGTATTTTTGCTATTGGATACACAAAAATAGGAAAAGAGGCTAGTGAGATTGGAAAAGGCGAGCGAGATTCAAGTGTATCTCATATACATGCGAATCACACTAGATACATGTATCTATATGTATCTAGAGTGCTTCACATGTATTTGGAATACCAGATACATGAGAGACTGACAAGCGAAATGGGAGAGAGGTGAGCGATATTTGTTATGTATCCTAAATACATGCGAATCCACTTGGATATAATTTATCTAGAACAAATTACACCTAAATTTGATCTCATGTATCCGAGATATATGTATCTGGACGTATCTAGATGCACCAAAATTTGGTAAGATACATAATATTGCAAACTAGAGTTATCTAAGTAATTAATTTCGTGGAATTTATGTAACTTTCCCTAAATTAAATATACAAATCAAATGTGTTCTCACGTTTAGATAATTTTGTGATGTTATTTTCAATTTTAAACAAATAGATAACAATTCTTTTTATTCTAATTTATTTTTATGCATTTTCCTTTTAAATTTGTCTCACAAAGAATGATATATGTATGTATAGGAATAAATATTTAACTTATAACTTCTCGAAAAACGTTAATTAGATGATTTATAATCACAAATATATGGTAATTTGATCTTAAATCATAAATTTTAAAATTCTTTCATTTTTTTTCTAAATACATAAAAAAAGAAAGTATTAACTATTACTCTCTCCGTCCCATAGTAGATGAGTATCTTACTAAAAATAGTTGTCTCATATTACTTGATCACTTTCTAAATCAAGATAGGATTAATTATTTTCCTATTTTACCCTTACAATTAATATGACTTTGTGAACAATTTATAATACTAGCAATTCCTATATATACTCCATGTATATTTTTTCTAACTTATTTTTATAGGCATTGATATGAACAAAGGGAAAAATAGTAAAATTAATTAATCTATTAATGATTTCTTAATCACAATGTAAAATAAAAAGTGTCCATCTAATATATATGAAACGGAGGGAGTACTAATACCTTTCATGTGGAAATATTCATAATTCAATGCACTTCTCTCATCACCTGATGGCTTCTGTGTAAATTAATTATTTATTTTCAAATTTCTAATAATTTCAAGATTTTCCGAGGCATATATAATTCCACGTGAAAATCAATCTCAAATAATAAAACTAGAGAAAATTAATGTTTTGAGTTCAGAATAATGCAAGTATGAAAGCATGGGAGAAAACACATGCCTAGTTTTGTTACTAATTGCAAAATGCAAGTCTTGGATATATTGCTATTTTGGTCTTCAGTCTTGTATAAAAATTGACCATGTAAAACATGTTTGACATTCTATTAAACAAGTTCAAAAATCAACTTCAAATACATAGAGGTCATTATTATTTCTTTTTTGTTGATAGAAAATATATATACGTGGTTCACGCAGTGGATGTTTCCTAAAGGGGTTTTAACATTATTAATTCTTGCACTACTTGAATATAATTCACTTTTTAAATTTGAGTATATGATATATGAGTCAATATATTATCAGGATAAAAATAACCAGATGTCATATGGAAATTAACAAATCAAATTTCGAAAAATAATAAATCAGAGAACAATATATATATATCGAAAGATCAAGGTACAATAATTTAGTGTAAGTTGATCAATCTATACTCACAACCGAAAATGAGAAATTCACTACATAAAAGAGAAAACAAACTATTGAGAGGATATAACATTACAAAACTCACTTAAAATAAAAGGAGATTTGCATAAATGGCGGAATAACAAATATACCGGTTATGTTCAGGGGATTTTAAGGGATATAATGGGGTCATGCGCTACTTGACTACTTCATCTAATTTGATGCTTTAAGATTGTAAGTTGATTGCTCAGCTGAAGATATTTCAATTTGTGTTTGGATTATTTCGTTTGATTAAATTTTGTTTTCTAATTAAATTTAGTGTGTGTATTCAAATGATTAGATTTAGTTTGAGTTAAAGTTGAGCTAGTTAAGATGGGTTGAATCAATAAATGAATTTGTCATGCCTCGAGTTTACACCCTGGATGTGGCCGGCACTCGAGAATCATTATTGGTCCCCAAGCGAACCCTTGGCCTGGCTCAATACTCAGCAGAAGACTTACTCAACAATATATGAACTCAAAAGTAAAGCTTTACTCATTTGTCTTAATATAAATAAACTCAGAAATGTATAAGAGCATTCAATTGGCCAAAAGAAGGCAACTCTAGTCTTAAACATTTAACAATAGAAATGGAAAAGACTCCTCAAAACACTACTGTCTATGAAGCCTCTAGATACTATGATAAACGTCGGGACAAGACCCATGACATCTTAACAAGACTAAAAAGTAAAATGGGAATCCTTCGGAAGCAAGGAGGCTCACCAAAGCAACTTTGGAACTACAAGTGGTATCAACGGAGTGCATGTTGATTATCCTGAATACATGTATCTGCATCATGAAAAAAAACAGGCCAAAAGGCGTTAGTACATTGAATGTACGAGCATGCAAGGGGAACCCCAAAGCACAGACATAAGCTTGAATTGATATAAAGGAAGAACATACTCACCTCATCTCAACTCAACTCAGAATTACTCAACTCAGAAATACTCAACTCGATTCAATATAAAAGCAACAATAAAGATGTAGTATAAAGAAAACTTTTAAAACAATAGACAATACCTCAATGTATTTAAAAATACAATAATAAAATCTTTTACTCATAATTGGGATATACTCTAACCGACAGCCATCACTATGAGCTATGTGATGATACAACTTCTCGCCCACACTACCAGAACTTTCCTATACCTTGTAGGAGTATAAGACATCCTCAACTAAGTGGATCCACTAAGCTATGCTTAAAAAAGCAATAAGGAATCATCTAAAAAGTATGACCTTTTTACCTATGTTGGCATACATGGTTTATGAGGACTTTGAGTTGTCTGAACTCGTCCCCATATCAGTGTTCAATACTACTACCAATAATATAACTCATGCTCTTATGTTTAAAAATATTTCCTCATCCTCAAACTTTGAGATTATTACTCAAAAGGTTCTCTTAAAAGAGATAGTTCTCAAAAACTTCTCATGAACTCATTTTGAAATCAAAGTTCCCTATCATTTTAAATGTAAAACATTTACTCTTGGGCATACTTAGTTCCTTTATATTAATTTTCAAAAACATGAACTCAACTCTCCTCATCCTCATGATCAAGTACTCAAGTCTCAAAACAAGTTATAAAACTGTGTAAAAGACTTCTCAAAGGACTCCCTCGAACTTTACTCTTAACTCTATCTTGAATTTGAAATGTGAATTCAAGAATTATGATTAGGATGTATAGGATTTCTCAATGATTAGATGAAGTTTGGATAGTTAAAATCCAAAAAAAAAAAGATACGTTTTAAAAGAACTTAGACGAACGAAGAACGGGGGCAGGCGACCCTAGTGCAGGGCGCCAACCCCCGACGAGTCCTAGATTTAGACTCATTTATGGCTTTTTTTTAAATAGATTTAGTGTCCTCAAATGCATAATTTGTGCTATAAACTGATGCTAATGCCTTGATTTTCAGTTATATGGATTGAGGAGCAAAACAAGGACACTAATAGGCAAAAAGGAACAAAACAAGCTGAAGAAATGAAGTAGGGTGAGCCTGAAGATCGCCAAGAGCACTTGGTGTGTCGCCGAGTGGCTAATATCACCACTTAAAGTTCCAGTGTGCAAAGCCTTGAGGGAAGAAACCAAGTCGGCGACAAAAAGGAGTAGTTGGCGAATCACTGAGCAGTTCCGCAATGCAAGAAAAGATCGCCCAAAGTTACAGGATATGAGGATGCTGAGAGCAAAAGCAGAAAGGGGATATAAGAGAGCATTGGGAGGTTCGCCGAGTGGTTCGACCAACCCGACTTACCTCTCCTAATAGCCCTTCATGGCTTATTTTTTGCGACTATAAATTAGATTTTAAAATAGTTAATTGGTATCAGTTTTAGATTATTATTGATTGAATTTTAGAATATTTTGAGGCTAGAACAATTTTCTTAGTAGACTTGAAGGTTTTGAGACTCAATTTGGAGATTTTGCAAGTGGGTTTCAAATTTTCTGCAAATTGAAGCATTGTAAAGCTTGAATTACTCTTACCCCGTTGATGACTAATCGATTTGGTATCAATTTTTATCTTTTTATAATGTTCGGCTAAAAGCCCAATTCTTGGGGGGTGTGATCATGTGATTATAGGTTGAATTAGTTTATGAGTATTGTTAATTACTAGTCTAAATGCTATATTGAAGTGGGTTTAATCATTAATTATGGTTTAATTTATGAATTATAGTTGCAAATGCAGTTCGATCTTAGTGTTCTTATCTTGATTGAGAGAGAAGTTTTAGAACTAAGATTATTGATTAATGATTTGTATGTATTGGGTTGATTTGGGTTCAGCTCGAGATAGTGAATCCTAAACCCAGTCCTACCCATCTTGCTCGAGAGAGAAGATGCATTAAGGTTATGGGTTGTTCTTAATTGCTATACTTGTTGATGTTCGAGAGAAATCAGTTGAAGCAGAATAGTTGTTTGAGAAAAAGCTATTTAAATTATAGTCTAGCCTACCCACTGATATATAGTTGTTTACTAGTAGTAGTTTCAATTACCCACATATCAAAATTCGCCAATAATCGATCACATCTCGAGAATTCCTCTCCTAATTGCTATCTCATTACTATTTTACTACTTTGTAGTTGATAATTGCAAATCAAAACCCCACATTTGACATTCGTGTCACCCCTTTGACTTGATATGTCTTTTTCTGATAATATCTATTCCTATAGCTAGTTAGATCACATTTATACCTTATAATTGAATTTGAACACGTACCGCTCCCTGTGGGATTCGACCCCAACTCATTTGTTGGGTTTTATACTGCTTAATGATCGTTTACACCTAGAATTGGATGAGGTGTGCCTAAAACGTTAATAAAAAATAGCGCCGCTGCCAGGGAGTGGTGTTGTTTAAAATTCTTTTATTGAAGTGGAATTGTGATCTTTGTAGTTATAGTTGAATCAACTTATTTTTGTTTTTGGTTTTGTGTTGCTTGTGTAAAACAGAGGAGGAGATGAGTGTTAATTGAAGTAATGGTAGCCAAGTGGGACACCAAGATGACATTAGGAACCTCAATGACGTCAATAACCCAAACCAAGTGGGTGGTGTTGGTGCCATTCGTTTACCTCCCGCTGAAAAAAATGCTGTTTTTCACATAACAAGCATAATGCTTCTGCTCCTCCAATTGAAAGGACTCTTTGAGGGGCTGGCTCATGAGGATCCCAATGAGAATATAAGGAACTTCGTGGATGTTTTTGGGCCGTTCTTATTTAAGAACATATCGCAAGAATCGTTCAGTCTCAAGTTGTTCCTATTTTTTTAATGGGCGAAGCTACCAAATGGTTGGCTGATTTACCAAGGGACTCTATCACCTCATGGGATGAGCTGACCATAACATTTCTAGTGAGATTTTTTCCTCCATCAAAGATGATGACTCTAAGGGGTGGAATCCAAGGTTTCAAATGCTTGGAAGGTAAGCCAATCCATGATACATGGCTGAGATTTAAGAAACTGGTGCTTCAGTGCCCAACTCATGGATTTCTAGATAATGTGTTACTGCAATATTTCTATAAAAGCCTTGATTTAGTAAGCAAAAGAGTAGTTGACCAATAATAATGAAACATCCCTATGCAATAATGTCCTAACTCCTTGATTGCATGACCAAGATAAACAGGGCATGGTATACTCGCAAAGACCAAGTCTCTCCTCTCACTAATAAAATGACAAAAGAACAGATCGTAAAGGATCAAGAGAGAGACTAGAACATGGCGGCAATGATGGCCCAACTGGATATCTTGGCCAAAAATGTCGTGGAATTTAAAGCGTTGTATAATAAGGAAGTGAACTTCTTAGGCAATCAAGGATGGAATAGAGAAGGGAGAAGGATAGGTATGCTCATCCCCATGAGTGTCAAAATCCCAAAGACTCTGAGTGCAACCGGAAAGAAGATATGCTCTCACGTATTCTCAACAAAGTCAAAGGTTTCGATAAAGTGTTGAAAGAGATAAAAGAGGATGTCTCGACTCTCAATCAGAAGGTGAACTATCACTCAATCTATATTAAGCACCTGGAGACCCAAATGGGTCAAATTTTGTCGCATTTGAATCCAAGAAAACAAGGGTGGTTGCCTAGTGATACAATGGCAAACCCCAAAAATGAAGCTTGATTTGGCATCCTCGTCGTGCCACGACGTTAACTAAGGCGCTTCTTGGGAGGCAAACTAAGTTTTTAATGCTTTAAGTTTAATTTTGAATAATGGGTGTTAATTGTGCAGGTTGAAAAGGGGAGTGTGTTTGAGAATGTGCAGCTTGGCGAGCCAAAGAGTCCAGTTGGCGACTCGCCGAAGAGGTTGAGAGACCAACTTGGACTGTCGTTGGAACCATAAAACTTAAGGTGGAGGTCTGTAAAACTCGGTGGGCCAATTAATTAATTGGCGACTCGCTGAATAGGTCGGTGAGCCCGATTTTGTCCGCCGTTTAGACCCCCAAGATAACTGGGAGTCCTATAAAACTTGACAAGGTAATTTACCACTCAGCGCATCGCAGAGCGGTTTAGTGTGGATGACTTACACCGCCGAAAGGGCCGCGAACTGAAAGGTTTTAAAAGGCAAAATGATTTAAAATTTCAAAATCTTTCATATTCTCTTATTTCTAACCCCGTACACTCTCACCCACATTTTATATTTTTCATATTTTGTTATTTTTTTCACTTTTTGTGTGTGAACCCATGCTCGAAATAAGATTTCTTTGCCACCTAGCTTTTCAAACTATCAATTCAGCATACAGGTTGGTTTTCTGAACCCCGCACCTATGATTAGTGGTTAACCTCGAATGCTTTTGGTAAAATATGCATTATTATGTGTTGGGTAATTGCTTGAATGATGTTTTATTTGTTGGATTGCCTATTTTGTGTTTTGAAATTGTGCCTAAATGCTTAAAATGATGAATCCCCGTGTTTAATGCGCTAAATTTAAGTCTAAATTATTGGGTTGCGGTTAATTTGTGTTGGGTCTAGTTGGGTGAAGTCTGACTAACCCCCAGTTGTGCCAAATGACATAATTTGCTTGATGATGGAGCGTTTAACGCCATTCCTAAGGGTGAAACTTGTCAAATGGCCAATTTTGGCCAAATCGGGGGAAGTTTGAGTACCAGAAGGCATGGGTTTTATGGGTCTGAGTCTAATTACATAGTGTAGGTGTTTGATTTTGATTTCGGGGGCTGCGGGCTTGATCTTGGGAAACGGAGTTGACAATTGGCACGTTGGGTAGTTAGGCGAGCTAGGTCGAGCTCGCCGAACGGTTCAATGATTCGCCAAAGTCCCCCTTTAATCACCATTTCTGCGCCCCTAACCCCAAAAATGCACTGTAATATTCAGCGGGCTAGTCTAAGCTCGCCGAGTGAGGTCGGCAATTCTTCGAAGGGCCTTGAGTATTGCCGACATGCCTTATTTCTGAGAAATTTTTTAGTTGTTCCTTTCGGCGAGCCCGATCTGGCTGGCCTAAGTGACTCGTTGACTGGTTCGGTGAGTCTTTCTATAATTTGAATTCTACAGCTTTCTTGAATGATTTCTAACACTCTTCGGTGTACTTTGTATATATGGCTAGGACAAATTTTGATGAAAGTGGCATGGCGCCCTGCAAACGAGCATGGGGCATTGCGATAAATGAGGGAGCAATTGCTTCCACAAAGCAGGGCAAGAAAGCACTTTCGATGGGAGGCAAATGCAAGGGAAAAGCACCCATAGCTGAGAGACCGTAGCACAACTTCGATAGTGATAGGGAACCTTTTGATTCTCAAGCCTCACTCTCCGAGCCTGAGGATGACCAACCACTACAGACCCAACAGACAGAGATTTGTGCACGGTTTTGTTAATTTTCGTCTAGGATCTCAGAGTCTACCCCTCCTACTACTGATACAGTGCCAACTCCGGCACAGACAATGGTCCCAACACCACCAGTTCAGGGTTCTCCTCCCTTGTTACTCAACCATTTAAAGGACGAGGAATTGAGGACCATTCATGAGGAGAAGAGATTGTCCACAAATAGCATGGTGAACATGTACCTTTTGGTGTGGGACACACTCCGGTTCCACAGGTTCGATATATTCACTAGGCCCTATGGCCCATATATTCCCACCTGGATCAGAGAGTTCTACACTGCATATGGTGACTTAGTACCCAAGGGAAAGAAGAATGCCAGTGCCTTCAGACTGGTGGAGTCCATGATGGTTCGAGGGAAGACAGTGGGATGCAACAACGATCATATTAATGTTGTATTTGAGAAGGCTACAGATTTTAAGCATGAATACCAGAGCATGATCACTGGACAAACCTTAGATGACCTCAAGGGATAGCTAGCCCTTTCATTTCTAACACCACCCCGAGGTGGATTGAGGTCGGAGCCCCTATTGAGAAGAAGGACTTAAACATAACAGCTCTGTATTGGTTTGGGTTTATCAGCAGCTCTATCATGCCATCACAGAATGAATCCATCATTCGTCACCCAAAGGCGGCCTGTCTCAAATCCATCATCGCCAAGAAGCGGTTGAACTTGGGATTATTTATAAAGCAAGAGATGGCCATGAAAGCCAAACAGTGCCAGACATCCCTTCCATTCTCACTGCTTATTACAGAGTTGTGTCAGCGGGCTGGAGTTCCTCTTGACGAGAAGAGAGATGTTGAGTTTACACCCACATCCTCTACCAATATCTGGCGCATGGAGGCCGAGTACACACATGATAAGGTGGATAGGAGGAGGGTAGCTCCAGTGGACACATCCCCGGAGGTTGATGTTGATTCTATACTTGCAGAGGCAGTTTTGCCTACTCTGGACTCTGGGACTTTTGGTACATCTACTTCCACTCCTTCCCAATCTCTTAGAACTGCTTCATACACCATTGCCTCCAGGCCTCCGATCACTCAGACCATGTTCCTCAAGATGGGGTACCTAGCCCATTCTACCTATGTGCAGGCTTCCCGGCTAAAGGCCGAGGTGCCTTGGATAATTGAGAGAGCCATCACAGCTGCACTCACATCGCTCCAGGCTTCTATTAATGCTCTCATAGCGAAAGTAGTGATTTGTGAGAGGGGACAGGGGGTGACTACCGAGGTTACGTCTTTGAAAGCTGAGGTTTCTGAGCTCAAGAAGGATGTAGACCATCTGAAGTCTACAGACTTCACTTCGCTGTTTCGATCAGTTGAGATCCCTGAGGATCGGAGTGCTGAGATTCCAGCCCAGGCTGAGGTACCTCTAGCTACTATCGGAGATGATATTATGGAGGATGTTTATGCTGATGAGTCTGAGGCCGAGACTGATGAGGAGCAGTTTGAGGAGCGAGATGCAGCTGTCTATGATGATCTGGCAGACCTAGACAGTTCCATGCTTGAGACTGCCTAACAGGCCTCCTTAAGGGGTACTTTTATGGCCGGCTCTAGTGGAGCTAGTGTTGATGTTGCACCGGGCACTGATGCCCAACTCCCGAGTTCTACCCTGGGCATTGATGCCCCGACAGATGGAGCGACAGAGTAGACATGATCATTCCTTACCTCCCTCTCTGTTGTTTATTGATTATTGTTATTTTAGTTGCATTTGAGGACAACTGTTTTTCTTTTGTGGGTGAGGTGAGGTATTTCCATACCTACCTCTTGTGATTCTATTTTATTTATGAATATTAGGTGTTTTGATCTGTATATGTGTTTTGATTTAAATCTTGTGGATGTTTGAGCTTGTGGCTCCTTGTTTGAATGGAAATAGTTTTAACCTAATTTTTAATGTGCCACTCCTATTGTTTGTGATTGTGGTTGTTCTTGTGCAAATTTGAGTGTCGGTTATAATCACTACCAATGACTTGACTAGTGCTCTTAATTGAACGAAATGAATGTGCGGCTACGATGAGGCCAATGAAGTTGCATAGACAATGTGTGAACTTTTAGGTGACCCTGGTGCAGGGCGTCAACCCCTGGTGCAGGGCGCCAACCCCTGATGAGTCCTAGATTTGGACTCATTTAGGGCTTTGTTTTGATAAATTTAGTGTCCTCAAATGCCTAATTTATGCTATGAACTGATATTAATGCCTTGATTTTCAGTTATATGGATTGAAGAGCAAAAAGGAACAAAATAAGCTGAAGAAATGAAGAAGAGTGAGCCTGAAGATCGCCAAGAGCACTTGGCGTGTCGCTGAGTGGCTAAATCGCACCGCTTAAAATTCCAGTATGCCAAGCCCTGAGGGAAGAAACCGAGTCGGTGACAAAAAGGAGCAGTCGGCGAATCACTGAGCAGTTCCGTAATGTAAGAAGAGATCGCCCAAAGTTATAGGACGTGAGGATGCTGAGAGCAAAAGCAGGAAGGCGATATAAGGGAGCATTGGGCGGTTCGCCGAGTGGTTCTGCCAACCCGACTTACCTCACCTAATGGCCCTTCGTGGCTTATTTATGGAGACTATATATTAGATTTTAAATAGTTAATTGGTATCAGTTTTAGATTATTATTGATCGAATTTTAGAATATTTTGAGGTAGAATAATTTTCTTAGTAGACTTGAAGTTTTGAGACTCAATTTGGAGATTTTGCAAGTGAGTTTTGAATTTTCAGCAAATTGGAGCATTGTAAAGCTTGAATTACTCTTACCGAGTAGATGGCTAATCGATTTGGTAACAATTTTTATCTTTTTATGATGTTCGGCTAAAACCCAATTCTTGGGGTGTGATCATGTGATTATGGGTTGAATTAGTTTATGGGTATTGTTAATTACTAGTCTAAATGATATATTGAAGTGGGTTTAATCATTAATTGTGGTTTAATTTATTAATTGTAGTTGCAAATGCAGTTCTATCTTAGTGTTCTTAGCTTGCTTGAGAGAGAGGTTTTAGAACTAAGATTATTGATTAATGATTTGTATGTATTGGGTTGATTTGGGTTCAGCTCGAGAGAGTGAATCCTAAACCCAATCCAATCCATCTTGCTCAAGAGAGAAGATGCATTAAGGTTATGGGTTGTTCTTAATTGCTATGCTTGTTGAATTTTGAGAGAAATCAGTTGAAGCAGAATAGTTGTTTGAGAGAAAGTTATTTAAATTATAGTCTAGCCTACCCACTAATATATAGTTGTTTACTAGTAGTAGTTTCAATTACCCACATATCGAAATTTGCCAATAATCGATCACATCTCGAGAATTCCTCTCCTAATTGCTATCTCATTACTATTTTACTACTTTGTAGTTGATAATTGCAAATCAAAACCCCACATTTGACATTCGTGTCACCCCTTTGACTTGATATGTCTTTTTCTGATAATATCTATTCCTATAGCTAGTTAGATCACATTTATACCTTATAATTGAATTTGAACACGTACTGCTCCCTGTGAGATTCGACCCCAACTCATTTGTTGGGTTTTATATTGCTTAACGATCGTTTGCACCTAGAATTGGATGAGGTGCGCTTGAAATGTTAATCAGCCCTTTAACTTCAGATGGCCAATTCTGGTGCACTGCAGGTCCCCCATGCCAGCCCCTCTGGCGCATCTAGGGCGCATCGCACCACACCTTCCCTAAAACCTTGTGACAAATTTTCTTCTCGATTTTTGGCCCTAATTCACCTAGAGCCGATTGATTCCTTCCAAACTCTCTTAGATTCATAAAACTAAAACCAACATAAGTAAATACAAATCTACTCAAATCTCCTCAAGAACAACCCTTAAACTCAAAACCCTCGCCTCAAGAACTCATCAAAACCCCATTTACAAAGAATGAAGAACGAAACCTCAAGAAATTCATCAAGAACCTCAATACACGGATTTTCATGGATGAATTTAATAAAGAAACTCATGATTGGCGTGAGGGTAAATGAACCCTTCTCTATGAAAGCTTAACCTCTTAAGGATCAAATCATTGGCAAAATTTCTCAAAGATCGCAAGAATCTTGAACGCTTGAAGCTTTTCTCCCTTTTCTCCTCTTGAACTTTGCCCTAACCTTCCAAATGTCTTAGACTTTAGAGTAAAATGATTTTAATCAGCTTTAAACCCTAATTTGGGTGGAAAAATGTGCGGACTTAGTGGGTTAAGGGAAAGACCAAAATACCCCTCCTTAATTCGGATGAATTTTTTTTAACTAGAGAGGCTGAATTCAAACAGGCATATCTCCCTTATCCGAACTCAAAATTTAGCAAACTTGGTGGCGTTGATAAGAGGACTCAAAGATTTTTCATTTGATATCTCATGGGCCACCTAACTCATTATGTACTAAAATTTATGGTCGTTTGAAGTTGACCCAAAACTCACAATAGAAGACTAACTTGCACAAATCTCAATTTGTCTATTTCTAATTTAGTTCTTTCTAAAATTAGCTCTTTCTAGGACCAAGGTGTTACAAGATTACTGTGCCCAAAGATTACTTGAAGTAATATGAGTTGGGCTGAATGTGAACAAAATGATAGGTTAGAACCCAATCTACCCAATTTAACTTAACTTTTTCTTTTTAAAATATGAATAAAGTTTATTAACCATATATCCACAAAAAAGTCTTCATGAATAATTAAATATTAGATATAATAAGATTTGATAAATTTATATACTTGTACAATCAATTTTTTTTTGAAATTCTAACATTTTACTTAAATTAAATATAATACACCAAG
Organism: Solanum commersonii; assembly: GCA_029007595.1. Lineage (NCBI taxonomy): Eukaryota > Viridiplantae > Streptophyta > Magnoliopsida > Solanales > Solanaceae > Solanum > Solanum commersonii. The sequence goes on from JAJTWQ010000214.1 coordinate 507,125, forward strand.
AAAAACAAAGGGGTCGAGTCTCCAATCGAGGTCGAGGTCAGGTTCTGAGTATGTGTCTGGGTGAGGTCTCAAAGTAGAGGTCTGGGTCTCAAGTTAAGTCTTGTGTCAAGGTTGGTTTGAGTCGTGAGTTAAGGTTAGATACCTGAGTTAGGTCTTGAGTAAGGGTCGAGCCGAAGGTGGGGTCTTGAGTCAATCAAGTTTGTGGTGCGGTCAAGGGTAGGGTCCCAAGTTGATGTCGAGCCGAGGGTTGAATCTCAAGTCAAGGTCAAGGTTGGGTCTTGATTCAAGGGTCGAGGTCATATTCAAAGTCAAGGTTGGGGTTGAGATGAGTCTCGAGTCAGAGTTGGGGGGGTAATGTTTAAGGACCCAAGTCAGACTCAGGTCCTAATTTGAGGTTACGTTTAATTATTGAGTTGATGTTAGGGGTCTATCATAAGTCATGATCGAGTTTTAGGTTTTGAGTTGAGGTCGGCTCGAAGGTGAGGTCTCAAGTTAACTCAAGGTTGAGTTCGTACTTTGGGTTAAGGGTCAGATTCTAGATTGAGGTTGAGTTAAGGATGTCTTGAGTCAAGGCCAAGGGTTGAGTCTTTAGTTGAGGGTCGAGGTCATATTAAGAGTCAAGGTTTGGATCAGAATGAGTCTCAAGTCGAGGTTGGGAGTCATGTTCTAGGTCCCAAGTCAAAGTCGGATCCCAATTTGAGGTTAGATTTGACTTTCAGGTTAGGCTTAAGGGGTCTTTCCTGAGTTAGGGTTGATGTCAAGTCCTAGGTACAATTCGAAAGTTCCAAGTTAGGATGGGGTTGATGTAGAGGGTCATAGTCGATTCCTTAATTGAGAATATGTCGAGGTTCAAATTTAATTTGATATCAAAGTACAGGTCCAAGTTAAGCGTTGGGTTATAGTTTAGAGTCGCCTCTCAAGTCAAAGTTAGAGTTGTTTTATAATATTTTATTTGAGAAAACTTTGATTACTAAAGAATTAAATTATTAAGGTTGAAGTTGGATAGTAATGGGCAGATTTTGGATAGTTTCATTAGTTGACTTTGATCTACTTTTTTTATAATTCAAAATCACCTTTATGGCAGGAATTTAGGATTAAACCCCTAGTATATCAATATAACGTGGAAAAACACATGCACAAGAGGTATATGAAGTTTAACCTCTCCAAAGAACTAAAAGAATATACAGAAGCTCAAATCTTAACAATTTAAAGCCAAACAAAAACCCAAGTTCAAAGTTAGATCAATTTTAACAAAGGAGTTGTGCATAGTATAAAAGACTCCTTTCTTAAGCTTTATATTTAAAACAACCCTGAAGATCCAAAGCAAGCGAGTTATAACATATTTGCATTTGATATTTTATTGCGTTTTTTTTCATCCTTGCTCGAAATTTATGGATATTTCTCTAATTCATGTGCATCAATACTCTTAATTTATAGAGAATACTGTCTCAGATAATGAATATTTTGAGGTAATGAAAGGAAAATTTTATAGAGGCAAGGATGTCTCTTTGAATCAATATTAGATCAACCAATTAATATTAAGGAGAGAGTCTTGAATTTGATTGATCATAGGAAGAAGGTTCTAAGGGAGTTTGAATACTTCTCTTGTGAAGGACATTAGAGTTAAGGAGTTAGTTCTTAGTAGAAGATGATGGAGGTTATGGTGGATGCACATTAGTTTCTAATAGAAGATAATAGAGGTTATGGTGGATGTACATTAGTTTCTAGTAGAAGACGACGGAGCTTACAGTGGATGCACCCGTTGATGTTATAGAGAATTGTCTCCTCTTTAGCTACGTTGCTTGAGTTTCATTAGAATTGAACTGATAAAATAATGATGATATTGCCTTTTTAGTTCCTGATTTGTCCTCCTCCCCTACACTTGTTTGAACCCTCCACCACTGTTAAGTTTGTAGCCTGTAGATACCATGAACAGGATGTTTTCAAGCCATCTATAAACCCTATTAAAGATAAAACTAAGGGGAAATGGTTAGACAAGGAGAAGAAACCAAATATATTTTCTAAGAAGGTAACCAACTAGCTGATTACCTAACTAATCTAGATATTGAGCAGGAACTCAGACATGAATTTAATAACTTTAAGGATTTACCTTCAACGGGGAGGGAAATCCTTAACACAAATACCAACAATTAGGATTAGAACAAGAACAATAAAGTCAAACTCGCAAAGCTTTATACTAGTAGTAAGCAAAACTAGAGCGGTATTTAAAAGAAAATATGTCGTTTGCATAGGTACATTACAACTGCTGAATTAGTTTGGCTAAACTAAGTTAGCACAAAAAAAAGGGTGTAGTTAGTTAGAAACCCTTAGCTGCTCCAGCAGAGACTACTTCATTCCAAAGTTCTACTAAAGAAGACACGGGGAACTAAATCAGTAAAGGAAAAAATCTAGAAAGAGGGCAAAATAGATACTTACGATTGGGTGAGATGCTAACTCCACATGGGTACTTCCTTTGGCTCCACTCATCAGTGGAAGAACCTCATCCACCTTGATAGAATACTGAATGAGGAAGAACAAAGAAGAAGGATAAACAAAGGACAAAGGGATAAAAACAAGACACAAATAAGGAAATCAAAAGCAACTAAAGGGTATTCTAAAACCTAAGAACTCAATTGATTGATCTGAATCAAACACCTATAATATTAGAAAGACCTCAAGGGAATCGTATTTCCAAGCAACCCTTCTTTCCAAATCAAACACAATTAAAGGCTTCAACAAGCACTCAAAACTTAGTTTTTATATTCATCAAAATCTACCTTCTAAAATAATAATAAACTACTACTTATACTATAGGGTAGAAAAGGAAGATACTTGCTATTACAATTTATCCTTAATGAAGTAGGGCTTTGTTTGATTGTCTTTCTTTGGGATGAATTTCATCAAGGTGCATGACAAACTTGTGTTTTCTCCTTCCTTTAATCCTCCCAAGCTATCATATGTATATGGAATCCCCGGGACGACTCTATAATACACTAAAGTGGCATGATACAATAGGCTTCTTAGTCAAGAGGCTTGTATTTCAAGAATAACCACTTCTCGTTCATAACCTCTTTCATCTTTCTTTGATGTACTTTTACTTTAGAATGTTCTCGCGTCTCAAGGCTTCATTAAAAGCTCCCTCCAAGCCTCCGATGTAGTGACTTGATGAGATGTTCTTGAACTCCTTAGCTTACCTTGCCATGCATGCATCATTCTCCCTTTCTTGAAAAGGATTTGTCCTCAAATACAAACCTTTCAAAGTCATAGAAAAGATAAGCAATAGCAAAAACCTCATAGCATGAGGGTTAGCACAAGGGAAAATTCACCATCCATGAAAAAATGTACCCATTTGTGGTATAACCAAGCATCAATTATAATCATTTAAAACAAATCCTTACATAAAGTGCAAAGTACTTGGTTAATCCCACAATTATGATATAAGGACTTCCTATAAATCACAATTGTGTCGAAATACCAAGTAGGTAATATGACATCAGTTCTAGGAGACATGAAGCACAATTGATCATTTATTTCAAGATAAAACCACTTCCAAAGTGACACTATGATCAAATCACACTGAATTGAATTATCATCGGGTCAAAAGGAAAGGATCTCCACATATCATGGCCAAGAAAAAAATCATCTACCCCATTAGATCTCATGTCGACATAAGAGGCACACTTAATAGCGAAGTAAGAGCATTATCATATGAAAATAGATAGTGAAAAAGGTGTCATGCAATATAGCTTCATTCAAGGTATTCTAAACATTAAGATCAAGATTAAATTCAAGAACACAATTAAGCATACTATCAAGACTTGGAACACTCAAAGAAGAAGTAACATTTTGCGAAGAAAAATCCAGACCCGTAAAGGAGAAGGGCCGGTGGGGGGCATTTGGGAAAGTCGGGTCGATCGGGTGTCTTCTTTCAAGCGACGGTACATAAGAAGAACAAAACGAAGTGAGAGGCCGAGGGGCAGGGAAAAGAGTCGAGTCGATCAGGCTCGACGATCGGGAGAAGCAAAACAAAATCAACTTTCTTTTTCAAAACAATTCATCCCTAAAAGCTCATCCTCCAAGATGAAGATTCTAACATAGTGAAGGGTGTCATCAATCCATAGTGGGTTATCAAACACATTATAGCACTTAAAATTACATTTCACACCACTAGGCACATCACTGAATATGATTTCATCATCATCAAACAAGACTTTGTATTTAAAGAGAGAACAATCAATCAAAGATAAGGAATTAATACATATAATCTCATTCTCAAAAAGCCAAATGTGACTCATCAAGGTTGTTTCAATCACATGGCTTCTATAAGAATAACAAGTGATAGGATCTTCAACAAGACTCAAAGAGTCAATTCTTTTCACATGATCAACTTCATCAATACCATCACTAATTTGAGGCTCATTAGTCACATCACAAATCTCTCAATTAGTAGACTAGAACAAAAAACAATTTTATCAACACAAGTTTTACATGATAATATTATGTCATTTAAATTACAAGTTTCAACACTAGGTGGACACAAATCGATCTTGCAAGAAGAATCAATTTAATAACAATAGGATCAACTAGTGTATGAACACTCTTAACAAATACATCATCACTATGTGGAAAATAATCATTAGGCTAAAATGAAGATTAGAAGAAGAATTGTTGTTTTCAAGTGTGAATTAGGTGCTGGATTCAGACAAGGAATTGCTATTTTTTTATGTCGTTAGCTCTATTTCCTGGTATAAAGGCGGGAACCATCTTATCTTAGGGTAGGGGTAGCCACGTGGGAAAGGATGAGGGGTTCACCTTTCGATAATCAATAAGTAGCGTAGGCTTCGATAGACTTGCAATATTGATTCTTACCAGCAATCTTACCGACCTCTAGAAACATCTACTCCAAACTAAAGCATCTTCGAAACATCATATCATGAAGTCTATATGCAACTTATACTCAAATGCACATAAATATATAAAAATCTATCAAGTTAACTCATTTTTTCAAAAATCAAGCTTTTTCATGAATGTATAGATGATGGAATCATAGGAATATATAAGACACGTGACACTAAAAGAGTAAACCATGAGGAGCTAAGTACCTCAAGATAGAGTAGGGACAGAAGGAAAGAAATGAGGATAATAGGACATCATATCAGCCTCGGCCTCCAAGTAGCACTCTTAACTAACTGATTCCTTCATAGAACCTTTACAGAATAAACTTCTTTGTTTCTCAACTTCTTGACTTGCCGGTATAAAATCTCAACCGAAACTTCCTTATAATAAAGATTCTCCTTAACTCCCAAACTTTCTAAGGGAACTATAAATGTCGGGTCTCCAACACATTTCTTCAACAAGGATACATGGAAGACTGGATGCACCGATGCCAAATCATTTGGTAAGTCGAGTTCATAGGTGACCTTACCAATTCATCACAAAATCTAATATGGGCCTACATACCGGGGACTAAGCTTTCCTTTCTTCCCAAATCTCATTACACCCTTCATGGTGAGATTTTCAAGTAGACCAAGTTATGAACATCAAACTCAAGTTCTCTTCTTCTAACATCGGCATAGGACTTTTGTCGACTTTGAGACGTTTTCAACCTTTCTCTAATAAGCCAAACTTTCCCCATAGCCTCGTGTACCAATTTGGGACCTATCAAGGCAACTTTTCCCCTTTCAAACCAACCTATAGAAGATCTACACCTCCTACCATATAGAGCCTCAAATGGAGCCATGCCAATACTTGAGTGATAACTATTGTTGTATGTAAACTCAATCAAAGGAAAGTGATCATCCCAATTACCCTTGTAGTCAATTACACATGTTCTCAACATGATCCTTCATGTTCTCCACCTTTTTAGGCGTAGCAGTGGCGGTGTTGGAACTTTTGAGGTCTACTTTGATTCAGAAAAGATGATGGAAGAGCTATAAAGTTAATAGGAGGAGGTTGTGATTGATGGAGGATAGGGAGATATGTTGAAGACCATTGAAAATTGTTTTTTTTTGGTGGGCAATACGTAGCAATGTTAGAGGAAAGATATCGATATGTGGGAACTGAAAGATTTTTTAGGAAAGAAAAAAAGTTGGGGAAGGAGAAAGATGAGACATTTTCTTTTTTCCAAAAGATTGGGGCAGTAGGATCTCATGTAGACTGGAATATTAGACTTGGGTCTGATAGTTTGAGGCTTACTCTAGCTTTTGTGCAGCGTGTTAGACTTTATGTTTTCTCACCCTATTTCTGCAGCTTTGATATGTTATCAGAGGTTTTGCACTTTTTGGGGATTGAGGTGTTTTAGGCTTAGAGCCTTTTGTGACCCTTTGGGAGTGGACGTTGATCCATGGTGGCCCGGAGCCTACTTGAGATCCTCTTCGGAGATGACATACCCCCGGGTCACTCTCGCTAGTTGTGCAACATACATCCTTGGGAGTGGATTGGCAAGCTCGGTGACCTTGATATCTTAGATCCTCTTCAAAGTTGACACGCCTCAGGTTACTCTTGCTAGTTGGGTTGGGAGTGTACTGGTTGGTTGGGTGGCCTAGATTGATTGTCACTCTTTCTAGTTGGGTTGGGAGTTGATTGGACTTGATGGTTACGTGGCTGAGGTCTGTCTTGTGGTTCATGGTACTCTTTACTTTGTAGACTTAATTATTATGTGTACATGTCAGGCTTATGGGGGTCCTTTGGGGTTTTATTTAAACTTCCACACGAGTGTACCTTTTAAGCTTATGGGGTCCACTTAGGTTTAGTTAAGTTGTACTTATATTTACTTTTAATATGCTCATGTGCTTTCTTTCTTATACCCTCTTTGATCTTTGTGTATGTCTAGATTCTATATTTTCAAATATTTTTTACCTTTCCTTCTCAGTCGACTTATGAAGCCTACTAAGTGCCTTTGTTTTAATACTTTCGATACACTTTGCATATTTTTGTGATGCAGGTTCTAGTAGCAGCTATCAGGAATGATCGTTTGTGCCATTTTTTGTAGTTTGTAGATGTTGAAGACGAGGGTAAGTACTTGGCGTCCTGGATTAGCCTATCTTCTTATGTACTTATGTTAGCTAGTCGTTTGCCTTTGAGATGGCTTGTTGTGGTCTACTTTTGGGATTTAAATTTTTTTCATATTAGAAAGCTTTGTACTTATGACTTCCATGTTCTGGGAAGGTTTCTATTTTATATTTTTGTTTGGTTTGCTTCCATTCTATCTTTTCTATTGTAAGTGTTATTTCCTAGTTAGTTCTACCCTGGTACTCATTACTTCTCATTTTGGGTATGGGTTGGATTACCTTCTTGTGGGTTATAGTAGGTTTCCATCATAAAATCGGGTCGTGAAAAGTTGGTATTAGAGCCCAAGGTTCACCGGTTTTACTTGTACACAACTAATACCTAGTAGAGTTCTATGGATTAGTGTGGAGACATCCGTACAGAGTTTCCTTAGAAATTCCTCCTTTGGTATCACTTTCGTGCAGTGTGTTAGTTATTGGTTTCTTGAAATCTCAGTTGTTTCACTCTTTTTTATAGGATGGATAATACACAACGTGCGGCGTCTTGGGTAGGGGTCGTCCTCCCATGCCTAGTACGGGTGCAACACCACCCATAGATAAAGAGCGGGGTCTAAAGCCCGTAGAAGACCCTTTAGAAGCCTATGTTCCAGAGAGTAGTTGTGTAGCTGGGAACAACTCAGCCACCACCCAAACCGACTATTCCTCCATATCTCCAAGCAGCCATTACTCAGCTTTTAACTGTGCTTAAGGGCATGCAGCAGGACCTAGCTAAAGCGTAGGCACCTGTACTAGTACCAAGTCACCGGGATCAACTTGCACCAGAGGCACCTCGGGCAAAGGTACCACCTGGGGTGCCTAGCTCGTGATTGTCACCGAAATTATGCTGCTAGAGGATTAGAAAATGCTCGAAGTGTTCTTGATAACTTCACATCTAAGGATTTCTCGTGTTGTGGGTAATGATGCCTATGAGTTTTTAACTATTTACTGGGAGTCGCTTCATACTTTGGGTCTATTGGAGTCGAGAGGAGCCAACTTCACTGCATATCAGTTAGATGGCCCAGCCAGATAGTGATGGCATAACTTTACCGAGACTAAGAATTAGGTCTCCTCCAATCACCTGGGCTGAGTTTTATGGGACCTTATTAGCCAGGTTTATCCCTTGTAGCGTTTGAGATCATCTCTAGGATAAGTTTCCTAGGTTAAAATAGGGTATCATGACAATGTCTAATATGATAAGAGGTTTTACAAGTTATTATGTCATGCTACTATGATTCTACCTATTGAGAAGGAGAGAGTTTTGTGTTTTGTCCATAGGTTGAGACTTTAGTTATGGGTTGAGACTCAGTCTATGGTCTTTGTAAGGCATTCTCTTTTGGATGTTGTTGACCACGTCTGCACCATTGAGTAGTTCCTTCGTGATGCCCAACGGTACAGCAACACAAGAGTTAGATATGAGGGTAGTTACAACATGTCTCATTCCAGGTCTAGAGTTACTTATGATAAGACTCGATAGTGCTTTCAGCAGGGTCGGAGGCTAAGGCTTCAGACGATGTGATCATAAGTATGATTCTTATATGTGATCAGCCCACTTTGACTTTATTTGATCCGGGCTCTACTTTTTCTTATGTACCTAATATTATGTTTCTCATATGGCTATGAGTTTTGAGCCTATGGTAGTGCCATTGCATGTGTCAACCCCAGCGGGTGAGTCTTTAGTAGTCGATCAGGTGTTTCAATCATGCTTAGTTACTATCCATGGGCGTCACACCCGGGATGACCTTATATTGCTAGATATGCTTGACTTCGATGTGGTCCTGGGCATGGACCGGTTATCTACTTACCGTGCGGTTTTAGATTGTTTCTCTAACATTGTTACTTTCGCCATGCTTGGTATTTCCCCAATTGGTATGGTATGGCTCCACTAGTAGCACACTGGTTAGAGTTATCTCTTTTATTCAAGCTCAGAGGTTATTAGGTAGTGGGTGTTTATCGTATCAGACTTATGTGCGGGATGTGAATAAGGAGGTCCCTCCAGTTGAGTTGGGTACTCGACCTATTTTGATTATGCCATATCAGATAGCTCTTGCAGAGCTCAAGGAGCTCATTGTTGCTCTTCCATTTTGTTTGTGAAGAAGATGGATGGTACGATGCATATGTGTATTGATTATAGGCAGCTGAATAAAGTGATGGTGTAAAATCATTACCCCATGCCTAGGATTTATGATCTATTCGACCAGTTTCAGGATACAACAGTGTTTTCAAAGATTGATCAGAGATCCGTTTACCATCAACTAAGGATTATGGCAGTAAACATCCCTAAGAACACATTTACGCCAAGATATAGCCACTATGAGTTCTTAGTGATGTCTTTTGGGTTGACTAATTCCCCTGCCACCTTTATGGACTTTGTGGTTGGATTGCCTCAGACTTCTTGAGGTGGTTATAATATTTTGATAATTCTTGATCGATTAACCAAGTTAGCACACTTTCTCACTATATAGTCTTCATTCAGTGTTGAGAGTTGGCTCGTATCTACATTCGGGAGATGGTTAATCTTCATGAAGTGGTAGTCTCTATTTTATCAGATCGGGGTGCTCAGTTCACTTCTAGCTTCTGGGGGACTTTTCAAGAGGAGTTGGGCACTCATGTTGACCTTAGCACAGGCTCAGACGTACAAACTAATAGTTATTTGTAGTGTACTATTCCGGTTCTTGATGATTTGTTGTGGTCTTGTGTCTTAGAGGATAATGGGATCACTTCTTACCTTTGGAGTAGTTTGCGTATAACAACAGTTACCATTCTAGCATTCAAATGGCCCCATTCAAGGCCTGATATGGTAGGTATTGTTTCTCTCCGATTGGTAGGTTTGAATCTAAAAAGCCTAGACCTCATGGGACAGACTTGATACATGAGGCTTTGGAACAGGTGAGGGTGATTCAATAGAGAGTTCGTACAACTTATAGTAGGCACGAGATTTATGATGATCGTAGGTGGCAGCCTTTGAGATTCTCAGTTGGTGATATTCTTTCTCTATGTGTCACCCATGAAGGACGTGATGAGGTTTGGGTGGCGCGGCAAGCTTAGCCCTAGGTATATTGGGTCTTTTGAGAACCTGCGGATAGTTGGAGAGTTTCCATATGATTTAACTTTGCCTCTGATGTTCTCACCTATTCATACTGTTTTCCATGTTTGAATGTTGTGCCGGTATGTTCCTGATGAGTATCATGTGCTTTAGTATGATGAATTAGAGGCATTATCGAGTTAGGAAGGCTACGTGGGAGACCGAGCTTGATATACGAGAGTGGTATCCTAGCGTGTTTGAGCCATCAAGTACATCTTGACTTACTTTTACGGACAAAAGTCCATTTTAGTAGTAGATGTTGTAATTACCTCTAGGTCATTTTCATTTTTATGTCTCTTGTTTTTAGTTTAGAACTTTCCTATAGAAACCCCAAGTGATTTATGACTTGTTGGGACTGAGAGTTTGGTCACCTAGTCGTTCGATTAGTTCTTACACAAGTTCTAGAATTTTGGGGTTTTGAACCTTAAATGGTCAGTTTTGATCAAAAGTTTGAGAAGATGTCCTCAGTCTCTACATCTAACGATTCCATCAACTTTAAAATGGTTATTTTAGGCTAGTAGCATAGTCAGCAGAACTCCCAATGCTTTTAGTTCGAGTTTGTGTGAGTCTTTGCGACTAGGTATTTTAAAATTCATTTTAAGGGCTAAGTTTGACTTTAGTCAACATTCAGAGTAAAAAATATCGAATGTAAATTCCATCAGAGAGGTTAGCTCAAGAATGTTGAGTTGGTCTAGAACGACCTTTCGTTTGGATCCCGAGGCTTTTGGGCTATTTACAACCCCTTATGGATTATGGCTTAAAACAAAGTTTGGGGGTGGGACCCACTTTTGTCGAGATGACCTTGTATGAGAATTTCATCTTCTCTGTTGAGTCCAGAAAATTGAAATTAGTAGGGGTTGCATATCTCATTTAGGTCCACGGGGTTGCGATTAGATTGAGATTTTGAAACTTTCCAAACCAAGTGATATGCACCACCTGGGGCAAGACACATTTGTCCTTCACATTAGCGGGCCCTTGGTGATGTTCATGGAGGTTTGGTGACCTGACCCCCATGATTGTTAAGGTTTCATTCGCGGAACCCCTAACATAATTAAAGGAGACTGTTTACCTATTGGCGCATTCGCGGGTCCCTTATCGTGTTCGCGAGTCTCGATTTTGCAAAGGCTTGTCGTGTTCGCGATAAAGAGTTGCATATAGATTTTAAATAAGACATGGACGCAAGACAACTTAGTTTCAAATATTGAATTTGCCATTTCTTGTGTTATATGTTTTAGGCCTCGGATTGTGTTCAATTTTACACAAGTTTAAGGCATAGTTTACGATTTATTGACGAAGTTAATTCTCAAAATTTTGGTATGGGTCCCACAATTTCCATTTGACTCCAAAATTGGTCCATTTCCATTATATGTTATTTTGGTGTCTAAACGACCATATTAACATTGTGATCCTATTATGGATAGTGTGGCAGCGGTCAGAGGCCGTTTGGAAAGGAAAGCTTTGTCATTATGATTTGAAGTGCGAACGCTTGGACTACATGTAGGATACTATTTCTTTTCTATTTAGATTGAGGATGAGTGTGTGAATTCATGATGATTAGTGTGAATTGGAGGTGGGCGCCTAGTTATTCTTACTTATCTTCATAGAAACCATAATTTAGGATTGATCGACACAGTTTTGAGTATAGTACCATGCTAGTTAGGGTTACGTATGTTATTGCATGATGTGTGAATTTCTTGTGTTATTACTTAATTTTTGAAGCATGTTCGGCCTTAGTCTAGGATAGACTAGTGTTGCCTTAGACTCATAAGCCTTGTAGATTTGGTATGCTCCGACGTTATTTCGGACGAACTGAATCCCTGTAGACTGGAATTGCATACTTAAGTCTGATAGCTTGAGCCTTAGTTAAGGCGTTTGCGGAGCTTGTTAGACTTTTTGTCTTCTCTCCCTATTTTTGCGGCTCTAATGTGTTACTGGAGTCTTTGCACTTTCTCGGGATTTGGGTGTTTTAGGCTTGGAGCCTTTTGTGATCCTTTGGTAGTGGATGTTGTTCCACATGTCTTGGAGCCTACTTGAGATCCTCTTCGGAGTCGACATACCTCTTGGTAACTTTTGCTAGCTAGGCGGCTTACGCCCCTAGGAGTGGACTGTTGGCTGGGTGGCCTTATTTGAGATCCTCTTCGGAGTCAACATGCCCTCAGATCATTGTATCTAGCTAGGCTGGGAGTGGAATTTTTGGTTTGGCAACCTAGATTCATTGTCACTCTTGCTAGTTGGGCTGGGAGTTTACTAGACTTAACGGTTACATAGGTTGGGGGCCGACTTGTGGTTCAAGGTATTCTTTCCTCAGTAGACTTGGCTATTTTGTGTAACTGTCAGGCTTATGGGGATTCGTTCGAGTTTTATTTAAACTTGGGTATGAGTGTATCTTCTGGGTTTTTAGGGTCCACTTAGATTTAGTTTAGGTGTACTTAGATTTACTTTTGGTATGCTCGTGTTCTTTCTTTTTGTACCCGCTTTGACCTATGCGTCTATCTAGATTCTATCTTGTCAAATTGTTTTTACATTTCCTGCTTAGTCGGCCTATGCTGCTTACTAAGTACCTTTTATTTTGGTACTTATGGTATACTCTACATCTTTTCATAATGTAGGTCCTAGTACCAACTACTGATGGTGATCGTTTGTGCTATCTTTTGCAGCTTGGGGATATCGGAGATGAGGGTGAGTACTTGGCGCCCTGGATCAGTCTATCTCCTTTTGTACTCAAGTTATCTAGTGTTTTGCCTTATAGACGGCTTGTTGTGCTCCACTTTTGGGACAAGTATTTGTTCATATTAGACAGGTTTGTACTCGTGATTTCCAGGTTCTTGGAGGGTTTCTATTGTATTTAGGTTTTGTTTTGCTTATTTCCTAGTTAGTTCTACCCTGGTACTCATTACTTGTCGTTTTGGATATGGGTTGGCTTACCTACTAGCGGGTTATAGTAGGTACCATTATGACTCGGCAAGTCAGGTCGTGACATCATTTGTCGTATTAAGTTTAGAATATAGTTGATCAATTATAATTAAATAATAAAAATACATATCAAAGTAAATATTTTATATTCATTATTTTGGTGTAAATACACTTAAAAAGAATTTCCCTAAAAGCAACTATTAATCAAACTAAAATTGTAGTTTAAATGGTTAGTTTGAATGTTATTATGTTTTTTTCCCAAAAATAACTACTACTCAAACTTCAGTATTACTACGATCCAATCCCCTCTAATCAAAACCGCCAAACACAGCTTAAAGAAGAAAAAAAACTAATTAATTCCCAAGATTTAGCTATATGATAATTGTAATTAATAATGGCCTATTAACTTGGTCACTCATATCCCTTCTGTTCCCACCCCCACTATATATCATTCTCTCCCTACAAGTTTTTATCAAGTAAACACAAGACCCCATTCTCCCATTTCTATTATCTCATTGGTTTTATTCAATGGAAACGATGAAGAAAATGAGTATGATCAAGCGTCGATGGAATCCTGAAGAGGACGAGCTATTGCAGAAGCTAGTAAAGGAACATGGAGCAGAGAACTAGTCTCTTATTGGCCTATTGATTTCGAGTAGATCTGGAAAATCATGTAGGTTTCAGTGGTGTAATCAGCTTAATCCTCAAGTGGAGCATCGATCTTTTACTCTTGAAGAAGATAATACTATTATCAGAGCTCATGCCAAGTTGGGTAACCGATGGACTAAGATAGCCGGTTTGTTACCAGGTCGAACAGATAATGCAATCAAAAATCATTGGAATTCCACCCTTAAACGGAAATGCCCTTCGATGTCAGAAGATTTGACATTGGAAAATCCTCAACCTCCGTTGAAGAAATCATTCAGTATTGGGGCGGGTAAAAATTCAGGTAGTCCATATAGATCTGATCCAAGCAATTTAGGTTTTGATAGGTTCCCTCAATTGTGTTTGTATCCTCACATTGCCCCACGAAATCAAATTTTACCTCTTTCAATATTTTCACCCGTAATACCCGATCCATTAATATTGCTAAGTCCACATGGATCAGATTTATGCAATTTCGATTTCTCTCGTTACCCTCAGTTGAGTCTTTATCCGCCTATTGCCCCACTAGGTGAAATTTTGCCTATTTTATCAGTTTCACCAGTAATGCATGAACCATCAACATCTCTGAGTCTATATGTATCTAATATAAACAATTTGGGTTTATCTAGGTTACCTCAGTTGAGTCATTATCCGCCCAGTTCCCCACTAAGTGAAATTTTTACTCCTTCATCAGTTGCACCAGGAATACCCGATCCATCAACACATTTGAGTCTCTCTTTACCTAGATTCAGATCTACCAAGGATTTGAATCCAGTGAATCAAATCGAGCAAATAGGTCAACTGGCACCTATATCGGTATCTAAACACACTCCATCAAATTTTATGCCCCAAATTTCAATAACTCAGAGTGGAAATCTTGGTCACAAGTACAGAGAAAGAGTTGTTGAGCCCAAAATTTTTGGTAGTTTGCAAGATATGATACGAAAAGAAGTTAAAAATTATATGTCTCAGCTTGAGACTGGAAGTGCTTCAATGAACACAGAAGCAATAAGGGATGTTATTGTTAACAAAATTGCCGTTAGCAAAGATTGAGTAAATATTGAATGAGGAAAAGGAAAAATCGAGATATTGTAGTTATTATTTTCTTTAAACATAAGTTGATGTTTTTATAGTATCTTATTAGACTTTTTTTAGAACTGTAGAAGAAAATAAAGAGAAAATATCTATATTCATAGAAGTGTATGGAATCCCAATCTCCCTCAACCTCAAAAAGTAGAAAGAAAATAGAATTGAATATGGATTTTTAATTATTATTTTGGATGAAATCAATCATTTTTATAATATTGGAGGTGTTGTTATTAATATAGTTTTTCCTTTGATCCTTTTTATATTTAAATTTATCCATTATAATAATCATTTTAAGTTTTTGATTAACTAATTGTTATTTGAGATGGAGTCAAAAAAATTTAATAGGTGATTTGTTTTTTGGTTTTCTCGAGTGATAACCATTTTAAAATTGATGAGGTTTTTTTATTTGGAAATAATTTAATTTTAAAAATTTGTCATTATTTTACCATTAAAATGATCTACACTCACACATTAGTGTTAATACCTAATTAGGTTTAATTAACTATATAAGACAAATAAAAATATATTGGACGAATTATTTTAATAAATAATTAAAAATACAATAAATATTAATCATAATAGATAAATGAGTGAGACTTATTTTACAAGGATGTTCAACTTGATTCTGAAGGACGTATACCTATTATTTTGTATGGAGAGATGGATGATCCGGAATTAACCACACTTTTTTTGGTCATATCGTGCATTTTTTTATACCATATATCAAACATATAAGGATAATATGATTTATGCATAATTTCGTGGAATTAATCATCATGGACAAAATATAATTTTTTACTGTGCTTTTTTATTTGAATCTTCATATGGTTATTCTTGACATTTTAAAAGTCAATGGAAAGTATTACCCCACATATTATAACTAACAAAGCTCGAGCAATGACAATTGCCAGTAGACAAATGATGTCAAGCATTAGACATAAATTTTGTCAGTGACATATCTCGTAATGCCCCATCTCATTTGAACTCACTCAAAAATAACAAAGTTTCATTATTATTTTTAACAAATGCATTTCTCAATGTAATTCTATATAAAGAAGTATGAAAGATGATGCTTACAATATACAATATTGAAGAACACAGTTGGTTTAATAATTCTACAATATTCAATTACATGTGATCAACAACTTTTAATAATCATGTGTTTAGTGCTAGATGAAAAAAGACATCTCAAAGTACTAATCATGTACTAAATGGATTTGGACATTCAAGCACGATAAAGCCTTAAAAGTTTCGAAGTCCATATCAAACCTTGAAAAGATCCCAAAAAAGTCCATATCAGACCTTGAAAAGTTCAAAATTTTCTATATTTTATGGACACCATCTAAGGGCGATAAAAGGAACCACAGACCGTAGATGAGATCCATAGACCAACTTCAGAGAATTTAAGAATTTGGTATGAGAATTATGAGTATTGTTTTTGGGTCATAAAAGCTTTTATAGATCATAGACGAAGTTCGTAGATCAATATTTAGAAACACGAAATCTTTCCTGAGTATTAAGGGCATAGTATATGGGTCGTAGAATATTTACAAATAGTGGTTTGGTCCACTAATCAAAGTCCTGAAACTCAGAAGTTAGCATGTTTCTTAAGGATAGATTTTACGACACTTAGATTAATCTATGGACCGTAGTGTAATGACCTAACCCATTCGTTATAAGTAGGACAATAGTGAAGAGTTTGGGCAAGAAAACTTTTTGGGTAGTGGCTTAAATTTTTTCGGCTAGGTCTGCCTTAGATGGAATATTGACTAGGTGAGGTATACGACCATCTAGGAATGGATGGGGTGTAATGTTGATGTTTTTGTTGAGATTTACTTGTATCTAAGGCATTAAGGAATCTATAGGGGCTTTCAGAATCAAATTTGGTAGGTAGAATTCCTGAAATTGATCTTGGTGTGGAAGGTATTTATTGGGATGTCAAGGGAATAGGTTGTGTTGTAAAAATTATTTTTTCAAACTTTTGAGGGTCTAATGTTTTGTCGATCCCACTATAGCGGGAGGCATCCCGCTATAGCGACACTCAGACTACTATAGCGGGCAAAAGGGGTTTCAGTGCAAAAGCAGGATAAACCCCTATTTTCTGCGCTTTGTGTTCTTAGACTTGGGACGGGCAACTCTGGGTTGTTTGCACTTAATTTTCCATGGAAATCATTGGTAGAGGTAAGATTATTACTTCCCAGCCTTTAACATTGATTTTAAGCCTTATAATCTAGGTTATTGAGGGTTTCAACATGATTCCATGGTGAAAAAAGCCCTATGTTGGGGGAGTTGATCATACATTGGCCTGGGGTTAGGATTGGGTTGTATTTTGGGATTTATTAGGCCATTGTTCAATTGAATGTTGTGTTTTATTTGTTATTGTAGACCAAGCACAAGCTAAAGCTTCACAAATGGTTCAAGATTTGCGATCAGCCTTCTACAATAGATGTTTGGTGCCCAAGTAGGCTAGGCTTTCTTAATTGAGTAGTTAGATAAGTTTTCTATTGCATGGTATTTTGTAGATTGACGGGAGGTTTCATGCCTAGGCCTTCAAGCAAGGAGTCTGGATAGTTAAAGGTTGTTATTTATTGATGTTAGGATTGGAAAAGATAATGACTAGGGGTGGTTCTCTAGTTTATGATTGTTAATCTTGAGTTTCTTTATTGGGGTGATTTGGTGTTAATTGTAAGGTCAAGTGCTATGAAATTGATGGTTTATAGCCATTTATGGGACTTGTGGTAATCGAGGGAACAAATGTATGTTCATAAAAAAAGGTCGAGTGTTAGGCTATTGGTATATGCATATAGGTGATGGTTGTATATTTTCAGTTTATGTATGTATGCATGTCTACTACTTAGTAGTTTCATTTGTGCAAGGCACGATAGAGAGACATATGAAATGACATCATGTATATAATCTCATGCAATGAACTTATTATGGTGACTTGTGGTTTCCAGGTGGTATTATTCATTGTGCTATGTGATTGTGCATAATTATTTGTGATTGTTGGTTGGCTCGAGTACCACACTGGAACATTAACCATGAATGAGTCGGGTACCACACTGGTATACTAGTGGTTTGGATTCCACGAGAGGATGAGATATATATTTATGGTTCTATGAAAGGACCGAGCATTTACATTTGATATTATGTTAGACATGTTTCATACATTGGTTGATTCTAGGTATTTTATTATTTCATGATATTGTGACTGGGAGTCTATGTGTTCATAATTGTTGTTATATGTGATTGACATGTGTTTATGGGTATTAAGGTTGTGCATATGAATCCATGGTGAGGACTTGGAGTTTGGGCTATATTATACTTGTGGTTATAATTGTTTAAACTATTGTGTTGAATTTATGAGGACTCAATGCTTTAATTAATTCTACATAGTATTTCTATTTATCATGATGTTATTGGTTTATTGAAATGGTGGTTTTAAGCTAGACAAATGACTGGGGGTTTAGTGTATGGTTAAGTGATGTGACTGTTCATGATTGTTTAGTATTTTTTTGGAACTTATTTGATAATAAGGATGTGAATCAAAAGGGATGAATTGGTATAAGATGCTAGTTTTATGTATTGTTCCAAAAGGGCAAGTAAGTTGGTTGGTAGCGCTAGTTATGGCCTTGTGTTCATGAATATTATGTGGTGGAAGGTTTAGGCTATGATTTGACATTAGTGGTGGTCTTGTATTTGGGAATATCTATGTGATAGCAAGGTTAGGTTATGATCTGATATAAGAGTGACATCACAGGTAGGCTTGGAAAGCCTTAGAAAGATATCACAAATAGGATTGGGAAGCTTTAGGGTGACATCAAAGGTAGGCTTGGAAAGCCTTAGGGTGACATAAAAGGTAAGCTTGGGAAGCATCAGAGTTTGTAGCAGAATGAGGTAGGAGGGTGGGTTCAAGTGTACTAGTTTATAGGTATTATACTTAGGAAGGTGAAAGCATGTAGATATATACTTGGGTAGGTGTAACTTTCATATTGCATAAATTTTCTTTTTATATTAATTATATTATATGGTAGGTTTGGGTCGATCGATGATATCTACCAGTACGTGTTGGTTGTACTGATACTACTTTTACTATGTCACATAACATAGTCTGGTTGCAGAAATTCAGTTTATGTTTCATATGTGATTATGATGATGATCTTCGACAGCTTCTACTCATATTTCCTTATGGTGAGATCTGATCTTATTTCTTTTATAATTGTACTCTTATAAGCTCTTGTACCTATTTAGACTAAATCTTTAATGGTGTTAGTATGTTTCCTTGTTAAATCACTTGGAGGTTCAAATCAATTTATGGTAATTTCAAAACCATATAGGGTGTAAGATGATGTTGTATTTATTTTCTGTCTGGCCCAAATAAAGTTTGGGGTTAACGATTCTCATATCTATGTGTTAGAGCATGTTATTGCACTGCTCGGTGGGTTGGGTCATGACAAATTGGTATCATAACCTAGGTTACTGGTCTCTCAGTACAAGAGGAAATGTTGAATAGAGTCTTGAGGATTGGTGTGTTGATGTCCACATCTAATCTTAAGGGGCCTGAAGCATTCTAGGAATCTATCTCACTTATCTACTCTTTTTGTGCAATATATCGCTTATGATATGGGTTGATCCCAATTGGTATCTCTAGATTCCAATTAGTATCTTAATGAAGTTGTCTAGATGGTGTTGTTGTAGCCGATGGTACAAAAAGCAAGGGAAGATTGGAACTGGAATGCTCTAATTAGTATCTAGCCTTAGGGGGTCATATGAACGCATGGGTGGTCAATTAGTGGTCATCTACGATGTGAGAAGGTTTCCATGAACTTGATTAAAGTGATGACAAATGCTTAATTATTTTTACTGTGTGTGTTGTATTGCTTGATTAAACACAAATGTGTGAAGTGTATTTTCATGAATGAATAAAGTTGTCTGAGAGGTAATTCCTTGTATTTTTGTGACACTGTGGACAAGGAAAATTCTTGACTTGATTATGTGTGATGAACTAATGATAAATGTCTATATGTTTCATTGAGCGTGTTTTGGTATAGTCCAGTTCTAAAACTTTATGGCAATGAGGCAAAATCTGCATTATACATGTCTCGAATCTATTTTGGGATGATTTTAAAACTACATGGGCTTACTATTGGTAAAGATGGCAGGGGAAAAAGGATTTGTTATGACTGTGGTAAACTCCGATTTTGAGACAGTCAGCATAGTTGGAAATCATGAAAGCTACTATGGTATGATATAGGGTATATGACAATATGAATTGTGTTTCGATGTTGCTGAAATTTATTTTGTGATAATGCGATTCTGAGTTGTCTATGCATTGCTGGGTTTGGTCTTGAGATTATGTTAAAGTTCATAATGTGGTTTCATGTGTTTAAGATTGAAAATAGGGAATGAGAGAATTTGGTAGGAAAGGTAGATATCGTAGCCTTGGGCATAAAGGCTATCGATTTGGTGTGGATGATATTGCCTGGTTGAGGGAACCTATATATATTCTAAAATTAGACCTTATTTTACGTAGTGATGTTTATCCTTGATTGGATAACTACTTTCGTTGTAGTGATGATGTGTGTTTAATGAGGAACTGTGAGCTTGGTGGGACCAAGTTTTTGGGCATTGGTGAAATGATGAGTATCCATTAGTGGGAATAGTCACTATTTAGCAAAATGAACCATAGTTGGTTGAGTAGTTTTGGACATTACTCCTAGGATTATTGGCTGATAGTAGCTCTTGGAAAGGGCATAGAAAAATATTGGAGGATTTGAAATAGGTTGGATTGTTCATGATCGATGATCTTTAGGAGTAGGGTCGGTTGTGGAATGAGTTTAGTAAATTAAAATTAATAATTAGATGTTAAGTAGTTGAGATATCGAAAAAGAAATGAGTGTAGAAAAAGAACTAGAAAGCTTTTGCACAGAGAAAAAAATTGGTTCATACTTTGCTTGTTTAGGGTCCTAAAACATGCACACTTTTAGGTCTCTGTAGTTGACCAATATGCGAAACGTGGCGCGAGTGGACAATTTTTTTTTTCTAAATTTTTTTAAAACTAATTTCCACTTGTGGACTAAACAAACACTTTTTGACAAAAACAAATTGGGGACTTGGATTAAATGTAAACTTTTTTTCCTTCTTCCTCTTCAAGAACACTTGATGAAGGTCTTCAAGAACACCAAAAATAAACCTACTCCAAATCTTCACCAAATCATCCCAAATTTGAGGAGTAGTTCCCCCTCGACCTAGATAATAAACTCCAAACCTTTTCAGCCTCAATTGCAAATTGCAAGCAACAAGACTCATTTGCAATTTCTTCAAAGTTTCAACATCTTTTAATAATAGAATATTCTCTGTAACTCGAAATGACATGAAACTTTAAATTATGACTCAAAAAGACACTAGGAAATAACGATCTATTGTCTAAAACAACGAATTAAACAACAAAGAATTTTTTTTAAAAAAATCTCGTGAAAATATCAAACTCCCAAGACTAGATTTGTAGAAACAAATCTAATGAAAACTCTTGATACCGATTGATAGAATATTGAATTCGCAAGAACAAAGAAACAAGATAAATAAAGTATAAAGGGATAAAACAAGACACAAGTAAGGAAATCAAAAGCAACCAAAGAGTTTCTAAATCCTAAGACCTCAATTGATTGATCCGAATCAAGTACCTATATTATTAGAAAAACCTCAAGGTAATTAGATTCTCAAGCAACCTTTCTTTCAAAATCAAACACAATTAAAAAAGAGTATTTAGGGCCTGTTTGGAAAGCCACCCTAGTAATTGGATTTGGTGTAATTGGGTGTAATTACATTGTCTGTCCTATTTGGTTGGACAGGGAATTACTTGGTCAACAGGTAATTGGTGTAATTGGCAGGGAGTAATTACACTCACTAATTCAGAAGGAGAGGCTGTAAATTGTTGGTAATTACATGTTGTAATTACCAGTTGATTACTTTTAAATCTTTTCTTTTTATTTCTATTTTAATTTTTTGTTTTAATTTTTTTATTTCTATTATTTTAATTTCTTTTTTTTAATTTTATTATTCTAAAATTTTCTAAAAGTTTATTTTTTATTTTATTATATTTCATTTTCTTCTCATTCTCAACCTTACTTCACGTGATTCTATGCAATTTTTTCATATTATCTATTTCCTTATGCCATGCTTATTTTCTCATTAGCATAATTGTATTAGTATTCTAATTTTTAAATTAAAATAGAATTTATTGTTAAGTAAGGTTATAGACTTGCGTTTTCTTTTCTTTTTTTTAAAATAAATCATATTTATGTATGCTATGTTGAAATTTGTGATAAGAGTATTATATTAAAGTTTTTGTTTTGAATTTATAACTTATGTTATATTTTTAGTTTCATTTATTTTAGTAATATTGAATTCACAGTGGAAGTAATTTTCTAATTAGATTATCTTTTTGTCAAACATTTTAATAATTTATGAAATTTTATTTATATATTAATCTTTTTATCAAACATGCATTTCACGATGTTCGTAGAAACTTCATACTTTTAGTTTATATGATCAATTCAATTGAAATATATTAATTTGAAAGAATATAAATCAATTATTTTTTTCTTAATATTAGTTAAAAACATATGTTTATTAATTAATATATTTTTAGAAAATAATATATATCTTAAAAATGTAATTTAATATCATTTATAAAGTTTCTTATTTGTCTAGTATAAATTTTAAATAATTATTTTTTTAAAAATTTAATATAATTTTATGATTGCAATTGTGCATCCAAACAGAACATGTGTAATTACATTGTGGCATCCAAACAGGACATGTGTAATTACACAGAGGCAATCAAACAGGTTAGTGTAATTACTAGGTTGATAATTACTACCATAGTAATTACACCAATTCCAATTACCATGTGGCTTTTCAAACAGACCCTTAGTAAAAACATTCATCAAAATCTACCTTCTAAAATAATAAGAAACTATTACTTATACTAGGATAGAAAAGGAAGATACTAGCTATTATTATTTTATCCTTAAGAGAGGTAAGCGCCTTGTTTGGTTGTCTTCCTATGGGATGAATTCATGAAAATTCATCAAGTAACATGGCTAACTTGTTCTTTCTCATTCCTTTTATTCTCCCCAAGCTATCGTATGTATATGGAATCTCCGGGGAACAACAGAAGACTACTAGTGATACATGCAAACACACTACTATGGGTCGACGGACTATTTCTCTCCGGCTAATCATCGTACCTGACTTCTATATCCCATTATCCAAGTGCTTATGAAAGCAAGTCAATGTGAATAATAAAGTATTAAGTCAGTCTATTTGCTCAATGTCCGCCTCGCCACTCTATTCGACTAGTTGATCTCACAGTCAGCGCCTAAAGCAACTTTTTTCCATCCGCGAATGTTTAAGAAGTCATCTCTTGATTCGTCAATTTAGATTTTTGTGTATATTGATGTGATTGTTTCGCAAATCGGCATGAAACCAACTTGCTAGCAGGGAATTGCAACAATAAGGAAATGAAGAACGGCTTTTAATGCACTCAAGTGCATGATACAATAGAATTTTTAGTCAAGAGGCTTATATTTCAAATACTGAAAATCAAAGAGCAAACAGAAAAACATTCAATATCAAAAACAACAATTTTGAGGTAATCCCATAAAGTCCAACAAACCAACATACACTCCAACTCTCCCATCCACATAAAACACATCAATTGATGACACCATAACAAGTGCAACCACAAATGAAACCATTCCAACATTAATCCTCACAAAAGCACTGGTCTTGTTCACAAAAGAGACAATGAAGAGCAAGTAAATCAATTTGACCATCATGTAAACAATGGCGAAAATATGATCTACCATAAGCGGTATTGAATGTGTCCCATGGGAGGAGATAACCGGCGATGAGGGTAAAATAGGTTATGTATGCTATGTTTGTTTTTAAACCGGTAATGGGTGGGCTAAATTGTGAAAGATGAGTGGACAACTTACATAAATCTCATTGTGTAAAATCTAAATTACCTTTTATCCCTATTATTTATCTAATTACACAAATTCCATGTTTTTTAGGCATTTTGGATACATAATTAAGGATCCGGAAACATTATGTATCAATCTGTTGCACTTATTAAGGAAAAAAAAGCTGAAAAATCAAATTAAGATCTCATAGTATCCAACAGTTGCACTAATTAAGGGGGGAAAATCAAAAATCAAATTAAGATCCCATAAATTGTGCTATTCCATTCCAAATTATTGTCAAGAATTCAATCATACAGTGTAACTAACCAAAAAATTAAAAAATTAAATTTCTTCTTCTTGTTCATCATTCTCTCTATTTGATAAAAAAAATTGTCGAAATTTTGGATAAGCGAGGTGAGTTATAAAGGATACAAAAGTGATGGAATTGTTGTTGGACAAACGATTTCTTTTGTGAATCATCTAGTTCATCGAATATCCTTTCGATTTTGATTTAAAATTGTCGAAAATTTTGAGATTCAAAATTCTTTTCCCAACTCATTGAAGATCCTTTCAATTTCGATTCAAAATTGTTGAAAATTTTGAGTTTCAAAATTATTCTCCTAGTTCATTGAAAATCCTTTCAATTTTGATTCAAAATTATCGAAAATTTTGAGAAGATACATCATGAAGATCCTTTCAATTTAAATTAACAAGTATTGTATTTCTACTAGATACATTAAATAAGAAAGTGTTGCCCATAAGATTTTAGGTTTGAGATCGATACATTATTGTTTGGTAATTGTTATGTATCAAATACATTTAGTATAAATTCGAATTTACATATCATAACTAAAAAATTAGTACATGATACATTATTATTTATGTATCTTATTTTGTTTGAGAAATACTATAATTTAAAATTAAAAAATACATTATACATGTAATTGTTCCAAATTAGCTTCTTTTTTGTGTGTGTGATACATAACACAAAGTTTATGTATCAAGTACATTTATATTGAACATGACAAACATTAATGGAAGATTCAACATCATTAGAGTTATGTATCAATACCTTAAATATGAACATGATACATTGCATAAAACAAAGGTTATTGTAGCAGTGATGTATCAGATCAATGATAACACTAACACTAACAAAGACTAATTTAAGACTCAAAATAATCGAGATCCATTAAAAAATTGTATCTTTGATAGTGATGGCCATGTAATGGCAGATCCAACTTTTTTCTTCTTTTGTTGGACGTTTTTCAATAGTAGATACATTAAAAGAAAATAAATATTTTTCAAGAAAAATTTTCAACGACGATATGATTAACTAAAATTGCAAAGGTTCAATAAGATTTCAATGGGGGCAGGGGTCGGAGGTAATTTTATTTTTATTTTTAAGATGAAAAAATTAATAATTAATAATAAAAGAAAACAGAAATTAAAGTGATGGAAAGAAATCTACCTCTTGAATAATTTGAAATCATTAATTGGAAATAGAAAAGATTTGAAATTCAAAAATAGATTAATTGATGTAATTATGGAGAGATTTGTGGCGTGAAAAAAGAAAGAAAAATCATGGGTATGAGATTTCAAATTAATGTATCCGAAAAAGGGGATGATGGAGGAAAAGAAGGGATTTTTGATATTTTTTAAAATGGTAGAAAAAATAAGAAAATATGATAATAAATAATGTGTAGTTAAGTATTTTTTTTCTTTTGATGGACTTTGGGTAAAAATCAAATATATTTGGGTAAATTAGATGGTGCCACATGTCATTGTACATGTCTTTCAGCTTGGCTTAGGGATATATATATACTAGTAAAATTATTTGCATTTTACGCTGGAATTTAATATCACGAAGTTTATAAAATAATACTTAAAACTTATCCGGCATTAAAACTAAAACACTACATTATCTTACATACAAGATTACGTAGTAACAAACATTAATAATGGAAAGGAAAATAAAAATTATTACATCTTATCATTTAGCCTTAATAACATAAGCATAAATTATAAATTAATGATTGTAAAAATACATACCAAGATTTGTAGCATAAGCAATAGTGTCAGTGAGTCACTCAACATGAGCAGAGTATACAAATATTTAATTGGGAAGAAGAAGAAGAAGGAGAAGGAGGAGGTTTAAAATTTTCGTTATGTTAAAATGAGAGAAAATCCTTCTATTTATAGACAACCAAGGATAGTGTGAACAAAATGTTTATTGTGCCTTATCATAAATGTTACAACTATTTGAAAAAGTTGCAATCCTTCGGAAAGGTCACAACCTTTCATAAAAGTCATAACTTTTCATAAAAGTCACAACTCTTCATTAAAGTCGCAACTTTTCATTAAAGTCACAACTTTTCATGAAATGGAAGACTAATTTTGTAAATAAATAAATTAAAAGGGAATTTTGGTTTGTGGTGACGCCACATAGGCGGACCTAAGGTTCTCTTTTATATATATATACTAGTACAATTACCTGCGCGTCGCGCGAAAATTTAATATCATGAAATTTATAAAATAATACTTAAAATCTATCAGTCATTAAAACTAAAATATTATATTATCTTACATACAAGATTACATAGTAACAAACATTAATAATGTAAATGAAAATGAATATTATAGCATATTATCATTTATCCTTAATAACATAAACATAAATTAATGACTGTAAAAATACATACCAGGATCTGTAACATAAGCAATGGTGTCGGTGAGCAAAGTACACGAATATTTAATTAAGTAAAAGAAGAAGAAGAGGTTCAAAATTTTTGTTGTTTTAAAATGAGAGGAAATCTCTCTATTTATAGACGACAAATGGTAGTGTGAACAAATGTTTATTGTGCCTTATCGAAAAGGTTATAACTATTTGGAAAAAGATGCAACCCTTCATAAAGGTCACAACCTTTCATAAAAGTCACAACTCTTCATTAAAATCTCAAATTTTCATAAAAGTCACAACTCTTCATAAATGTCGCAACTCTTCATAAAAGTCACAAATTTTCATAAAAGTCTCAACTCTTCATTAAAGTCGCAACTCTTCATTAAAGTCGCAACTCTTCATAAAAGTCTCAACTCTTCATTAAAGTCGCAACTCTTCATAAAAGTCACAACTTTTCATAAAGTCGCAATTCTTCATTAAAGTCGCAACTTTTCATAAAAGTCGCAACTTTTCATTAAAGTCGCAATTTTTCATGAAAGGGAAAGGCTAGAATTGGAAAAAATAAATTAAAAGGAAATCCTTGTTTGTGGTGACGCCACGTAGGCGGGCCTAGGGTTCTCTTATATATATATATATATATGATATGATTATCAAAAGTATGATGATAAGAGCATATTTAACCTCAAACTTAAAGTATTGAAGGATATATGCATACCATTTGTAATAGTTCATGGGTATATTTGTCCTTTTCCTGTATGCAAATCTCCGCAAATCTTAAACAAGACTTGTCGATCACACAATAACACACTATAAAAGAAATTTTACTAGGCATACTCTTGACAATATACTCACCAGCTAATTGAGAACTTTGGCTATTCTACTAACAACAATTTCAAAAAAGTTTTTCAGTATTGTGTGTGTGTTTCTTTTTGTAGTCTTGATACCTAATTAGATCTATAGCTTCATGTATCCAGGTTAGAAACTGCACAAATGATGTTACAAAGCAAAAGATGAACATGCTGCTAATGGAAATTTACAATTGTTCAGAGACCAAATCTAAAAGGTTGTTGCCTCCAATAAGAAAAAGCAGGGATTTCAACAAATTTAAATGTGATGCTACCGCTTGGAAAAGGTTCAAAATTTCCGAGCAGCTTTGATAGGTACGATCAGTAAACAAAATCTCAGTTGAGGTACATTTGTTCTGCTAGCCACTTTTCTGAGCAAGCGGCTCGGTGGCCTCCTTGTCCATGGCTTTCCTTGCTAACTCATAGCCAGCAAAATTCATCGCACCCAGAGGTGCAATCCAGAAAAATCTAGGAATGGCCCCTTTAAACAATCCGAGGGGTCCTTCATGACGAAGAATTGATAATGCAACCATCGTTGACGTCACAGCCATTCCCTGTGGAGCAGTCATCATTCTGGTCTTTATCACATCAAATGGGGTCGTTGAAACAGCTGTCAACCCACCAGATAAAGCTCCAACTGCAACTGTTTCCCAAGGCTCCAATTCTCTCCCCAGAAGCTGTTGCACAGCCTAGAATAAACACAAATGATTTTTATCAACAAGAATTGACTGTAACACAGCTTTGTGTCAAACAAGTAATTTAGTGGTTGATTATGACCTTGAGTAATGTCAAATAGCCTTTCTTGAAAAGTAAATATCAGAAGGTTCATCGACAGACAGCAACACGATAATAATTGGCAATATACACATTTTAAGCTTGAGGGAATGAGTTTATAACATTCAACAAATTTGTTTACTTTCATGCATCAACAAACCCATACAACAGATTTTATAAAGAAGCCGTTGATCCAGCCAACTGCATCTCAGAAAATTGCACAAATTTATATAGCAGAGACAGCATCCAGAGGATTCTGAAATACTTTATATTCTCTCTTTATCCCATTTTATAGGTGTTTTAATTGGACATGAATAAGAATGTTAATTTGACAAATGCATTAGGTAATGAAACAAAATATAGATGAGATGTATTGGATACATGTTTGTGGACATTTCTCAACTGGGGCTCCTTATATAAGAATCTTAATCTACTACAAGTAAGGATAACTACTCTCTACCTATAATAAGGTAAGTAATTATTTATCCTAAAAGAAGAAGAAATAGCATATAATATATTTTATACTATTCAGCTATGCAAATGCAAGGACTATAGAGATATTGTGAATCTACAAATATTTACCATATAATTACATTTGCTTTTCTTGATTATCAACATGTTTTTCTGAAAATATGTAATATTATTGATGGTGAAAGAAAATATTAAAAAAATAGCTGAAAAGTTAATTTGATAGATAAACACCACATCAAAATTAAAATTTGAATTTTAATAAGTGAAAATTGGGAAGTCGATAAAGAAAACATCAAATTAAAGTTTAAAATATGAATGATTGAAAGCTAAAGAATTGCACAAAATGATATCAGAAGTGGAATGGTATCTACTATTTGGGAACGCCCCCAAGTGGAAGAAATATCGTACTGTAGTGCTAAAAGGAAAAATAATACAGAAAGTTGGAATAGCATATGCAATTAACATTGCTCCAGGTAGTGCACAACGAAACAGATGAAGCTAAACCAACAAAAGCCACTTCTAGCACCCCATAATGGGACAAGATTCACTGTCCATTTGAAATTACTCCTTGTAATTTTTTTCTTTTTTTTCTTTACTTAGAAGTACTATTAACTTTGTTCCATCTTTTATTTTTCTTCATTTTTTGCTGTTTCTATGATACAGAATGTACATCTGTTACTTTGTAACAAATAACAGATCATGAAACTACAGAATTAGTCAATAGTTAGATGCTCCACAGTGTTATCACTACTAGGCAACCTTTTTTTTAGTTGGTATTTGCTAAAGTCCCACTTTGGTTGAGAGAATGAGTTCCTTATACAATATTGGGCAATCCTCACATGATGATGAAGTTGAATTAGGCCTGATATCTATTTTCTTAACTTGGTAATAGATCTTAGACCCATTCTTATTCCTAGTTTACACAATGTTGGGCCTCCCTTGTTATGATGTTCACACTCTAGAGGGTGGTATTAGAGTACCACATCATTTGAGGAAAGGGGTTGTTGTCTCCTTATAAGGTCTGGGGTAATCCTCGCTCATGAGCTTACCTTTGTATTTATGTTAGACTTAATTTCATTTTCTTAACAGTGTCACGAGTTAATGCCAGCTCTTGTAAAGAACTAATTGCTGCCTGGAATGGTACAAAGATCCCCAAAAATATAAACGGTGAGGTACTTCCGCATATCACACTTTGTACTTAATCTGAATAGAGGAGAATCACAGATGATTCACAGATTATAAGGCTGATATACACAAGAGTGTAGATGCTTATGGTTCCTCCGCAGAATAAAGGATGCAAGGAGGAAAAATTCTGGAATTTATGAATTCTATATCCACGGCGTAGGTCTTGCTCTGTTCCTTCAATATCTTGTTTTTCTGATTTTCAGTCAAATCTTTGTTATTAATATATCAGTTTTTATAGTTAACAAAATAAACTGATACTGGGAAAGGATGAAGTAGGGAAAAAACCCATATATATCAAGGATAGTGCAAACTTAAAATAAGTGCAAAATCACCTTTTTTGACTCGACATATAAGCCCATGCCTACAACATAAAATGGAATCTCACGGCAGAGAGTGGCACCAGTTCCACGGAAAAAACCCTTAAGACCATCTTGCTGCCAGGTACCAGTGATTGCTGCCCCAACATTGTCAAAAAGATCAGCTTGCAATCTTTGCTTGAGCACCTCACAGGGTATTCTCACAGCAGTACCTAAGAAAGTGCTGCAGAATGATGCCACAGATTGAACCTAGACAACATTCCAATAACAAAATGGATAAGTAACTTCCTTTGTGAATCCAAATAAATAAAGAAGCTCGGTCAGCAAATGATCATGTGTAACATGATAGTGCTCAACTAATTGATCCCACTTCCCTTATTACTTTGATACATTCATGCCTTCTTATGTAGATACTACTATGGGGTACATGAAACAGCATAGCAGGTGGCATCCAAGAACATCAATTTGACGAGCACCAAAATCAGGAAGGTGGGGGCAGAGAGAACAAGCACACTGAAAAATATGAAAGAAAAATACTGTATCATTTTTGTTTTTGTCTTTCCTACATATCATAGCAGCTCACCTAGCTTCTAGGAAAACTTCTTTAGTCCCATTGAAAGATGAGCAGATCCCATGGACACTTGGATAATATAAAAGCATAAGAAGTGTCCTTCAAAATTCAACCTAATATGAGTAGTCTTTTTAAGTCAACAATTGTGTTTCGTCCCTAGGATGCTTAAAAATGGAGGACATATGCCGACAAAAATCATTCAACAAATTGGGCCCTCCAATGAATGGAACCATCAGAAGGAAGAATCAACTGGGTGCCACTTTGATTCTAAATGAGAACCAGATAAACCACAATGAAAGTCTCATAGGCTGAAAAACAATAATTGAAGGAACAAACAAAATGGTGGTAATAAGAAGCAGCTCCCAGGGTTTTGGTCTAGTGGTAAGAGAGAAGAAGGTAGAGGGGTAAGCCTATTATCCACCGAATTTTGAACCATGCAACACTTATCGTCAAGGATTTCTTGGTCATTAAAAGAGCTGATAATAAGAAGGCCTCAACTAGGCATCATGTAAATGGATAGAACTAAAGTAGAGCAATAGGAAAGAGCATTGATGAGATAAAAAATAAAAATTGTAATAAGGAAACATCATACTTCCTTTGGAATAGCAAAACAAACTCTATAGTTGTTGTGTAGGTATCTCGGGAATTCTATTTAAACAATCGTATTGACTCCTAGCCCAACTAATGGTCTTTCTCCCCCCATATACCAAAGATGTTGGCTTCAGGCATACGCATTGGTTTGATAAAACCCCTTTGGGAGAAAGATCATCCACCAGAGAGCAAAACTTTCATACTATGGGCATATCTAAGACATCGACGTTGAAGAGTTGATATATCAAATTTGTCTACGACAAGACTTTTGAAATGTTGTCAGCACAAAGCTGATATGTCTTCCATTCTGCAAAATTTAAGGTCCAACCTTTTTTAAAAGATTACCCTAATTAAACCAATTGCCAACTTTCTCAAGACCTACCAAATTTAACGTCACAGCCCTCCAACTATATTACTTTTGTAAAACCAGTAAATGGTTGCAAACTACAACTACCTTCAGCTCTCACTAAGCATGCAGAGAATAGGCATGGAAGGCATACGAAATTTAGGGATGTGTAGACGTGCTTTGTAATGAAAGGAGCTAGAGGTATGCCAATAAAGACAAGACCATGTGAAAGATGTTGATTATGTGAAGTACTTGATTGGTTACCAGAAGACATGACTCTTCCTAAGGGACAATTCTGTAAAGGTAAACAGTATACCAAAGGGAAGATCGGACTTTTCAAAGTCCTTCTGGTTCTTGCTGAAAAATGGAAATAGAGTCCGGTTTGGTTTTGAGATTTAGAGCCAATTTGGCATTGCTGCTAAAAATAACTTATTTTTAGAAGCACTTTTTAAAAAAGACTTTTTAGAAAAGTACTTTTGAAAAAAAGTAATTCGTGTTTGGCTAATTCATATGAAAAGTGCTTTTCATAAGCAAATTGTGTTTTGTTAATCTTTTTTAAAAAGTGCTTTTGAGAGTCAAATAACAAAAAAGGACAACTATTAATGTACTTCTAATATTTTAAAATTATTTTATAGAGAGAATATTTTAAATATCTATTATGAGAAAATTAATTAAATTTTTATTTTTTAAAACTAAAATTTACATGTTTAAATATTCAATCAATATTACACCTTTTTGGGAAGCTGAAATCTTTAATTGTTATTTTTTTTCTTTTTTCTAATCTTATAAAAATATTGTTGTTACCTTTTTTCTAGTTCTACAAAATAATACATAAAATAGTATATAATATATAAAATAATAGTATATAAACGTAAAATAAATTATAAAATTTATTATATAAAAATAAAAAATGAAATTCTAAAATGAAATTTAACCAAACTTGTGAAATATGCTTATTAATTAATAAGAAATATATTGATAAATATGCATATATGAAAAGGATATTTTATTCTTGAGAAAAATATTTTTTGTTTCTGCTTCTACTTTTCTTAAAAAGCAAAATCTTTTAGCTTATTCCCAACAACAGAAAAACTGCTTCTACTTCCGTTTAAAAGCACTTTTACTGATTTGCTTCACTTAACTTTTCAACAAAAGTGTTTTTTTCTCAAAATAAGTGTTTCTGGCCTCCAAAGATCAAGGACATTGTGGATTAAGTAAGGGGACAAGAACACTAAATTCTATCAGAGGATTGCAAATGCTCACAAAAGAACCAATCACATTGATAAATTGGTGGTGGAAGGTGATGAACTAACAGAAGCAACAGATATCAAGAGAGAGGTGGTTTTATTTTATAAGAAGAAGTACTGTGAGACTGAATTGGAGACCTGCTTACAACATGAACCCCTGTCCAGTAATCAGCAGGGAGGAGCAACAAGATTTACAGAAACCTTTTGAAGAAGATGAGGTCCTGAAAGGGTTCAAGGCATGTGCTATAGACAAGGCACCAGGTCCGGATGGGTATACAATGGGCTTCTTTGTGAAGTGTTGGGAGATTCTAAAGGGGGATGTGATGGCTACTATCCAGAACTTCCATTCTCAAGAAGATTTTGAAAAGAGCCTTAATGCAACTTACATTGCACTGGTTCCAAAGAAGAATGGAGCCAAAGAATTGAGAGATTTTAGACCAATCAGTCTGATTGGAAGTGTCTACAAACTAATTTCCAAAATTCTTACAGAAGGGCTAAAGAAGGTGATGCCAAAGCTGGTTGACACTCAACAAATGGCCTTTCTGAAAGGAAGATAGATCACTGATGCTGTTCTCATTGCAAATGAATGTCTTGACTCAAGAGTGAAGGATAAAATCCCAGGCATAATGTGCAAACTGGACATAGAGAGAAGGCATATGACCATGTTAACTGGGAGTATTTGCTTGGAATTATACATAGTATGGGTTTTGGGAGGAAGTGGATAAGATGGATAAGGTTCTGCATTAGCACTGTCAAGTTATCAATACTAATATCTCCTGAAGGTTTCTTTCCAGCAAGCAGAGGCTTGAGACAAGGTGATCCACTCTCACCTTTCTTATTTTTGCTAGTCATGGAAGGCTTGAACGGTATGATTAAAACAGCGCATAGGAATGATTGGAGAAGGGGTTTTAATGTGGTCAAAGAGGTGAACACTAGATTGGAAATCACTCATTTGCAATATGCAGATGACACTTTGATTTTTTGTGATGCTGAAGACAACCAACTAAAAATTTTGAAGATAGTTCTCATACTATTTGAGTCAGTATCAGGGTTGCACATTAATTGGAGAAAGAGTCACATCTTTCCAATCAACGATGTGCGCAGAATACAAAATCTGGTGGATATTTTGGGTGGAGAAATAGGACAGTTACCAGCAACATACTTGGGTATGCCTTTGGGTGCCAAAAGCAAATCCAAAGAGATATGGAATGTAGTGGAAAGATGTGAGAAAAGATTGTCTAGGTGAAAGTCTCAATATTTATCAAGAGGTGGTAGATTAGTGCTGATCAACTCAGTCTTGGATGCATTACCAACTTAATGTCAGTTTTTCCCCTTCCAGCAAAGGTGGAAGAAAGAATTGATGCTCTGAGAAGGAATTTTTTGTGGCACGGTGAGAAGGAATATAAAGGTTTCCACCTAGTCAAATGGAAGACACTGCTACTTTCCAAGAAGCAGGGAGGACTGGCAATCAAAAATCTTAGGAAGCAGAACAAAAGTCTTCTCATGAAGAGGTTGTGGAGATTTCCTTTAGAAGAACAATCTTTGTGGGCTAGGGTGATCCAGGCCAAATATGGGAAGGAAGGACCCTGGAAGACTAAGGAAGTGACATCCACATATGGAACCAGTTTGTGGAGATCAATTAGAAACTTATGGCATGGCTTCTATGCAAAGACTGAATGTAATGTGAACAATGGGAGGAAGATCAGGTTTTGGGAAGATAACTGGTTAGGGAATGGAAGCCTCAAACGCTTGTTCCCAATTATTCATCACCTGAACCAAAAACAAGAGTCGACTCTTTATGAAGTTTGGTCTGAACATGGATGGAACCTTACCTACAGAAGACTGATGCAAGACTGGCTGGATTTTATGGAACACTTTATCAGTTCTTAGGATTCAAGGAAGGAGAAGACACTCTTAAATGGAAATGTCATAACAAAGGTTTATTCACCGTTAGTTCTGACTATAGAAATATGAATCAGATGGGATCCCAAGTTAACTTTCTGCCTTGGAAGCTTATATGGAAGGTTAAAATACCATATAAAGTGGTAGTTTTTACTTGGTTGGTGGTGAAAGAGGCTGTACTTACACAAGAGAATCTTATGAAGAGGGGAATACAAATGTGCCCAAGATGTTGTTTCTGTGAGCAGGTTGCAGAGACAATTAATCATCTGTTCTTACATTGTAAAGTGGTTGGCCAGTTGTGGAATTTGTTTACTAGCTTCAGAGGTATAAGTTGGATAAGTTGGATTGTTCCAGAAGAACAGGACAGGCTCTAGAGAGCTGGAATATGGAGGGCAGTGGCAGCACAGACAAGAGTAGATGGAAAATTGTCCCAGCTGTTATTTGGTGGACCATATGGAAAGAAAGGAATTCTAGGAATTTTGATAACAAGAGCAGCCCTCTACACAAGATTAAAATAAATTGCATTATCACTTGTTGCTATTGGTGTAGTTCAGAGTATATAGATGACTTTGTGGCTATTGTAGACATTTTAGGGTCCTTATAAAGATGAAGGAACCCTTCGGGGTGGCCCAGT
The DNA here is from genome assembly GCA_029007595.1 of Solanum commersonii. NCBI lineage: Eukaryota > Viridiplantae > Streptophyta > Magnoliopsida > Solanales > Solanaceae > Solanum > Solanum commersonii. Next base: position 542,432 of record JAJTWQ010000214.1, read on the forward strand.
GGTTTGGGCTTGGGACTTCCATATTGGAGGTCTCAAGTTCGAAACTCCTTGTCAGCGAAAGCAGGGGTTTGTCTTCTGGGTCGAGCTCGTCACACCAGGCTTGCCTAGTGCAGATTACCTCTCCTATGTGGTTTGCGAGCTATTGCATAGGAGCAGGGGTTTTACACTGTGCGCACCCAAATGGTAGTGGCTGTGGGTTTCCCTTGTCATCAAAAAAAAAAAAAAAGATGAAGGAGGATCTAGGGATAGTTTTCTTTTTTCTTTATCTTTTGTTTATGCCCGACACACAAGTGTGGAGGGAGGATATGATGTAAATTTTTGGATACCAGCTTTGAGCTGATGATTGATATACAAATGTTACCTTTATAAAAAAAAAAAATGTTCCTGGCCTCCCAACAGCAATGCCAAACAGGCTCTTAGTATGGTGAATATTGATGGCTCCATGGGCAAGGGAAATTTATAGAAAACCTAAGAAGACCATCGTAAAGGTGTTAAGTCAAGGAGTTGCAAGTCAAGATTGTTGAGATTCGATGGGAAATCAAGAAGATGCTTATCATGGAAGAAAAGCCCAAGAACGAGTCCACGAATTGTGGATAAAAATGGGCTAAGTGCTACACATATTTTATGGTTCAAGTCCAAGCCCAAATGAAAGAATATTGGGGCCCAAATGGGGCTGAAAATTCTGCCAAAAAGGAGCACAGTTTTGGTCAAATTTGGAAACTTCTCCTTATTTCTTCAAGGAAGAATTTTTGGTATTATTTTTACATGTTATCCTTGTTTAAAGTTTCCTAGTTAGATTTTATTCATTATTTTCATACAAGTAGATTCTAGTCCCATCTATTTGGGATAGTGTTTCCCCCATATATAGGGGAGGATTTTGTTATATTTTAGAAGACAACATAATTATTAATTGAGAGTTTCTCTTCTTTTACACCTTTGTGTGTAGCTACTTGGAATTTATCTTACAAACTTTATAAGATTTTTTAAGAGGTAAGACTAATTCTTCAACTTGATATCTTTGGTTCTTATTCGTAAATTAAAGAAGGTAATTAGTCTTGTACTAATTATTGTTTCTAATTTCTTCAAAATAGGGGTCTTAGTCTCTTAGATTACTTTTTCATCTAAATTCTTGAATTGACTCAATTAGTATCATTTATTAGCTTTAATCCTTTGTTTTTGAATACTAAGATCAATTAGGGTTCTTAGTACTTATTTTGAAATTTGGGGATTTTATTCTCAAATTTCACTTATCTTTAATTTCTTGTCTTTAATCTTAGTATTTTTGCTTCCGCATAATTTTATTGTTTATTCAAGTAACCCGATTCTTATCAAATTTACACAGAAAAATGATTTACTACGATTAGTTTCACCAGCAAGAGACAAAGACGGCAAGTAGCTAGGAATTGAGACAGTCCTCACCTATCACAGGAGATATCTTTCAAAAGTCCTAACCCCTTCAAGTCTGGGCATATGACGACGTGAAGTCATTCTTGTTTTGTTTTTTGGATAAAGTAATAAATTAGAAAAGGGAAAAAGCTTGCCCATATACAAGAAGTATACCAAATGTAGAAAACTTTACAAGAAGACATGATTTTCTACAATAACACCACTCATCTATACATGTAGGAATCCTATGGGTGCACCAAAAAGAAAAGGGAAAATAGGCCATTCCTCAAGTGTACAAAGTCTTTCTCTACTTCCTCAAAAGTTCTTCTATTCCTCTCTCACCATATGATCCACGTAAGTGCTAAAGAAGCAATGTCTCATTCCCTGCAACTTCTCCTCCTTCTAAATGCCCAACCTAAGTTGCTCAGACTCAAGTGCAGGTGTCCGATATGGGTGCAGATCTAGAGGTCGGATACTCTATGATCTAAATTTTAAGATTCAGGGATACAGATCCATGTATGGATACGGGTGCAAGGATTCAGCTAAAATAACTCCATTGTCTAAAAATAGAGTTATAAAACCTAAATTATGAGATATTATGGGGAAGATTGAGAAGAAATTATTGATCAAGAGGACACTCTTGAAAGGGAGATAAAAGGAAAGAGAGTGACAATAGAAATTTATATACACAAGGTATTCCATTTTCTTCAATCTCACCTTAGTTTTTGTTTTGATTACAAAAATCATTGAATCTGTCCAGAATTTCTACCTCAAATCTAGTCCGCCGAAGTACCCAAAATCGGTAGACTAGATCGTGTACGGATCCCACACCCACACCCATGTCGTGTCAACACGGGTGCGGCACCGAAAGTGAAGAGTTCGAGTAACTTAGTGCCCAACTAAACATTATTTCTTTCACTATGCTCGACATCACCCACTCAGTCTGAACCATCTCATAATTTCCCACCATAAAAAGAAGCTATCCAACAATGTAGAAGAAGGTGATTGACATCTTCACCTGATTTTTTGCACATGAAACACCAACTAACACATTATTTTTTCTTCTTCAAATTCTCCACTGTTTGGATCACTCCTCTCGTAGCTAGCCAAGTGAAAATACATACCTTTCTCGGTACCCTAGGGATCTATATATACCGATACATGTGGAAAATCACTCTCTTCCATAATTAGAAGCTTCAAATAATAATATGACTTCACTAAACAAATACCATGCCCCTCGCCCTCCATCTCCATACATCGTAGTTATCAATAGTAGCTTTTTGTTGGTGAAGCAAATCAAGTTCTGAAATTCTTCAAACTCCCTATCTTGCAAATTTCACCAAAACCTAAAAAATCCCAAACCAATTCTCCTTTTGCATACTCCATAACAATTGAATCAACATCTTTTAGGGGGGGCAGGAAATACTATATATGTTAGGAAATGTAATTCTCAAAATGTTATTTCCACACCACCTATGTTCCCAAAAACTCACCCTGTTCCCATCACCCACCCTGAAATCTATACTCACTGAACTCTTCCCACCCATTCAAAATGTTTCTCCATAAGCCACATCCATATGGGAGTGAAACATTTTGTCCCCCAACCCCTTTCCAAAATTTCATACTTCTCACCAATAACTCCTCTACACAAAGCATTCACCTCCACCCCAAATCTCCATAACCACTTTCCCTCGCCTTGTCAAAGACCCTAAGATCATTAACCCCAAGCCCACCCCAACACTTAGGTAGTGACAATAGCCCAATTTACCGAGTGAAACTTTCTTTCCACACTTGAGCTATCCCAGAAAAAATATCTCTGAAGCTTTTCCAACATTTTTGTAACACTGACTAGGGCGTGTAACAAGACATGAAATATGTGGAAATGCTTGACAGCATACTCTTCTTGTTGAGATTATATAGCTACACTGTTTAGAGAATTGGATAAAGTGAGTGGGGAGAAGCATCCACACAGCACTTCTCAATTTAAGTCTTACGGGTTGTTTTGACCACCGATAACCCAAGGAGGAGGATATACATAGTGGTTAGTTGACTTGCCTGTGCAAGAAACTGGGGACGTCAACCACCTCATACTTCATTGCGTCTCAGAGTTGTGGGCTTTGACATATGCAGCTTTCATGTTTTGACATTCATCGGGTGCTCCTGGAATAGAGATGGATATGATTCCAAAGTAACTTGCCTTGTAGTTGTAGGAAGAAACTAAGGAAGACCTTGCCTTATTGTATTTTTGGTTATTTTAGAGAGAGAAATAGGAGAACGGAGAACCTTTGATAAAGTTGAGAACCTGATGTCAAGAGTCCAAAGTTTTCTTTCATTTCATTTTGTATTTTTGGTGCAAAGTGGTGGGAATACCTGCTTGCACGAATAGCCACAACACATTTTGTAAAGATGACACCATCTTGGTGTGGTACTATTGAATTGCTTTAAATTTATCTCACGAAAACTGAACAGTATTATGTAGAAGAGAGGGAAAATTCCTAGGAAGGATTCACTGCTAAGCTGTTACCTGTAGCTCTGGAAGTGTAGGAGCAATATTAATCAGCACAACCTTGCTTGCTTCAAAAATTCCAGTCCGCAATCCATGGCTATAATAATCAATCAAATTGACAATTCAGATACAGACAAGGAAATTTTTTCCAAGATAGAGGAACAAAACAGAAAACAACTAACCTTGAAAACTGCCCTAGAATTGCAGGAATCGAACCTCTGTACAATCCCCTTGCTCCAAGTTCAGGAAGCTTTGATATTATTTGTGGAAAGGTTAGTGTTGATGCTTGGACTTGTGTCTGAGGAACCAGCCAGAAATTTTAGAATGTCATTTTCACTCTAATAATGATTGCTTATTAATTTTCCAAATCAGTACCCAACTAAACCATAAGAATAATGCCGCAATAAATGACAGACTTATCATCTTGATTCAGAGTTACTTATGCTTCATTGAATACCATAATATAAATCACAAATAATACAATAAGATACTTTTCAGACATAACATATGTAACACAAAACAGGAAAAAGAGAAAAAGATCAGATGAAAAGTACAACCTTGCACAAATTTAATTACCTGTCGAGAAACTGGTAAGAAGAAATTAAACATCTTCGTAGGAAAAACGTCATCAAGAATAGGAAATTATATATTCTTACAACATCTTCCCTCATACTTCTTAAGAATGTAAAATAATTTTAAATAATAGTATAACAAAAACTCTACCCAGTAATCAAGCTTCTAAAGTATTAACAGAGCAAAGATGTCAGATGTTTTGCTATTACACACTTTAAAGAGACCTTCCTGTTCACTCTGTATTTCTCCTTTATTAGACTTCATGACAAAGAAGGGTAAATTGTCTACAAAAAAAACAGAAAGTTTTAAATCCTAAACGGTGTAGATACAGGCTTGCAATCAGAAATGTATAGTACAACTACCTAACCTCTATATGGTGTGCTTGTGGTAAAGGAAGACGAAATTAAAGCAAAAAAGTCTGCTTACTATCATATAAAACAATAAATACAGTCAAGTACTACCTCATTTCCAATAAACTACACCTAATTTTACCAATTACTAAGCTCAAAATATATTACATTGACTATGTGTTATATAACGGTCGGAAATGTGATGAAGTGGAATCATTAGTTAGTAAGATGTTATATCAAGTCTGAAGTATCATAAACGCTATGTTGCTCGGACTCTTCAAAAATTTCAATGGGTGCGTCTCGGATTCGCCAAAAGTAGTATATTTTTAGAGAATCCAACACGGGTGAGGCATCAAAAGTGAAGAGTCCACGCAACTATCAGAAGTGGTATCAATTTTATGCTAGTTTGAAGATTTTTCATTTGCCGGAAAAAAGTGGTATTTTTGGCACAAACCAAAAAGGAAGTAAATTTTCTTTGGCACAAAGTAGCTGCTTCTTAATTGTTTACCCAAGATAATCTACTCATATGTTACCTTTCTGGGTATCTTCTATTTTACTGGAAATCCAAACAAAACACCATTTAGCATTACACAAGCAGGCAATAAGTAACTGACTGCTCTAGAATATGAAAGAAATTCTAACAAGTAAATGCTTCTGGAAAACAAAAAATACCTTAACCGTATCCACGGGGTGCATTAGCGCTGTCGACAATGCACAGGAAAGTCCTCCTGCTAATGCTGATTTCAGGACATTTCCAGCAGGAATTTCTACAGGTGGAGGAACAGCAACCACTGTAGCAGCCTCAAACCAGATATTTCTGTATTTATACACCACCAAGACACCAACATATGCAAAAAGGTTTAGAAACAGACTTATGCCTTGAAGTAAGGCTCCATATTATCAATTAAAGAGATAGTAACTGTCAGGCTTTGCAATACTAACAATTGCATGTACCATCAACAAAATTGTTACCTTTATCAAAATGTACCATCAACAAAATAATGGTTAGACACACAAAAAATGGCATCTGAACTTGTCACATGCATCTACATCCAAAAATGAAAAATGGATATCAAGAATATAACAAATTTTGATCTGAAATTTACTAACACACATCTTCCGCCGTTTTCTAATCGACTATTAAAAAACATTCCACTTACAAAATCTATCCCATCATACTATTCGCTCTCTAACATCTCTTTTCTTTTCGCTAATTTTGTGCTTCAACATTCTTTAACTACAAAATGTGTCACAAATATCAAGGTCCCTTTCATCTGTAGACAGCTGCTAATTGCTATACTAACAGCAAAAGGGACCCACATACATCAATTTGCTTCTTTTCTTTTGAGTTAATAAAAGGGGTGAGATGTAGATCGTCTTTACATGAACAGAAATTGTTATTAAATTCGATGTTTAATTTATTTGCTATGTGCAGATACTGCATTTACTTTGCTAATGTGGATACTTTCCTTTTGTTGTTGTTGAAACTGGTAATGTTGCTAATGTGGATACTTCCAAATGCAATAAAACCATCAACAGACTTTGAAGCAAAAGCGGAGGTAGGAACATGAATGAGCATTGCATGTAATCCCTTAAAGAAGGTAGCAACAACATGCTGAACTGTACAGCTTTCAAAAGGAAAGAAAATCAAGTTCTTCAAGTGCAGATGATCTAATCACTCCAGGCATATTTAGTGGTGCACACACTATACTCCATGTGCAACCTGGAAAACACTCTTTTCTTTGATAAATGATAACCAAGACATCCCCAAGAGCCAACTGGTGCACGATTTGAAACTCAGTGGATAATGGAACCGCACCTCTACCCTTCCCACCTAAATACCATGGTTTGTACGCAGAATGATTGAAACTCATGACATGCACCGAACCCACATATCACGCTTTGCACTCTTACCATTGAGCTAAAGCCCTAGAGGCTAAGGGACGAACTCCTTTGTATAGGGATTTGTAGTTATGTAACTATATTATAGGGGATCTTACCATTAATTGCCAATTAAATTGACTCATACTGAAAAAGGGAAGTCCCACAAGTACCAAATTATAAAGAACTAACTCCATCGTCTTCACACCCTTCGGGGTGGCCCAGTGGTTTGGGCTTGAGACTTTCATGTTGGAAGTCTCAAGTTCGAAACCCCTTACTAGCGAAAGCAAGTGGTTTGCTTTCTGGGTCGAGCTCGTCGCACTGGGCTTGCCTAGTGCCGGTTACCTCTCTTATGTGGTTTGCGAGCTATTGCATAGGAGCGGGGGTTTTACCCTGTGCGCACCCAAAGGGTAGCGGCTGCGGGTTTCCCTTGTCATCAAAAAAAACTCCATCGTCTTCACAAAGCCAAGACTTCTAATACCAAAATATATTTTCAAAAGGGGGAAATATTAAATGCCCTCAAATTAAAATCTAAACTCTCTGATATAGAATTGCTGGATGTTTCTCACAACTGTTGTGCGTCTTGCTACTACTTCTGTGATGAGGCCAAAATATAATTAAGATCATTATGTCTTAAAATTGACAAAATATAGAAGAACCAACCCAGCAACATCCAAAACCCAAAACTTTTGTATCCTCAATTCATATCTTTGGAGAAGTCCCTGTATTACATGAACTTTGATGATATATAAATATCCTAATCAGATATTTCCAAAAGTCCATTTATGTTTTTCATGTTTTGCTACAGCTTAGGGAAGAATGCAAGAATATCATCTTCAATAGTATAGCATAGCTGTAAATAGCCATGTTCATTGCTGGTCTTAATAAATAAAGGCAAATTTGTCAGCCCAAAACTTTGATATCCATATCTTCCTTTTTACAATAAGACAACTGCCGCTCTCAACAACCATTTATCCAGTTGAGTTATACAATGTCCCATATCAGACACACAAGGGCATCTAAAGGGGTATACATTATAAAACTCAAACATATCCCATCTGAGTAACTTGTTTTTCCAAGTTATGCCCCTACAACATCATTTCTAGTTGCATTTCCACCACATAAACATGAACAGTGATTAATCTCGTGCAGTAGTACCACTACTACTAGCAATTGATCTTCAGATGATCAGGCAATAGGAGACATGATTAACAGTTGAATATTGTCTTAAAAAGAATCCCACAGAAAAGCTTCTAATCAACTCATTTCTCCAGGTTAACTCAGACAAAAAATCTAGTTTCCCCAACCAAAAGGTGGGATGTGTTATGTAATGGAAGCCAAAAGCTGGCGTTCCACCAATGCAAACCTAAACAAGAAGCTCATCACTGTAACTTTCTTTTATATTCTGACATCTTTCTGTTTTATGTATTGACAAATTCTCAAATGCCATGATATATCATGTCATTTTAAAAAAGTAAAGATATTCTACCGAGGATCTTCTTGAAGCCGATCTGATGGCAGCAGCAGCATAAAGTTCCGGAAATGTCCATAGGAAATAGACTCCTCTGCATCCGCACTTAGAAATCGCATCATGGCAATAGCATTGTCTTCATTTGCTGGAAGTCCTGCATTGTTTAGTGAGGCAAGTATCTCACTCTTCTGCAATGTGCCTGACTTGCTCAAACAAAGACTGGTATAAGCCCGCAGGATGGTAGGCTCCTTCTGCTCCATCAACGAAAGAAATTGTTTCCACCCAAAAGATTTTGAGAACAAGTGACTTCTAGCACGACGCATGAGTTCATGGGCATATCTCTTTGGCAACTTTCTCTTTCTCATAGCAATTTCAAGATCTTCCAACGTGACTTGACCATCACCATCTCTATCCAATTCCTCAAAGAATCTCTTCCCTGCAAGGTTACAACACAAAACTAAGGGCATGTCTGACAATATGGAAATTTAGTTGCTGAAATTTACTTATTGTGGAGTTCTTGTACGTTGCTGGCAGCATCATCCCGACCTAAAGAAAATAATAATAATAATAACAAAGGCCAATACATAGAGCCCCCCTAAACTTTTCCAAGTAAGTAATTCATATAGACACCTTATCTTAGGGTCTGAACTATTCAACACCTAAAGCTGGAAAATTGTGCCTACTAAACACATACTGCTAACATGGAGCACTAACCAATTTGGAAGCATGCAATTGCTCTAAGTTACATAACAAGGCATATGCTCTCTGGAAACTATGAAACTTCACTTTAAAAAATGATTTCCGGCCATTATCTTTTATTTTTCCTTCAAAAAACTATGTTCGAGATCTGGTTAGTGGTCATCATCTTCTCTCCTTTTATTTTTTAGATCACACCATTGCATCCTCCTTTTTTAAAGTAGTCATATCTTTTTAAAATATGGTCCCTCAATGGAAGCCTCTTCGTGAGATATCAGAATCGTCCAATCTCGACCAACTTTTTCAAATTGGCAATTATGACTCCAAGATCAACTTGCCGTATTTCCCAGGCAAAGTCAAATTCGATAAAATAGCTACTGAAAATTAGGCCATAAAAGCCTTACTTTTCTATATTAATTTCATCAGGTTATTTGTATGGTCCCACAACTATTGATCAAGTTACTTCTGTTATCAGAGCAAGAAAGTGAAGAAATCACAATGTACTTCAGAGCATAAAATTATTTGCAGTCTTGTTCTCATTAGGAGGAAATCGCTCTCACTGGCCAATACCAATGAAGTTCTACTCGGTCAAACCTCCATGCACCTCCATGTTTGGCAAGAAAGTCTATGGAGAAAAGCTTCAGCGTGACCATGAAGAGGAGCACGACTAATGATGCCTAATGAGCTGAACATGAAGGGTGAATTGAGACAGTGGCTACTTCAATTGTATATGGCTGGTAAGCTCCAGCAGACTGCAGTAGAGGAGAAACAAAGAAAAGACAATGTCTTTATTGTCCTGTGTCCTTTTTTTTCCTTACTGATGTGTGTTAATTTCATTTGTTTCATTTGCCAGGTCCCAGCAAGTGACATTCACACACTTAAGGTTGTTCAGAGTTGTCAAATATGTATTAAATAGACATACTTTTGATAACATAAGTTGTTCAATATGTAGGACATCTAGTTCAAGTGTATATGAAAAAATCAGACAAGTTTAAGTGTTTGTCTATGTATTTGGTCCAATAACAATAACAATAATAATATATGTCACTGCAAGTGACATTCACACACTTTCAGTTGTTTAGAATTGTAAATATATGTATCTATCTAATAGGCAGACTTTTGACAACATAGTAAGTTTAATAGGTCGTACACCTAGTTTAAGTATCTATATGAGAAACTCAGGGTCTTTCGTTTCCAAAGAATGTGGATTCGGCATTCTTATTTTCACATTGATCTCAACGTCAAGTTTGAGTGGTTGTCTATGTATTTGGCCCAATAGCAATAACAGTAATAATGATGATAATAACAATAATAAAGTAAAAATAAAAGGTGCACGTAATAGAAGGAATCATTTACTTCAATCACGTCGATAGTTCGTTCTGATACTGGAAAAATGCTCTAGTTACATCTTGGTTTCCTTAAGCTTGCAATCTCATCCAACTCCACATTACCAAAAAAATTCTTCTAGAGAAATTTTTAGTTATTCTTATTATTACAAGTCAAAATCTGGTACAAGCTATGTTTCATTCATTTCTTATTTTCACTTTTGTATATCTTGAATTTGAGTTTTCTTGTCCACCCACATCTTCTAGCACAACCTCATTGCAAAATACAGCCAGATAGACAATCATAATATATTATGCAGTTATCTATCAGACATGTTCCATGTCTCACTGTTTTTTTTGTTTTTGACATTGGTAATTGCTTCTATTTCTTTAACACAACCCATGGGTTTTACTGAAACGATATTTACAAAATATCTCATAAATCTACTATCCTATCCCTATAATGAGTCTAAGACATCAATGGTGTCATTAGAGTATATACTTGCACCAAAAATATAAAGTCAAAATACAATTCATTTTGACTAGTTGTACAGTATTCTCCATATTCTCAAAAACTCTAAGGTTCTTCTCCTTCCATATTGTGGACCATTGTTGATGCAATTTTCCCACAGATAAAACATCGGAAACATAAAGGGATCCCCTTCTTCACCAAGTTATCTTGTGTCAGCACAGCTTCCTTAGCCAATAACCAAACAAAGCAAACTACTTTGTGTGGCATTTTGGCTTTCCACATGTGTTTCCAAGGCATTGGAGTAGCTGCTGGTTTGGTTGGTTTATCTTCTTATAGGCTGCATTTATTTTAGAAGTCCCATTACTATTACCCTGCCACTATAGGATGCCTTGTCCTGCCTTCAAACCACTTAATTGGTCAATGGTGCTGAAGAATTCTGTTACTCTTGGTATTTCCCAATCATTGAGGAGTCTCCCGAACACAAAATTCCACCCTCAGGGTGTCCACAATTATGCTGATGTAAACTTAAGTTGTCAATAGCTAAGAATAGTGTCTCCATGTTGCCTGCTTCATGCCACTAATCCTTCCAAAATATAGTTTTAACTCCATCTGCCACTTTGATTATGGTATTAGCTTTGAATTCATTCCACAAAATTCTGGTATATTTCTATAAGCTAACACCATAAGAAGTCGTGACCTCCTTTGTCATCCAGTTATCATTCTTCTCATATTTAACTTTGATGATCGTGCCCATAGATTCTAATTCTCATTTGAATATTTCCATAGCCATTTAATTCTTAAAGCTTTACTCTGATTCGTCTGATTCTTGATCCCCAATCCCCAAAATCTCTTCTCATTGACCTTCCATTTGACTAGATGGTAACCCTTCTCGTCTTTGTTCCCTTTCCATAGAAATTTCCTCCTGATGCTATGTGATAAGCATCCAACTTATCGACGATTCTTGTTGGGACAAGACATAATGACATCATGTATGTTGGAAATGCATCAAGCCCAAAGTTTATCAAAGTCAATCTTCCACCCAGTGAGAGCTATTGGGACTTCCACCTTGCTAACTTCTCACATTTTTCAATCACCCCATTTCGGTAGACTTGGCCCCCAAAGGCAATACAAGGTAGATAGTTGGTAGAGCACCCACTTCACCCCCTAAAATTGTCTTTTAAGATTTTCATGTTTAGCACTTCATTAACTGCATACATGAAGCTTTTCCACGCGTTAACATGTAAATCTAACAATTCTTCAAATATTACCAAGATTAGTCACAGTATTTTGAGATGCTCCTCTTCAAGATCACATAATATAACTGTGTCATTTGCGTAGTGAAGGTGAATTATCTTCAAGCTATCCCTTACAGCTCTAGCAACCTCAAATCCTCTTAACTAGTCTTCCCTAATTGTTGCCTTAATCATTAGTTCTCCCAGCAACGGTTTGATCCAAACTAGCTCACAAGTTCCTATAGCCACGGCTCGATATTCTGCTTCTGCACTTTATCGAGCAACCACACTTTGTTTCTTACTTTTCCAAGGCATCAAATTACCTCCTACTAAAACACAATATCCAGATGTAGAACGTCTATCAGAGGGTGATCCTGCCTAATTAGCATATGTATATCCAATGATATGTTCATGGCCTCGATCTCAAAGAGTAGTCCTTTACCTGAAGCTGACTTTATATATTGCAGAATGCGAACAATTGCATCCCAATGACTATCACATGGGGAAATCATAAACTGACAGGTTAGTATAGATTGCTAAAATGGTCACTATTTTTAATCAAAGAAAACTAGACAACTTCTCATGGGTTTGATAAATGTGTAAAACTAAAACATGAGCAGACTAACTTGCCCAATACTGGTTTGCGCTTGATTGCCAATCACAGTGCAAGAGGACAACATTGCCTGAAAGAATAACTACCTAACCTAACACAGATTAGTGTACAGTACTAAAGACCATCTCTTCCTGTTGAGACATCCTGACAAATTCAGCAATCTCAAAGTCTCAAACTTACTTGAAGTAATAATCAGTCTATTGTAACACAATGGCACACAGACATGAGGAAATCTCACTATTTGTTTGATTCTTGACCAAAAGAAACAACTATGTAAAGCTTAAAAAGTCATTTTGACAAATTCACTTGAATGGGACAAACTTTAGAGCAACTTAAGAAGTAGGAGAGAGGCATACCTTCAGCTTCTGTGTATCTGAAAAAGTCCTGGACGGAGATCAGTTTTTTCTTGTCAGGATGGTCTTTATTAGGTCGTCCTAACTGAGGCAAGAGCTCAATTAATTCTGTTATTGAAACTGTGGACAATGTTGATCTCAAACGCTCGACATTGGATAATGGAATACTAAGCAAACCACTAGCTAAACTTCTTGCGGAATTTCCAGTGCTCTCTTCTTGACCACTAATATCATTAACACCATCTTCTCTCTCCTCTCTTGCAGAAGAATCTACATCAACAATACTTGAAGGAACACCACCTACTCTTGCAAAATTCAGATTCCCCAGAAATCCATTGACATCAGCTCTTTTACCCTCTAAAATATTGACTAGCACCTTAAAACGATCAAACTGATTGGCAGCCGGAGGAATTTGATTAAACTCGGTACTCTGGCATTCCTGTTGTGGGACTCCTAAGTCAAATTTTTGAAGATTCAAAGCTACTTGATCAAAAAGAAAACCTAGAAAGCACTCAAAAGATAAATTCTTTTCCTCTTTGTGCTTCACTCCATCACAATTATCCATAACAACCTGATCACTTGACTTCTTTTCCTTCACATCATTTACCCTCAGATTACTTTTCGGGTCATCACGAACACTATCCTGATTCACCTTCTGAAACCGCTTTTTCACAGTCTTAAACGGGATAGGAACAGCCTGAACAAAACCATTCATTAACAATGACCAAGCAACATCAAACTGCAGACAGTTGACACAGCTCCCATCCCCTTTGCCGCCACCATACTTCTCCTTCAACCCTTTCCTGGCCATATTACCCCCTTTATCAACCTGCCCATTATTCCCAAACATTCCAACAAACATCTTAATCGGTAACTTTATCAACAAGCCTTTCTTTTTCTCATCACTAGCCACCCCTTGCTTACTTGCACTAATTTTCTTGACATCCAATCCAGAACCACTACTAGTACAACTCTCAGCTTTCCCAGGCCAACAATGCTCAAAATCCTTTGCCACTTTTTTAATACCTGACTCTATAGGCGAAAACGCATTCTTAACCAATTGTACTGAATTCAGAAATGACTCAACAGGGTCTCCAGTCCCAGATGCCACCATCACTCAACACCTTGTAACACCACCACAAAAATCAATCAAACCCAGTAACGAACCGCCGCTCCTATTCACAAAAAGAAACCCACAAAATTCAAAATAAGAAACAGATCCACATATAAACCCTAACTGTACGGGAACACAGCAAAACAATTGCCCAGTACAATTCAAGCACAAAAAATCAATTCAACCCCATCCACAGATAAGGTAATGGTGCCAAAAGTGAGAGCTGTCTGTACAACTGTTATTTACACAGAAATTACAGATTCTTTGAAAATGGAGAATTGGGTTTTCTTATGTTGTTTTGCCTGAAAATGTTATCCAAAGATCAAATTCCAAAGATGTGATCTGTGAACGGTTTTTTTTCTTTGTTTTTTTTAAGTGAATAAACAGAAAAAGAGGCTCATATTTCTTGCTCTTTTTTTTTTCCTCTCTAGATTTACATAAAATCATTGGACATAAGATAATCATAGAAATTAGAAAGAAAAAAAAATTGCACTAGTGAGTCATGATTCTTATTAAATGACAGTAATAGCCCTACTACAAGGAGGTTTTTAGTTTATAAAAAACTATAGATGATTGATAAATTTGTCATTTGCATAGGGTCAATGGAGTGGCTGGAGTTTATTGGACGGTTAACTATATTTGGAATATATATTGAAAAAATTCTCCCCGCGTTTTTTTTATAATTGTCATGTTGTGTTTTTCAGAAGTAAATTTGATTAATTTTCAAAGTTAAATTAGATTACATTAGTTCGATACTTTAAACTAAAAATTTTAATATTTAAAAACTATACGAAAAGTAATATAGATTACAATTTTTGCATATCAATATAATAAAAAAATACATCGTAACATATTAATCAAAATAAAGATCTTTACTTGTAAAAATTAAATTTTTTTATCAAGAATTCATAATTTAAAGCTAAAAAGAATTTGTAAATAACCTAAAAAAATTCTCTCTTATTTTCCTCTTTCCCTTTTTTTAAGTGATTTTTGAAACTTTATTTTTGCTTTATTTAATTGGAAAAGGGTCAAAAATACCCATGAACTATTCGAAAAGATTTAAAAATATCCCACATTCACCTATTGGGTTAAAAATACCCCCTTCATACACTTCTAACCCTCTAGTGTATACTGGGCCTTTGAGATGTATGCAATGCAGGAACTGGAATTTGGGTGGAGACTGATTGTTGGTTCAGTAATTGGATTTGAAGAGGAGAGAAGAGATAATCAGATCTTTTAATTTTGATGAATTTTTTAATTTGATTTGGGTCAAGAATGTGGATATGGGTCAAATGAGTAGAAAAAAATTTGATGGGTTGGAATTTAAATTTATCCAATAGAAAGATGCCACATAATAATTAATACTAATAATAATTAAAAAAATAAAACATTGTTAGTTTTAAGGGTAATTGTGGACCAAAACGGTGGATGGAGGGGTATTTTTAACCCAATAGGTGAATGAGGGATATTTTAAAACCTTTTCAAATAGTTCAGGAGTATTTTTTGCCCTTTTCCATTATTTAATTTATATTTTTGTAGGTGAGGATTTGGATAATGACTGGGGTTGAGAGGTGAGTGTGGATAATATTGAGTGACGCAGCGTCTTGTGGAAAATGGGACAATTTTTGGCATTATATGTCCGCTTGTGTACTTGTTTAGACGCATTTTAGGCTTTAGCTCAAGGTGGTTTATGGAATTCAATTCCCATGCAAACCTTGTATAATTCATATTTACTCTCCGATTCATTTAATTTGTCATTTTTTATGCTTTCTTAAAGAAAATATTATTTATTCTCACTGTTTCAAAATAGTAGTATTTTTAGCTTGGGCATACCCCTTAAAAAATACTAATTTCTAGAAAGTAAGATTTACACTAAAACCTCTATAAATTAATATAGGTGGGACCATGAAATTTTATTATTTTATAGAGATGTTATTTAATCGATAAATTAATATTTATTAATTTAAAGAATGATTTGAGATTTAATGAAGGTTAATTTTGATTATATCAAAATCATTGTATTTTACTAATTTATGTATCATATTTATTGATTTCACATAAAAAAAATATTATATATAAAGTACAACGAATACATCAAAATCATTATATCTTACTAATTTATGTATCATATTTATTGATTTCACATAAAAAAAAATTATGTATAAAGTACAACGAATACATCAAAATCATTATATTTTACTAATTTATGTGTCATATTTATTGAATTGTCACTATCGTGCAAACAAAAGAGCATGGATGACAAGTGTGTTTTTTGATGAATATATTCGTTGGTTTGACCACAAAATGCATGGTAGACGAGTTTTGCTTATGGTAGATAATTGTCCAGCCCATAATAGAAATATTAAAGGACTACAAAATGTTGAATTGTTTTTCTTGCCACCCAACATGACATCCAAAATTCAACCTTGGGATGCTGGAATAATAAGAACTTTCAAGATGAATTATCATAACAGATTTTATCGTAGGATATTAGAAGGTTATGAAGTGGGACAAACTGATCCAACAAAGATTAATGTTTTCGATTCTATCAATTTTTGCAATCATTGCTTGGACAACAAATGTTCAACAAGAGACAATAGCAAATTATTTTCATGTAACATCTTGCCAATTTGAAATAACTAGGAAGAAGTTAGGAATTGGAAATAACATTTCTGGAAAGAATATAAAAATCTGGAAATTTGTTAAGTATGTTAAGTTGAGTTTTGGGTCAACTTTAAACGACCATAACTCCTATATCAGGATGAGTTAGGTGTGATTCCAGATATCGTAGGAAAACTCTTGGAAAAATCTTTCGAACGCCGCCAAGTTTGTGCGATTCCAAGTTTTTACGAGTGAGATATGCCCATTTGAAGTTGGGTTGTTCGAATAAGAAAATGTCCAATTCGGATTTTTGAAGGGTAGTTTAGTCTTTTCCTTATCCAATTTATTAAATCCGTTTTTTAGTAATTATATGGAGTCTAAAGTGAGTTAGTTCAGTTTACACACTTAAGAAATACGCTAGGGCTTGGAGAGAAGAAAAAGGAGGAGAAAGGAGAAGAAAGGAGAAGAGAAACTCAAGATTTGTCAAGTTCTTGCGATTTTAGTTGTGGTCGCCAAGGGTTCAATCATACAAGGTATGTGAGGATTTCATGACGTTGGGTTTGTTCACCCACGTTCCAAACATGTTTATTTCAGCGTGAATTCATCCTAAAAGAGTTTGAAAGTTGATGTTCTTGATTTGTATTCTTGAATTTGATATCCTTCTTGAATTGGGTTGAATTGAGATGTTTCAGAGATCTTTACGTCAAGTTTTAGAGTTGCTTTGAGTTAGGTTCTTGGTTACATATGTTGGGTATCGAAATCTAAAAAGAATTTGAGAAAAATAGTCGAGTTTAGGTGAATTGGGGATGGAAAACGAAGAAGGAAAAAATCGAGCGGGTTTTGGCACGCAAATTCGCGCTGCGGACTTGCTCCCCCAGTGAACAAAAACCAGCACCACATCACGGTTGGTATGCGGACTCCTCTGTCTCAAAATTTAATTTCGCGATCAAATATTTAAATGAAACTCCGCGTCGCAGACTTGTTCCAAGACGGTGATTTCTTGATTTTTTTTTTCTCATGTTTAGCTATCTACAAACACTCATAAACATTAGGAGATATTTCCTATCACCAATCACAATCCTTGAATCCATAATTCAATTCAAGGAAAGTTAAGAGTCAAGTTAAGTAAAGTTAAGAGTCAAGTCAAGTCAAGTTAAAAATCAAGTTAAGAAAAGTTTATAAAGTTTTCAAAAGTCTTTCACAAACGTTTTAACTTTGTTTTAAGACTTAACTTTCAAGTTAAGCAAAGAGTAAAGAGTTGAGTTCATTTTCTCAAAAAGTTATAAGGGAACTAAGTATTCCCAAGAGTTGAGTTCATTTTCTTGAGTTTCCATTTTAGCCAAGTTGAATGTTGACGGTTAAACATTCTAAGTTATTTTATTTAACAATTTTAGTAAGTGCATTTGATCATTGTAATAATGCTTAGAGTCTTCCGCTGAGTAAGTAAGCTAGGACAAGGGTTCGCTTGGGGCCAACAATGGTTCTCGAGTGTCAGTCACGTTAGGGGTGTAGGCTCGGGGTGTGACATTGCAGCACTATAAATTCATTGAGGGATGCAATCTCAGAGAATTTGAATGAACCCACTTGTGATAACGTCATTCATGAACTTAAGGTCATGATTAATGATCTCGATTACCACAATAAAATGGATGCCAATAACCTGTTGGATTATTCGGGTGAAAGTGATACATGTTCAGAGGTCCAGAGCTTAGATGAAATTGTGGATACCATCGAAAAATGCAATGTTAATGATGAAGTTGAAGACGATACTATACTTTTCGAACCATTTACGCGTAAAAAAGCACTTATCACATCTAAAACTCTTCACAATTTTATGGTGCATTTCGAAAAGACAACACCAGAGCTCTTAGATGCAATAAGAAAAGTTAGAGATAAGCTTCTACTAAATTTAAATTTTAAGAAAAAATAGAACACAAGGGAATCATATTTCACTAAATTGTCTTAGATATATTTTTACTTTTAAAGAATTATTAATTTATGATATTAATGGGACCATATATTTATTTAGGGGTCTTTTTAAAATATCTTATATTATTATCTTATCGAAATTGGTGATTTTTGGCCCAAGTCGGGATCAGAGGAAAATATTACTTTAGAGAGATTATTAATTTACCGAGTATTAATTTATAGAGGTTTTATTGTATTTTTAATGACTTACTCTTACCTTGAAAAAGACGTAGCTCTACAGTAGTTTCTTGGTTAAGTAAAATTTTCTTTATTTAAATAAGGATAAAATTGAAAAAAAAATTATTAACGTCAATGGAGACTTGCGACATTCGGATTTATGTCAGGATGCTCAACTACAAAAGTCAATCATCTTGTAAAGAGACTGGTGGAGCAGCATAGGGATAGGAAGAGGGACTTACACAGGATGTCAGCCACGTCTAGGGTGTGGGCTCGGGGCGTGAAAAACTTAGTATCAAAGCACAGAGTTCAAGAGTCCTAGGGAGTTTATGAAGCCGTGTTTGTAAAGTCCTAGTTATCAGTGTAAAGTGCGCCACATCTATAATTAGGAGACTGCAACACTTAGGAAATTTTCTCATTTCTTTCACACTCATTTTGTGCGTTAGAGTATGATATTTAAAAAGTTTCTTTCTAATTCGTGCTTGCGCGTGTTTTTAGATAATCATACCTCCATGAAGAACTATCAAAGGTCGTCCTGCTAGGCGTAATATTGAGGAGCAAAGGGTACCTAATGCACCTAAAGTGCAACCCCAATGAGAGGTTACCAATACTGAGTTCCGTAAGGCTATCCGGATGTTGAGCCAAGCTGTGACTAACCAGGTTGGGCAACAAAGAGGAGCTAGATAGGAAGTGACTAATACTTCGAGGATCCAAGAGTTCTTGAGGATGAATCCTCCAAGTTTCACGGGTTCAAGCACTACTGAGGATCCAGAGAGTTTTGTTGAGGAACTGAAAAAGGTATTTGAGGTTATGCATGCTGTCGATACTGAAAGAGTTGAACTAGCTGCATATCAACTGAAGAATGTTGCTAGGACTTGGTTTGACCATTGGAAAGAGGGTATAGCTGAAGATGCACCACTTGCGAGTTGGGCATGTTTTGAGGAGACTTTCTTGGGGCATTTCTTTCCCAGAGAACTAAAAGAGGCTAAGGTACGAGAATTTCTTACCCTTAAGCAGGATTCCTTGAATGCTCATGAGTATGGGTTAAAGTTCACCCAACTATCCCGTTATGCTTCGGAGATGGTTGCGGATATGAGGAGTAGAATGAGTCTGTTTATTGTTGGGTTATCCCGTCTATCAAGCAAGGAGGGCAGGGCAGCGATGCTAATTGGGGACATGGATATATCAAGGTTGATGGTCTATGTTCAGCAAGGTGAAAAAGAGAAGTTGAGGTATAGGGAGGAGTTTAGAAATAAGAAAGCTAAGATAGGTAATGAGTCCGGGTAGCAGAAAAGTAATGCGAACCGTTCGTCCTTTCAGCAAAAGCAAAAAGGACATGCTCCATCATATGCTAGTGCACCTGCACCCAGAAACAAATGTGAGTATAATGGTCAGAATTCACAGAACTTCAGGGCTAGACCTGCGCAGTCTCAGGGTAGTGTGGTACAAGGAGGTAACTGCGCTTTTGCATGTGCTAGGTGTGGTAGAACCCACCAGGTAAGTGTCGTGATTGCCAGTCATGTTGTTTCAAGTGTGGGCAAGAGGGTTATTTCATGAAAGAGTGCCCTAAGAATAGGCAAAGTAGTGGAAATCAGGGAAATAGAGCCCCATCTTCATGAGTTGCTCCACCAGACAAGGCTGCACCTAGAGGAGCTACTTACGGTACCGGCGGAGGAGCAAACCGCCTCTATGCAATCACCAGTCGTCATGAGCAAGAGAACTCTCCAGATGTTGTCACTGGTATGACCAAAGTCTTTACTTTTGATGATTATACTTTGTTAGACCCAGGAGAAAGTTTATCTTTTGTAACCCCTTATGTTGCAAATACGTTTGATGTTATTCCTAAGAAACTTTGTGAACCCTTTTGTGTTTCTACACATGTTGGGGAGACTATTCTAGCTGAGCGAGTTTATGTGATTGTGTCATTTCCATCAATCACAAAGATACCATGGCTGATTTAATTGAGTCAGACATGATAGATTTTGATGTCATTCTAGGAATGGACTGGCTTTATGCCTCCATAAATTGTAGAACTCGAGTTATCAAGTTCCAAATTCCTAATGAGCCAGTCTTAGAGTGGAAAAGTAGTTCAACAGTGCCTAAGGGTCATTTTATTTTGTACCTTAAGGCAAGAAAGTTAGTTTCCAAGGGTTGTGTCTATCACTTAGTCCGAGTTAAAGACTCAAATGTTGAGATACCTTCCATTCAGTTAGTTCCTATAGTAAAAGGGTTTCCAGAAGTCTTTCCACATGATCTACTCGAAATCCCTCCTGAGAGAGAGAGATAGACTTCGGTATAGATGTTCTTTCAAATATTTGTCCTATATCTATTCCCCCATATAGAATGGCACCAACAGAGTTGAAAGAGCTTAAAGAACAGTTGAAAGATATGCTAGATAAGGGTTTCATTCGACCAAGTGTCTCACCTTGGGGCGCTCCGATCTTATTTGTGAGGAAGAAAGATGGTTCTCTTAGGCTGTGTATAGATTACCGCCAATTGAACAAGGTTACCATCAAGAATAAGTATCCTCTTCCAAGGATTGATGATTTTTTTATCAGCTTCAGGGTGCTTCTTGTTTTTCTAAGATAGACCTCAGATCTGGCTACCATCAGTTGAAATTAAGGGAATGTGATATTCCCAAGACAACATTCAGGACCCGTTATGGTCATTATGAGTTTCTGGTCATGTTGTTCGATTTGACTAATGCACCAACAACATTCATGGACCTTATGAATAGAGTTTTCAAACCTTATTTAGATATGCTTGTTATCGTCTTCATTGATGTCATACTAATATATTCAAGGAATGAAGAAAATCATGCTAGCCATCTCAGAATAGTTCTTCAGACTTTGAAAGATAAGGAGTTATATGCTAAGTTCTCTAAATGTGAGTTTTGGCTTGAGTATGTTGCGTTTTTTGGCCACATAGTTTTCGATGATGGAATTAGAGTTTATATCCAAAAGATAGAGACAGTGCAGAATTTGCCTAGACCCACATCTCCAACTGATATTAGGAGTTTTTTGGGTTTGGCTGGATATTATAGAAGGTTCGTAGATGGGTTCTCATCTATTTCGTCTCATTTGACCAAGTTAACTCAGAAAATAGTGAAGTTTCAATGGTCTGAAACTTGTGAAAAAAGCTTTCAGGAATTGAAAAAGAGGATGACTACTACCCTAGTTTTGACCTTACAAGAAGGTACTCAAGGTTTTATGGTGTATTGCGATGCATCTAGAGTTGGTTTGGGTTGTGTGTTAATGCAAAATGACAAAGTTATAGCTTATTCCTCCAGACAATTGAAAGTTCATGAGAAGAACTACCCAACCCATGACTTAGAATTGGATGCTGTAGTATTTGCTTTGAAGATATGACGTCATTATTTGTATGGTGTTCATATTGATGTATTCACTTATCACAAGAGTCTTCAGTATATGTTTACTCAGAAAGAGCTTAATCTCAAACAAAAGAGGTGGTTAAAATTACTCAAGGATTATGACATGAGTATTCTTTACCACCCAGGTAAGGCTAATGTTGTTGTTGATGCTTTAAGCAGGTTTTCTATGGGTAGTACCTCCCATGTTGAGGAAGAAAAGAGAGAGTTAGCGAAGGACGTTTATAGACTTGCACGCTTAAGAGTCCGACTGATGGATTCCACAGAAGGAGGAGTAATGGTGATGAATGGGGCTGAATTTTCACTAGTGTCAAAAGTGAAAGAAAAGCAAGACCAAGATCCTATTTTGCTTGAATTAAAGGCAAATATTTATAAGCAAAAATTATTAGCTTTTGAACAAAAGAGAGATGGCGTATTGAGATATCAAGGTAGATTTTGTGTACCAATGGTGGATGGACTCCAAGAGAGGATCATAGAGAAAGCTCATAGCTCCAGATATTCCATTCATTCGGGTTCCACAAAGATGTATAGCGATTTGAGAAAAGTCTATTGGTGGAGCAGCATGAAAAAGGGCATTGCAGAGTTTGTTGCTAAGTGTCTGAATTGCCATCAAGTTAAAGTGGAGCATCAAAGGCCCGGTGGTTTGGCTCAGAATATAGAACTTTCGAAATGGAAGTGGGAGATGATAAATATGGATTTCATCACAAGTTTGCTAAGATCTCGCAGGCAACATGATTCTATATAGGTGATTGTGGATCGAATAACCAAATTAACCCACTTTTTGCCGATAAAGACTACCCATATAGCAGAAGATTATGTCAGGTTATATATTCAGGAAGTGGTAAGACTTCATGGAGTCCCCATTTCGATTATATCAGATAGGGGTGCATAATTTACTGCACGTTTTCGAAAGTCATTCCAGAAAGGCTTAGGTTCAAAGGTGAACTTGAGTACTGCTTTTCATCCTCAGACAAATGGTCAAGCAGAGCACACTATTTAGACCTTAGAGGTTATGTTGAGGTCTTGTGTTATTGATTTCAAAGGTAACTGGGATGATCACCTACCTCTTATTGAATTTGCTTACAACAATAGTTACCACTCTAGCATCCAAATGGAAGCTCTTTATGGGAGAAGATGTAGATATTCTATTGGATGGTTTGAAGTTGGTGAAGCTTGGTTGATAGGACTAGACTTGGTTCATTAAGCTATGGAGAAAGTGAAAGTGATTCAAGAGAGGTTGAAAACAGCGCAGAGTCGTTAGAAATCCTACACTAATGTTAGGAGAAGGGAGTTAAAGTTTGAAGTAGATTATTGGGTGTATTTGAAAGTTTCACCCATGAAGGGCATTATGAGATTTGGTAAGAAGGGGAAGCTTAGTCCCCGGTATATTGGCCCTTACAGAATATCCAGGAGGATTGGCAAAGTAGCTTATGAGTTAGAGCTACTACAAGAGTGAGCAGCGGTTCATTCGGTATTTCATGTTTCTATGTTGAAGAAGTGCATGACAGATCCTTCATGTAACATCTCTCAACTAGAAAGAACTAGAAGGAAGTTTAAAAATCTGGAAATAGTTATTTTTGGAAAGTGTAAGGAAATCTGGAAAATTTTAAGTAAGTTAAAGTGAGTTTTTGGTCAACTTCAAACGACCATAACTCCTAGCTCAGGATGAGTTAGGTGTAGTTCCAGATATGGTTGAAAATCTCTTGGAATGATCTTTCCAACGCCGATAAGTTTGCACCATTTCGATTTCGTATGAGTAAGTTATCCCCTTTGGAAGTTGGGTTGTTGGAATAAGAAAGTGTCTAATCCAGATTTTAGAAAGGCGATTTAGTCTTTTCCTTACCTAATTTCTCTAATTCATTTTAGGAGATTAATTGGGGTAAAACCAGACTTTATTCAGTTTAGAAAAAAATTAAAATTTACGCTAGGGCTTGGAGAGGAGAAGAAAGAAGAGAAAAGAGGAGAGAAATTAAGAAATCGCTAAGAACGTTCAAGCCTTGCAAGTGGAATTTGTCGGGGGTGATCCCTACAAGGTAT
Source organism: Solanum commersonii (assembly GCA_029007595.1). Classification (NCBI taxonomy): domain Eukaryota; kingdom Viridiplantae; phylum Streptophyta; class Magnoliopsida; order Solanales; family Solanaceae; genus Solanum; species Solanum commersonii. The sequence goes on from JAJTWQ010000214.1 coordinate 566,575, forward strand.
GTGAGATCACATAGTGTTGGGTTAGTTCACCCACACGCCAATCTTGTTTTAATTCAGTGAATTAAATTGTTTGAATGGAAAGAAAGTGAGTTCTTGAAGAATATTGTTGAAAATTCACTGAGTTCTTGATAGTTGTGTTGTTGAAGTCTCTTTTTGATTTGATTCGTGTTTTCGGGTGGATTTTCAAGTTAAATCTGTTGTATGTTAAGGGTACTATTGATCCTAAATGTTTGGGGAAAAGAACCATGGAAGTTAGGAGGGTTTAGAGATAAAAAACGGGGAAGAAAAATCGTCAAAAACCTGGGGAAGGGGGTGGGGCGTCGCGCCAGCCAGCGCCCCCCAAAAGCGGCTCTGAAGTTCACCCCTTGGGGCGACGCGCCAGCCAGTGCTCCCCAGCAGCTTTTCTGATGTTTGAGGGCTAGCGCCCCGCACCTCTCAGATCGCCAGGGACGCCAGTTCTCCCCATTCTTCCCCCACCTTTTCGTACTAGTTCCTAAGTGATGTACCTATGTTTCCTAGTTGATTCTTACACTCTAAGGTACATCTAAACATCATGAAATCATTCATAAACATGAGATCATGAACCTTGAATTCATAATCCAATTCGAGGAAAGTTAAGATCAAAGTCATAGAAGCTAAGAGTCAAAGTCTAGAAGTTAAGAAGCAAGTCAAAACAAAGTTTCTTAAAGTTTTCAAGTGTCTTTATCAAACGTTTTACATTCGTTTTAAGGCTCAAGTTTTAAGTTAACCAAAGAGTAAACTTGAAGTTCTGTTCTTCAAAAGTATATGGGGACTAAGTATTCCAAAGAGATTTAAAATGTTTTCACATTTAAATAAGAACGAAAACTCAGATTCCAAAGAGCCTTCAGGCTAGTTTTCAGAAAGAGTAATCGCTTTCTAAATGAAGCAAGAGGGGAAACTTTGATTTCCAAGATAGAATTTGAGCTAAGTTTTTGAGCACTAATCTCGAATCACAGAAGAAGTATGTTTTTAAAACATAAGAGCCAGTATATTTTGGGAGTAGTATTGAGCACCGAATTTGGGGACGAGTATGAGTTTAGATAACTCACGTCACCATAGAACCATGTAGCCACCATGGGTAGAAAATGGTCATACTTTTTAGATGAATCATTTTCGCAATAGACTAGTGGATCCATTAGGCAGTTCAGGTTCTATACCTTTGGCCGGGTATAAAATGCGCTGGCAGTGTGAGGTAGATCGCTTTATCATCACTATAGCTCTTATGTGATAGTTGTCGGTTAGAGAAACTTTCACAGAAGTTATTGTATTTTTATATACGTCAGTTTATTGTATTTTTACATACATTTTAGAGTTATGTTGTATCCTTGTGCATACACGGAGTTGACATCATGTTTTTAAACAACTTTTCTTTATATTAGACTTGTTTAAATTGCTTTATATTGAAATGAGTTCAATTAATATTCATGAGTTGAGAAGAGCCAAGGTAAGTGTTTCTTTCAGATTCTCTTTTCAGCCTATGTTGGTTTAGCATTCTAACTCACATACTCGTACATTCAATGTACTAATGCCAGTTGGTCTGCATCTTATTATGATGTAAACACAGGTAACCAGGATCGGCATTCCAGCGCACCGTTGATCCAGTGAGCAGTTCAGAGTCAGTAGGTGAGCCTCTTTGCACTCCGGAGGATCTATTTTCATTTCTTTTTAGTTAGTTCATTAGGATGTTGTGAGGTTTGTCCCAACATCTATCTCAGTTGTTTTAGAGGCTTCATAGGCAGTCAGATGTTAGTCCTTTGAGTCTTTTCATTATCATTTCTTATTGTTAAGACTTGGGTTGCCACTTTTGGCCAAGTTGAATGGTTAATCTTTAAAACATTCTCAGTTATTTTATTATCCAGTTCAGTTAAGTTCATTGATCATTATAGATATGAATATTGTCTTCTGCTGAGTTAAGTAAGCCAGCCCAAGGGTTCGCTTGGGCCCAACAATGGCTTTCGAGTGCTAGTTCCGCCTAGGGTGTAGGCCCGGGGAGTGACATTTCACTTATGTGGGCGAATCCCCAAGAAAGCATGATGTGGGAGCTCCTAGGGAGGAGTTTAAAATAAATTTGAGATGGGTGAGGGGTGGGGGGAGGATAATAAGAAAATTAATCTTTTTTATAATACTAAAATTGTCCCTAATTAATACATTTAATAAAAAAATAATTTTTGGTATATAGAATATAGTCATTAGTGACGATATAATTTTATCGGTAGTAATAACCTTTTTAGTGACAAAACATACTATTATCTACAAAAAAATATACTTTTTACGACAAATGAATTTGTCTATTTCTTATAAAGCACTTATATTATTCTTTTTGTAAGTTGTCACTTGTAATTATGAACAATTGTAGCAAAAAAAATTGTATTTAGCTATGAATTTTTTTCATAGAAAATAGTTGAATTATTCACTACAAATTTTAAGTCGTCGCTATTTAACACCTTACATATTTCGTGACAATTTTTTTGTTGTCACTGAATCACAGATTGTTTAGAGACAATAAAATCTTTGTCACCAATTATTTATACTATTAGTGACGAAAATAAATATCATAATTAAGGTTAAATTCTTATAGCTAAAACTTATAATATTTAACTACGAATTCTAATTTGTCGATATTGTAACAACATATTTTTTTTAGATGAAACTTTTTGGGTAAAAAAATCAATAAATTTTAAGAAAAAAAATAATTTGTCATGAATTAGATACATTATTAGTGACGAAATAATGTGTCACCGATAACTTTAAATTCGTGACTAACACTACTTAACAAATGGCGCCAATTAATTTTTTGGTGGGAAACTTTAGTAGACGAAACTTTGCTACGGTTTTTTTGTTTCGTCACTAAAAGTATGTGTCTCATATATTTAAGCACGAAAAGTAAATTTTGTCACTAAAAGCGAACAATTAGTGACGAATTTGATGTCATAGCTAATAATTTCGTAGCTATATATCATATTTGTTGTAGTGGATCAAGGATAGCTTATCCTATAAAGAGATTTTGGTTCAGATTTTAGATCGTCAAGTTCGCAAGTTGAGGACTAAGGACGTAGCATCATTCAAAGTCCTTTGAAGGAATCAATTTGTTGAGGAAGCTACTTGGGAAGCTGAGGAAGATATAAAAAAGAGATATCCACATCTCTTTGAAACCGGAGAAGTTCCAAACCAAGGTACTAATTTTATTCTTAGTACTCTTTCATTTATAAGTTAGTATGTTAAAATTGTGTTGCTTGTTGGGTGTTTGAGTTGAATGTTAGATGTTACACCCTTAGCCTAGTAAAAGTAATCTCATTCGAGGACAAATGTTCCCAAAGGGGAGATATTGTAACATCTCGCCAATTCTAAATAACTAGGAAGAAGTTAGGAATTGGAAATAACTATTTTTAGAAAGAATATAAAAATCTAGAAATTTGTTAAGTATGTTAAGTTGAGTTTTTGGTCAACTTTAAACAACCATAACTCCTAGATCAAGATGAGTTAGGTGTGGTTCCAGATATCGTAGGAAATATCTTGGAAAAATATTTCCGACACCGCCGAGTTTGTGCGATTCTGAGTTCGTATGAGTGAGATATGCTCATTTGAAGTTGGGTTGTTCGAATAGGGAAATGTCCAATCCGGATTTTTGAAGGGTAGTTTAGTATTTTCCTTATCTAATTTATTAAATCCATTTTTTAGTAATTATTTAGAGTCTAAACTGAGTTAGTTCAGTTTACACAAAAATACGCTAGGGCTTGGAGAAAAGAAAAAGGAGGAGAAAGGAGAAGAGAAACTCAAGATTCGTCAAGTTCTTGCAATTTTGGTTGTGGAATTCGCCAAGGATTCAATCCTACAAGGTATGTGAGGCTTTCCTTATGTTGGATTTGTTCACCCACGTTCCAAACATGTTTATTTCAGCGTGAATTCATCCTAAAAGAGTTTGAAAGTTGAAGTTCTTGATTTGTATTCTTGAATTTGATATCATTCTTGAATTGGGTTGAATTGAGATGTTTCTGAGATCTTTACATCGAGTTTTAGAGTTGCTTTGAGTTAGGTTCTTGGGTACATATGCTAGGTATCGAAATCTAGAAAGAATTTGAGAAACAAAGTCGAGTTTAGGTGAAATGGCGCTGGAAAACGAAGAAGGAAAAAGTCGAGTGGGTTTTGGCACTCAAGTCCGCGTTGGGGACGCGGACTTGCTCCCCCAGTGAACAAAAACCAGCACCGTGTCGTAGTTGGGATGCGGACTCCTCTGTCTCAAAATTTAATTTTGCGATCAAATATTTAAATGAAACTCCGCATCACAGACTTGTTCCAAGACGGTGATTTCTTGATCTTTTCTCATGTTTAGCTATCTACAAACACTCCTAAACATCATGAGATCTTTCCTATCACCAATCACAATTCTTGAATCCATAATTCAAGTCAAGTAAAGTTAGGAGTCAAGTCAAGTTAAGAGAAGTTTATAAAGTTTTCAAAAATCTTTCACAAACGTTTTAACTTTGTTTTAAGACTTAACTTTCAAGGTAAGCAAAGAGTAAAGAGTTGAGTTCATTTTCTCAAAAAGCTATAAGGGAACTAAGTATTCCCAAGATTTTAAAATGTTTTCACATTTGAACAAGAAAGGGAAACACCAATTTCCAAGAGAGCTTTTAAGCTAAAGTTTTGAGTAATGATCTCAAACCAAAGAAAGAAGTTTTGATTTTAAATCATTGAGCTAAGTATATTTTGGGAGTAGTATTGAACACCGATATGTGGATTCGAGTTCATATTAACTCAAGTCTCCATAAACCATGTAGCCATCGTGGTAGTAAAGGATCATACTTTTTAGATGACTCCTTAAGATGCGTTTAGCATAGACTAGTGGATCCACTTAGTTAAGCATTCTTTATGATGCCAAATTATAGGACAGTTCTGGCAAAGTGGGCAAGACTTTATATTACTACTTAGGCTCATAGTGGTGGTTGTCGGTTAAAGAAACTCCCACAGAAACTATATTACTTTATTACATGAGTAAAGTAGAGTTTGTTATTGCATTTTTTTAACGAACTAAGTTGTTTTCCCATTGTTTTACAAGATTTATATATATTGCATGTGTTTTATTGTTTTATATTGAGTTAAGTTGTTCAGGAGTTGAGTAAAGCCAAGGTAAATGTTTCTTTCAGATTCTTTTAAAGCTTAAGTTATGTTTAGCATTCCAACTTGCATACTCGTACATTCAATGTACTGATTCCAGTTGACCTGCATCTTATTATGTTGGAGACGAAGGTAACCAGGATCATCATCCAGCGCCTCGTTGATCCAGTTGAACACTCAAAGTCAATTGGTGAGCCTCATTGCATTCCAGAGGACTCCTTTTACTTTGTTTTTAGTATTTCATTGTTAGGATGATCGAGGATCTTGTCTCGACATTCCTGTATATTTTAGAGGCTTCAGAGACAGTCAGACAGTTAGTAGTTCAATTGTCTTTACATAACATTTTATATGTTAAGACTTGAATTGCCATTTTGGACAAGTTGAATATTGATTGTTAAACATTCTAAGTTATTTTATTTAACAATTTTAGTAAGTGCATTTGATCATTGTAATAATGCTTAGAGTCTTCTGCTGAGTAAGTAAGCCAGGCCAAGGGTTTGCTTAGGGCCAACAATGGTTCTCGAGCGCCAGCCACGTCCGGGGTGTAGGCTCGGGGTGTGACATTTCAACATTGTAAATTCATTGGGGGATGCAATCTCAGAGAATTTGAATGAGCCCACTTGTGATAACGTCATTCATGAACTTGAGGTCATGATTAATGATCTCGGTTACCACAATAAAATGGATGTCAATAACCTGTTAGATTATTCGGGTGAAAGTGATACATGTTCAGAGGTCCAGAGCTTAGAAGAAATTGTGGATACCATCGAAAAAAGAAATGTTGATGATGAAGTTGAAGATGATACTATACCTTTGGAACCAGTTACACGTAAAGAAGCACTTATCACATCTAAAACTATTCACAATTTTATGGTGCAGTTCAAAAAGACAACACTAGAGCTCTTAGATGCAATAAGAAAAGTTAGATATGAGCTTCAACTATATTTAAATTTTAAGAAAAAACCAAACACAATAGAATCATATTTCACTAAATTGTCTTAGATATATTTTTACTTTTAAAGAATTATTAATTTATGATATTAATGGGACCATATATTTATTTAGGGGTCTTTTTAAAATATATTATCTTATTATCTTATCGAAATTGGTGATTTTTTCCATTGGCCCAAGTTGGGATCAGAGGAAAATATTACTTTAGAGAGATTATTAATTTACCGAATGTTAATTTATAGAGGTTTTACTGTATTTTCAATGACTTACTCTTACCTTGAAAAAGACGTAGTTCTACAATAGTTTCTTGGTTAAGTAAAATTTTCTTTATTTAAATAAGGATAAAATTGAAATTTTTTTTTATTAATGTCAATGGAGACTTGTGATATTCGGATTTATGTCAGGATGCTCAACTACAAAAGTCAGTCATCTTGTAAAGAGACTGGTGGAGCAGCATAGGGAGAGGAAAAGGGGCTTACACATGGTGTTCATCGACCTAGAAAAGATTACGACAACATTCCAAGGGAGGCTCTATGGAGATGCTTGAAGGCTTAGATGTGCATATGGTGTATGCAAAGTTGATCAAGGACATGTACGATGGAGCTTAGAATCGATAAGGACAATAGGAGGAGACTGAAAGTACTTTTCAATTTTTTTAATGGAGTTGCATCATGGAACAACCTTTAGCTTATTTTTATTTTTCTTGGTATTTGATGAATTTATGGGCAAATCTAAGGTGAGAATCCATGGTATGTGTTATTTGCGGATGACAAAGTTCTAATTGACAAGACTCGTAGTGGAGTTAACGTTAAGCTAGAGGGTTGGAGATAAACCCGAGAGTCTAAAGGGTTAAAGTTGAGCAGGATAAGATAGAATACTTGGAATGTAAGTTTAGTGACGTAACACATGAGATTGGCTTGAAAGTGAGGCTTAATACACAATTCATGCTAAAAAGAGGAAGTGTCAAGTATCTTGGGTTTCTTATCAAAGAGAATAGGGAGATTGACAAGGATGCCACTCATCGTATTGGTGCAGGGTGGATGAAATAGAGGTTTGCATCTTGAGTCTTGTGTAATAAGAAGATGTCACCAAAACTTAAAGACAAGTTCTATAGAATGGTGCTTTGACCAACTATGTTGTATGGGGTAGAATATTGACCGGTCAAGACATCTCACATTTAAAAGATAAAAGTTGTGGAAATAAGAATGGTGCAATGGATGTGTCAACATATGAAGAGAGATAGGGCAACACCCCACAACTTCTATGTAAAAATCCAAACCATTCTCCATATGCCAAACTCGGCAATTTCTATGAACTTAGATGTTAAGATAAACTCTTAAGTTAGGGAAGTGTATTGGATGTGAATTAGGGTCATAAAGAACCTCTAGCACTAAATCAAGTTCAAAGCTTTCCTACCAATTAAGGTTTTGCATGAGATCATGTTAGGATCAACTTCAAACGAGCACATCTCTTAAAATATAAAGACTTATGTGCCCTATTAACTATCAAGTTAAAGGAATTTGGGTCCTCTTTCCAACGGCACCAACTGCTCATAAATTTGAGACAAGAGTAAAACATTATAATCAATCTACCGGAGATGTTTCATGGTGTATGTCGATTGTAAGAAACTCCCCGGTAAAAGTATCATTATTTTCATATACTTGAATAGTCATCATGTTTCTTCTCAGTCATGACAGTTCAAATCTAATTTCAGTTCAAGGCTGCAGAATTAGACTTACCGTTACATAATTGAAAGCAAGTTCTCAAATGATCTTCATACACTCATTTTAAACTGTCTTTCATTATGTCACTACATTTATAATTATTAACATACTTATCAGTTCTTACTACAGGTTTTTTTTTCAATGCAAAATGACTCTGGAGAAAATATGATTAAAACATTTAAGTGGAAGGATCAACGTATCAAAAATTTAAACTAGCTTTCAAATTCATACAAGTAACACTGTCTTTTAAAGTTAAAAGGCCAAAAAGGGAAGGGATCAAACATACTAAACTGCCATACTACAGGTTGCCACCCGAAATGATTATGTTCAGTGTCATCTTATATACTCAGTATATTATTTCACGTACTGACCACATACTTTTCTCTTCAATGCATCCTATTATGATATAAATTTGTGGCTAGGCAAGTTGCATCTTTTCCGGTTAGCTGTTCGAGCTTAGAGTGGCTTAGGAGAATTTTTCGGAGCTCTTTTACATCTTTCCGCTAGTAGTTGGTTTCCTCTAATTTCCTTTATTATATATATTGTTGTATCATTGTATTTGTAATGTTAATCTGATACTCCCGCTCCCATATTACCATTCATCTATCAAAAATATTTAAAATATAGAAATTGGGAAAATATACTTAACAATCCTTGTCATTTTTTTCTAGAAAAATTTTCACGGGTTTGGTTTATTGCAATAAAAGACCAGACAACCCAAATAGGTATTGTTATGTTACCATTAGGACAAGTAAGCTTCCAATTAAAGAGGTTTGAGGAGACAAAATAATCCAACAACCTACCTAAAGCATTATGAATATCCACTATTCACTAAACATGCTTGAAACTTCTCCTTTTCTTATTGTCATCTACTCTCCATATTCAAAAACTACATATCGAAATTTTAAATCAACAGAAGTGGCATGACAAATAAGCTTCATACAGTAACAGCAACACATAGATGACTCAGAAATCAGAATTACAATGTATACAGTAACACCAGAATGGCTGGAGATTACCAACATCTAAAAATTTCAATATTGCACTCAAAAATAACACGAAAGAAGAGCACACCCAAGAACGCCATCACTATAAAGCAAATGACACTAAATATGATCACTAGCAATGTAGCACACAAACTTTTGTTGTAGTTATGCATAAGGTTAGAAACATGTTGGTGAGTAGATGAAAAAAAGACTCAAATACAATGCCGCAATCCTCCATTTTATCCTCCGTTCCTCTGTAGTTACAGCTCACCGTTATTCAATATGCACACTCATGAGAATAGTTTTAGGAATGACAAGTCAAATAAATGGTCTAACTTCTTGATTTTCCTGCTATCTCAAGTTCTCCTAACGGCACTAGGATGCTTTAGGTACTTTATATCTCTACCTTTGGTGGACCAGAGTGTCTCCTTGGTGCACCACCAGGGGATGCTGAGAATGACAATCGCTTCTTCGTAGAACTAACACTTCCCTTCTCTGGTGTCCCTATCTTTTCGAAACCCAAAGGACTTGGTAAGCGGGACCTTGCTCGTGCTGATTCTGTTGCTGCCATGTAACTTGGAACAAATGGGGAACTTGCCAGGCTTTCATCATCTCTAATTGATGAACCAGCAATACTATGCCTCCTGCAGCGTTCTGACTGTGCACTCGTCATGCTTCTAGAGTCATCATCCACATTACTCACCCTGGGGCTTGCTGGCCTTATTCGTCCGGTCTTTGATCTAGGTGTTGACGGTGATTGGCGGCTAGGAGGACGGCTTTGCTTATGACCTGTTGGAGAAAGCCTATTGTCAAGGTGGAAATCACGATGAGTGATAGCAGCCACAGCAGTGGAATGGCTTGCTGGGCTCTCTGCAGCGACCTCGTCACTGTTAGGTTCTTTAGCCATTGCACATTTATCTTCCCATGGCCTTGCTGCCATCCAACGTTCCAACCAGCTCCAGCCCCAGTGGGGATTATTTGGGTCCATGAATGTTTGATTTGTAGATTTTGAAGGATTCCTCCGTGTTGACTGTTGTAAAAGTATATGATTCCATATTACATTCTTCAATAATTTAAATCATGTAACAAGAAATTAAATATCAAAGAACTCTAGTAATCTTTAGTATAAATAACTGCTACATTCTAGATTGTTTTCAGGAAGGAAAATGTCAGCAATATCTTCGTCCGTAAATCCTATTGGTGACTAGTTCCAGAGATTTTATTTATACGTAAAGATCAAATGAAGCAACGTTTCTTCAGAACAAGTCTGAAACATCTCTATTTTACAGATTTGACATGTCAAGACAAGTTAGATCTATGTTCCAAGTTAGATATACCACCTAAGTAAGCAAGAACTAGAAGTGCTAGAACAAACTTCAATTTCCAAACAAATTATCGGCTTTACTTTGATGGAAATAAAAGATGGAGGACAACATGAGTTTTACAGGAACGAAGCTACATATTATATAATAAGATCTTTGCAGCTATCTTTTGTAGTTCCAGACAAAGCTTTGGTCTTAACATAAAGCTTATGGAAAAAGTATGTAGCATTTCAGCATTCAATTTGTAGATAGATAAGAAAGGACTTAAGAAAAGAATGTATGTACCTGATGTGTGTATGCATAAGCCAAAGCCCTTTCCCTTCTCGTGGCAGCCTCCTGCTTCATCTGGAGGTGTGCATCAACTTGTTCCTTAGACCGTGTACTGTCATTCCAATCATCTCCAGACTGCTGCAAAATGCAAGAAAATTCAGCCAAAAGGCGCAAACCATGACCAAAGAGTACATATTTCTTTGCGGGGAAACCAAGGTAAAAAGTAAAAACCACCTTTAAGTGGAAGAAAAAGAAAAAACAAGGGGATAACCCAAAGCAGATGATGCTGAAACATGATGTCGAACTCAGAATATTATCGGAAACAAATGACATACACACAAACCATCTAGTGTATATATGAAAGGTACTTACGGAAGATGCTTTCAGCTCCTGCTCTTTCTCATGCTTCTGTTGGAGCTGTCTCTGGAGTGTCTGATTCTCCTCTGACATCCTAATTCTTCTGGCACGAACCTGAGATTGAACGCGAGCTAGAGTCTGCATGCACCTTAAGGTGGATGTGGCTTGTCTCTTCACAGATTGCCCTTGAATCATTGTCTTCAACCTCACTAATCCTCTCAACGCCTTCAATGCTCTCCTAGCCTGTATAAAATAGGAATATCAGAAACTGTTTGCAGTATAAAATAGGCCTTCAATGCTCTCCTAGCTAAATCATGACGACTCTATACTGATAATTTTGCAATTTGGATGTTCCCCTTCAGAAATGACACTATACTGAGCATTTTTCGCTATTTTTGGACTACGCTAAAACTAATCACCGAGCAAAAACAACCTCATTCAAAAGAAGTTCAAATGTATGATCATATTATGCAAAGCTTAAATCACACCAGATGTTAGACATCCTACCAAGTATCCTCGAAAAGCTGTTTGTATTCTTATAGCTGCAATCTCTTCCTTTGATTTACCCAAGCTACAGGCTGCAGCTGTGAGCCGAACAACCTCAGCAGCAGCTTGAGCAGCAGCAACTGCTGCTTCTGCAGCAACAGCAGTGGCAATAGCTACCGAATACGCGTACTTGTTCTGCTCATTCTCCGCTTCCATCAATTTCATCTGCTCTACTGGCGGAGGAGTAGGGGGTGCAGGATTCACTAATGCAGTTTCTGCATTCGAAGAATCCATCTCGTCGCTCTGTTGCTTTTCGGACCATTTTTCAGATTTCTGTTTCTTCTAGTAAAAACAAAAAAAAAGCATTAAACAATTACTCAAGAAAATACAGAATATGACACATACATAAAATAAAAAAAAGTCATTGCAATCATCCACTACCTTATCTTTCTTTTTGTTACCCGAACCAAGAGCCTTTTTCACCGATGAAAACCAATTTCCTTTCTTTCCCATTTCAAAGCATCTATACCATAAGAAGATCCAAAAATTAAAGATAACATTTCACTATCATACAAAAAACTAAGACATGACAACAAAGAGATCTAAAGTCTCTGTTTTGTTGAAACTCGAAACTAACACACATTATTAGATCATCATTAATCAAAACATAATGTCCCCTCACAACATAACAAATTTACTCGCAAAATTTTAAAAAATATTTTAGAAACCCCCAAATGTCAAATGCCAGAAATCTTACCAAAAGGATATAACAGACTCCAACAGCAATCTATCGAAAAAAGAAAACAACACAAATCAGCACTCGAGATAATAATTTTCCCAAAAAAATTATTTAGAAAACGCAAATCAACAAACATTTCTAATTAATCAACAAAAACAACATGCATAACCCAAATGCGAAAAATGCAAGATCATCATTAAAACAGAAAAAAAATTTCTCAAAATTGACAGTTCATGATCACAAAACAAAACACAATGAAACGTAAAACAAAAAAAAAAAAGACAGGTTGGTTTATTTGTCATGTACCTAAAACTGAATCTTGATAAATATGAGAAGAAAGTTTGTTGTAATTAATGAAATCAATCACCAAGTCCCCACCATAAAATGAAACAGGAACAAGAACAATATGTATATAGCAAAATCAAGAAACTTGTGAGCACGCCTTCAAGAATATGACTCAAAAGATAATTTTTTAAGAATTTGTAAAAGAAAATTATTAAATTTGTTTGGGGGGACCTGGACAATGAAAAGTTCAAAGGTTGAGGAAGTTGATGAAGACAAGAATAACGGAAAGGGCTACTTTCGGTATTTAAATTTTTTTTTTTTTTGGAGGAATAAATGTTTCTGTTTAGTGTGGGACCCAAAGACGGCTTTGAAGTTAGGGCACACAACGTGGATATATCTTTGTTTTGTATCTGATTCGGTATCCGATAGTCATATTAAAACTTGATTACATTTGAATTTATATTGATAAGTAAAAACGATCCCTAATAAAATATTTATATATTTAAAAGGACTTGAACTCGAGACCTCTTATTTAAGGATAAAGATCTATCTACCGCTACCATAATCTTTGTTGGTATATCTACTCTTTCTGTATACTCTCAAACTTAGAATCACATTTTTTATTTTATTTTTAGTAACTGTAGACAACCAACCAACTTGGCTTGTCTTTCAGTTATTATGGCTTTTTGCAAATCCTAACAGTCAAATTAATTAATTGATAGTTACTTAATTGATGAAAATTAATTTAGAACGTTTCATTTTTTTAATAAAAGTGGGTTGTTTTTACTATTTTCATTCTTATCCACACATGTTCGGTGTATCATTTTATTTTATTTTTGGTAAATAAAACATAACCCCCTTCTGCCCTTCATGGTTCTTCAAAAAATAAAAAAATAAAAATGCAAAACTTTCTTTTGTCCAATTTTCTCGATAATTTACAGGATAAAATTTATGGACGATCATCGAATTTTTTGATTGATTGAAAAAAAACTACGACTTTGATTTATTTTGTTTTTTAGAAAATTAACTTTTATAACGAAAAAATAGCTAGACTATACTTGTATATTACGAAAGGTAATATTAATAGGCATAATACAGGCAAATTGCCACAATGTTTACATAGTCATCTAGATCAATTTTGTATGCGTATGGATATGCGATTTGCATCTCATAGATGTTGTATCTTTCGAAAAATGCATGCTCAATGTGAGTAGATTGTTTGTACTATATGCGAGAATTACATTAAAAAACAGTATATTATAATTCATGTTCAATTTTTCTTTTTTTTATCAAACTTTTGTTTCTTTGATAAGATTGTATAAGAATTAGGATATTTTGATAGTTTTCATAACTTAAATTTTTTTTATATTTATGAGCTAAAAATACAACTTAAAACTCAAATTGCATGTCCAAATAAAATTTTAACTTTATCTCACATAACTTCGTATAATGATTTCATCTTATATGGCCTAACAAGCCCTAAATAGTCATGTCAACTATTGACCTTATATGATAATAAATCCAAGGCCAAACACATATGCAGACCCTTAAACTTGTCCCTAAATTTCATTTTGACACTCTAACTCAACCTTGTTTCATTTTAACCCTTCAACTCCAATTTTTATGTTCCATTTTGACACTTCTAAGTAATGTGGCAAAGAGTGTGCATCACACATTCTCTAAGAGAGTGAAAGACAAAAAAAAAAGTATTTTTTTAAAAAATAATAAAAGATTACCCTTCAACTCTATTTCTTTTATGTACCATTTAACACAAAATACTAATTTTATGATTTCTTTATTTCTATATATGTTATTCAACTGTAATTTTGCATTTTAAAAATCGACAATCATCCGTTAATTATTGTAAAAAATTAAAACTGACGGATTATCATTGTTTTTTTAATAAAAAAAGTAACAATTTCTTTTTAAGAGTTTTCCTATATTTTTGCGTGAAAAATAACCGAAGAAAGTGCGTCGATTTCTTTCTTAAAGAAATCAATAACAACCCAACGAAGTCTATCAAGTTTCAACATTCTTTGGTAGTGTTATTAATTAGCAATGAACGTGAGTTTTTTTTCACTTGTATTTAATTAGTTGAATGAAAAATTAGAAAGCTGATATTTGAGTCAGTCCAAGTAGACTAGATATGAAAAAAAATATATGTGATGTTATTTAAATTAACTAATTGTTTTTAAAAAAAAAAAATCAACACACTTTTGCAGATTATTTTTTCACACAATAAAGTACAAAAACTCTAAACAAAAATATTTTTTTAAAAAACAATGTTCATCCATTATTTTTTAACACAATAATGGCATGTGAAGTATACACATCTCACTTTGTTGGTTCAAATGTCAAAATGGAACATAAAAATTGGAGTTGAAGGGTTAAAATGAAACAAAGTTGAGTTGGAGTGCCAAAATAAAATTTAGGGACAAATTTAAAGATCTGTATATGTGTTTGGCCTAAATCCAATTTTTATATCTCACACCATATATTAAAATTGTTCTTATACAATACACACATGGTGTATGTCACCATGACACATCATGGTTATAAGTGATACCACAAAGATACTGTGTAAGGTAAGTTATTTATAAGTGAGACCCTACACGTGTTTCTTTTTCGGATTAATCTACCATGTTTTGACATTTTATTTCTATTTTTTTTTATATATATGCATAATAATTAAGTTATTTTCATTACATATAAATTTGTCGTATTACTTTCACGAGATAAATTAAAAGTTGATTATGACTGTTAGTTTAATTTTTATTTTGCCTTTGATCACGTAAATATCTAAAACTTATTTTACATCATAAATTTTAAAAAACTTTTCCCTTTTTTTTAATCAAACTCTATACCAAGCCCAACAATGCCACAATGAAAGAAATGAGATATAAGATTTCTTGATATTGAAGCTAGTGTGAACAGAAAAGCTATTCAAAGAGTTCAAGCCAGTTGTTCCAATGTTGAGCAAGCTCTTTGGGTAAATTTTAGGAATGACAAAGATAAAAAATTATATTAGCGCTCTATAATTATAATTTTGTTATTTGCGCTCCATAGAAAAAATATGTTTTATATGGAATATCTGATTTGTATAAAATTTGCGGCGATTTGTATGAAAATTGTGTTTGTATATGTATATGTTCTCTGTGTTAAGCTAGAGTACTGAGCGAGATTGAGAGAGAGAGAGGAGAGAGGTGAGTGAGAGAGGGAAGAAAGTGGAAAGAGGAGAATTGTATATGTATATTGGTTAGATAATTGTATATATATAACTACTATGTATATATATTAATGATTGTGTTTGTATAGCTGCATAAAATTCGTATACAATTGAATTGAGTTAAAACATTTGTATTTGTATATCAAATCTCTCTCTCGCTTAATACAAACACAAATTATACATTGTATTTTGTATAATTTGTGTTTGTATAAAGCGAGAGAGAGAAAGGCAAAAGAGAACTGGACAGGGGAAGACTTGTATTTGTATAATTATAAGTATATAGAACAGAGAGATATATATTTGTATGTATAGTTCTCTCTCGCTTTATACAAACACAAACATAATTTATACATTTGTGTTTGTATAAAGTGAGAGAGGTGAGGGAGAGCAATAGGTATAAACAACTTACAACCTCTGTGGGGAAAGCCAAACATACACAAGTTTCTATTCAATCTGGAATGAATAAAAAAACATTGAATCTAAAGTTAGAGTGTTTCATTTAGTTGTGTCTTGATCTTAATTATGCACAATTGAATCATTGAGTGAGAATGGGGTATGGTGTTACTTAAACACTTAGATAGGAGATTCCTTACGAGAAATTTTAAATTATGAAGTGTGGTATGGTGTTACTTAAACAATTTAGCCAACTTTCTTGCTTTGGCATCCTCTAGTGAAAAAAAAAACATTTTACTCCTCCCATCATCAACTTCCTAGAGAGGTTAATCGCTTAATTCAACTAGATAAATGGCAATTTCCGTCCATAATAACAAGATATGAGAAATGCAACTTTTTTGTTAGCTAAAAAGCTTTTTCTTTATAGGAAAGGATATTGTATAGGCTAATCCTTTCTTTATTTCTTCGGAAATTTTTTGTGTAGCTGGAATTAGGTCCATGTCCCCTCTAACTTTGTACCTTTTTGGATGAATATACATGGTCGGGGTCAAGCCTAACCCCCCACACTAAGGGCTCACAACCCTAGTGATAATTTTAAAAAAATAAAATGAAACGTGGAATTGTACATATATAAGCTAATCGCCCTATTTCAATATAAGAATACTCTTAACTTAAATTAAAACAAGAATATTTGTAAAGAAAATGCACTAAACCCTTCCATGAAACTAGTCTAAACATGTATAAGAGTATCCAAGAGTACAATTCATAAGAGAAATACGACACACCTCCCACCACAAGGAAAGAAGAGTAGAAGCTTTCGAAGATCGTTATCATCTTCACCTATGAAACATCATTGAATCATATAACCAAAATATGTCAAGTGGCATCGCAAGGATAGTATCAATATACAAACAACACATATCGGTAGGCATCGTCGGCCGACCCAAATTCACCACATAATATCAAGAATTTAATAAGAAGAAACATGCAACTTGAAGATAAAATTAGGACGTTGACCCCCTCAATCACCACTCTTACCACAAGAAGTATTACCCTAGAATCCAAACACTCTATCTCAAGTCACCCACCTTCTTTCCACGCCAACCACACCATCTAGGTCATTCCATCCTCATATCAGATCATAAACTAACCCTTTCTATCACATTAAGAATTTCCTGAAAGGTCACTACCACTCTGTTAACTAGTCTGCTATTCTCCCACCAATTCTCATGCCAACACCTTGCCTTAACAACACTCCATTTATACAAAAATATGAACAAGTAACAATAATTTAGCATATATATATAATTATGATCACAATTATAAAATAGCACGAACTCTCAGTCCTCGCCCAGACTTACATTCGCATGAAGCATGTCCCACATGATTGCAAACACCACAACCAGTCATACATGAGTCATCACACCGTTTCAGTAATCCAGACCGCCAAGGATCCCTAATCATTATCTACAATGTTTAACATGCAATTTCGGTCTACACAAGAACCATACCAATATTTAAACACAAATTTTGGTCATTCAAAGACCAACAGGTAACAACAACATTACAAGGAGTAAATCAGTTCTCTCATGGAATCCACACCCAAATTATTAGTGTATCAGCGTGGTACCCAATCCACTGGTATGTACCAGTGTGGTATCTGATCCACAACTAGCTACATATTCAACCAATCAAACTTTGTACCCGAAGGCCTATGCATGAAGCCTCCTAACAATCATCCAAAATATTATGTAAGTAAAGACATGTCTAACTACTCAATTAAGAAAACATAGCATACCTAGACGCCAAGTAACTGCTAAAGAACTTTGGATACAAACTTTTGGATCCATGGGGCGAATCGTGACAGACGTAGATCGTGTCACGCCCCGAGCCTACACCCTGGGCGGGACTGGCACTCGATAACCATTGTTGACCCCAAGCAAACTTTTGGCCTGGCTTACTTACTCAGCGGAAGACTTAAACACAAGAAATAGTCTCAAATAAGGAACTAATGAAATAACTTAGAATGTCTTAAAAGAAACATTCAAACTAGCCAAGATGGCAACACAAGTCTTAGAGCAAAACATCTAAAATACAAGACTAAAGGACTCATAACTAATTGTCTATGAGGCCTCTAAATACTAAGAGGGATGTCGGGACAAGACTCCCGATCATCCTAACAACTGAAATACTAGAAAGCAATGTAAAAGGAGTCCTCCGAAAAGTAATGAGACTCACCAACTGACTCTGAGTGCTCAACTGGATCAACGGGGCACTGGATGTTGATCCTGGTTACATGTATCTGCATCATTAAAAGATGCAGGCCAAATTGCATCAGTACATTGAATGTACAAGTATGCGAGGGGAAAAATAAACATGACATAAGTTTGAAATGAATATGAAAGGAACACTTACCTTGGCTTTACTCAACTCATGAATAACTCAACTCAAATTCAAGGTAAAAACAACAATAATAGTGTAGTTTATACAAAGCATTTAAAACAGTAGGTGACAACTCAATGTATTAAAGAAAATACAATAGCAACTCAATTACATATAAAGTAATATAATACTGTGGGAGTTTCTCTAATCGACGACCATCACTATGAGCCTAAGTGATGATATAACGTCTCGCCCACGCTGTCAGAACTGTCCTATACTTTGCCGTCATATAGAACACCTCAACTAAGTGGATCCACTAGTCTATGCTAAAAAAACACTAAGGAATCATTTAAAAAGTATGATCCTTTCTACCCATGATGGCTACATGGTTTATGGAGACTTGGGTTATCATGAACTCGTGTCCCCATATCGGTTCTCAATACTACTCCCAAAATATACTCAGCTCATATGTTTTAAAAATAAAACTCTTTCTTTGATTTGAGATAATTACTCAAAAACTAGCCGAAAGGCTCTCTTGGAAATCAGTGTTTCCTTTCTTGCTCAAATGTGAAAACATTTTAACTCTTGGGAATACTTAGTTCCCGTATAATCTTTGAAGAAATGAACTTTACTCTTACTCTTTACTCAACTCAAAGCTTAAACCTTAAAACAAAGTTAAAACGTTTGTAAATGACTTTTGGAAAACTCTATGAACTTCTCTTGATTTGACTCTTAACCTCTTGACATGACTCTTAACTTTCCTTGAATTGAATTATGGATTCAAGGTTCATGATCTCAGGTTTATGGATGATTTCATGATGTTTAGACATACCTTAGAGTATAGAAATCGACTAGAAAACATAGGTACGTTGCTAAGGAACTAGTACGAAAAGAAGTGGGAAAAGGTGGAAGAACTGGCATCCCTGGTGCGCTGAGAGGCGCGGGGCGCCAGCCTTAAAATTTTAGAGAATGACTTGGGGCGCTCTGGCAGGCGTGGCGCCCCAAAGGTCAAACTTCAGATCCCCTATTGAGGCGCTTTGGCTGGTGTGGCGCCCTAGGCCCCTGCCCAGGTGATTTCTGACTTTTCTTCTTCGCTTTTCAACTCTGAACCCTCTAATTTCACTTGGTTCTTTCCCCAAACACTTAGAATCGACTATATGCTCAAAATACAATAGATTATACTTGAAATCACACCTAATTGTATGAATCAAACTCAAGAAACTTCACAAGAACCCACAAGAATTCAAACGAACTATCATCAATAACTCACAATATTTGTTTTCAAAACTACACAACTTTGCTGAATTGAATCATGATTGGCGCGTGGGTGAACTAACCCAACGCTATGTGATCTCACATACCTCGTAGGGATCACCCCTTGACGAAATCCACGATCTTAGCTTCGAGAATTTGACGATTCTTGCTTCTTCTCCTCTTCTTTTCTTTTCTCTCTAAACCCTAACTCTTTTTCAATAGCGTAAGCTGAATCCTATAAATTTAGACCCCATCTTAATTACCAAATATGAAATAAAGTTAATAGGGTATGGAAAAGACCATAATGCCCTTCTAAAATTCGGATTAGACTTTCCTTATCTAAACATCCCAACTTCAAATGGGCATATCTCACTCATACGAACTTGGAATTGAGCAAACTCAACGGCGTTGGAAATATAATTCAAAGATCTTTCCTACGGTATATGGAAACACACCTAAATCAGCCTGATCTAGGGGTTATGGTCATTTGAAGTTGACCAACAACTCAAACTTAACATAACTTAACCAATTTTCCAGATTTTTCATTCTTTCCAAAAATGACTCTTTCTAATTCTAGCCCTTTCTAGTTCTTTCGATTAGCGAGATGTTACATATCAGACTTTTGTGGGATATGAAGTCCCTTATGCTGAAATCTCTCCTTTCCAGTTTGGAGCTGCGGAGAATTTTGGGAGTAACACTTGTCTATTTTCTTCATGAAAAGTGAAAGGAAAAATAAAAGACATCATTGTATCTAGTGTCTGATTCTGCCAGCCTTGCAATAGTGGTCATGTATGCGCTACAGCGGTGCCACCATAGCGTATAGTGGGCTGACGTCAGCCCGGATCAATTCAATTTTAACAAAAATCATTGTGTACCTCCATTTATAAATTGGCAACGTATTTCCAAAAAAAGTAGAAATTCCACACGAGGTGTCTTTTGAATAACGACGGTTTAAATCGTTACATATGGTTGTTGTTTGTCATCTTTATAAGGTGCTTTCGGTGAAATTCTTTAACATCGATTATTTGTTGCGCCAAGATCAGGGTTTGGCATGACATGACATGATAAAAATAGTAATTTCTTGAGACAAAAAGGGTAAGTTTAACAAACCTTGTCAAGCTTCGATTAAATCATTAAGGAGATGTAAAGAACTGCTAACCAAACCGAAAAGGCAATAACATAAGATACAAAATCATTTTCAGACTGTTAAACTGATAATCCAACACCAATAAGTTAATAACACTCTTTTCAATTTGATTTATTGGTCATATCGAAATTTTTACACACCTACTTTTGTATGTGTTATTCTAAATTTTGGACTTCACACGTGAACTTGGATGCAATCTTATTACTTATGTGACGAGATCGAACTTAGAGGAAAGATATCTAACCCAAATATATGAGTAACATAGTTTGTGCAAATTTGAAATTCATTTTTTTTTAGATTTTTTGGTTGGATTTCAAAGGCATTTTAAAAAAAAATCAAATTTCAGATTTGAAGTTTTGAATATTCGAAGACCCAATACCTTTATACCTTATATTTAATCCTACCCATTAGAAATTAGCGTATAATTCGTATGAAGATTACTAATAAATCCAATACCCTAGTAATTTGATATTAACTCATATATCCAATACTAATTATTAAGTTAAATGTCAAAATACATTCTATTTCGACATGATTTCACTATGTAGTACTTTTTATTTTTTATTTTTACGCTTTGTTAATGCTTTTCTGTTTCATTTTCTTGATAATATGGTGTCATTGCGACCAACATGAATATTTTATTTGGATGATGATGGTGGAAATGAAGAACTCTTAACATATTTGATTGGAATTAAGCTCAAGTCATAGGTTCAAAACACAAAAATCTAAAATATCCAAGCCCATTAATCTGAAAACACACAAAATCTAATCCAATCCAAGTTTATTAAGATTGAATATATATTGTAATTTCTTCAATTCAAAAATTGAAAATCCTAACTGAAATTTGCATTATCCAATCTGGATTAGCCAAATCATCACCCCCTACCCACACATTAAGTGGTGGAGTATTAAAATGGTGCAACAACCCAACCAACAAACGGACATCATGCTTTGCTGTAACAGTCAGAGAGGTCTTTATAGGCAGACCCCTCCCCTGTCTTTGTTGTCTTCACCTTTATTGTTACCTTTGCCTTCTCCCAAAGTTACACTTTCAGACAAAACAACTTTTTAGTAGGTGGTTGGCCATGGTGGATCAACGTAATTGAAGGCTTAAAAGTGAAATTTTAATTAGAGGTCTAATATCTAAATAAAGTTTATATGTACCTATTTAAAATTTATTTTTTCGTCACTTTTAAGATGCAAATTGTTACTTATTATTGTTTATTTGTAAAGGGGAAATGCTCAAATATGTCATCAAATTTTGAGAAAAGATCCATTTATGTCATCCCTTAAAAGTTTAGATTGTCTGTCATTTCCGTTTGAAAAAATGCTCATCCATGCCATTGTTTGTAAACTAAAAATATTTTTGATTTTGCAAAATTATTTTTTATACGTGGTCAATTATGATTCGGTCACGTCACTAATTAAATTATTTTTTAAAAAAGGAAAAGACTCAAATATGCCATTGAACTTTGAGAAAAGACTCATCTATACAATTCGCTAAAAGTTTGGCTCATCTATGTCATTTCAGTTAATAAATAATGACATAGATTCTTTTCTCAATGGAAATGACATAAATGGGCCAAACTTTTAACGGATGACATAGATGAGACTTTTCTCAAAGTTCGATGACATATTTGAGTCTTTTCCTTTTTATAAACTTGATTTCAGCTCACATTTATTCTCTCTAACTTTTGGTGTGCACAAGTAGTCTTTTAAACTTGTATAAAGTTGAATAAATAGACACACACGTCCTATGTGGCATCCTACATGGCAATTTGTGTCCTATGTGGTGTCCTACGTGTATTATGTCATGTAGGATTCATGTGTCTACTTGATCAACTTTATACATGTTTAAATGTCTACTTGCACACACCCAAAGTTGGAGGGCATATATGGAAAATGAGGCCAAGTTAAATGGCACATTTATGTATCATGCAAAAAAAGAAAAGTATGCCATTCTTTTTTAAATGGAGGAAGTATTTATTAAGTGGTTGATTAGTAGGGTGTATAAGAATAATTTAAAATAGAATTTATTACTAATGCTTGTATTAGTTATGCTTGCGATAATTATGTAAAGATTTTTTCTAATGTATTTTTTTGGTATGGTATACTAAAAATAGAATGTGCATTGCATAATTTATTTATAATGATACCCTCCACAAATATGGTAGGAAAGATGTAAAAAAGATTTTTAGGGCCAATTGTATCTTTAACCATGCTAGTGCACGCATAAATTCTCTTGCATTATTAATACCATGAATATACATATGTTAGTAATACACTCCTCTACTTACCAAAAATTAGACGTTTTATAATTGTCCATCATCTCAATTTCTCTTCGGTATTTGTATGACTTTAATGAAAATTCTCTAGACATGAAAATATATTAAAAAGAGAGAGATTTATCCCATTATTTTATGATAGTATAAAATAATATTAAGCAAAGACCAAAAAAAAAAAACTGATTTAGAAGGAACAAATCAATTGAGATGAAACTCAAGAATTGAGTCTGAATGTCTATTAAATTAAGTATCCAACAAGAGAAATTTAAATTATAAGAGAAGAAAAACATCTAATAACTTGTAGCGTATTACTCAAGAGTCTATCACCTCTCTAACATCTTACTTAATATTCTATAAATTTTGTACCTAGTCAAACTCTTTCAAAAAGAAAGAAAAATATACTAAGTTATGTGAGAAGACATCAAGAATATTTGAAGACTGGCATTTGGACTTATTCTCAAGCAATAGAGAAGAAATGAAAACTAGTAAGTACACTGTATAGTGTTGAATTGAAATGCAAACTTCAGTATATACATGGTGCCCACTCTGTGAAGCAAACAAAGAGCTAGTGGTACTCTTCCACTACTACTTGAGTTTGACATCAAATTTTGAGAGTTGTGACCACCCACTAATTATAGCCAAAAGGGCCCCACTCTCTTTCTAAATTAATTATTTCAACTCCTTATTCCCTTTGTCCAATGATTTTGCTTAGGTTTGAATTGTGATTAGGAGTACCAAAATGAGTAATTTATATGGGTATCCATTCATATTTATTTATTTTGAATGAGTTGGATATTCAATTCATTATAATTGGATAAAAACCGAATAATACTCATATTACTTATTTATATGTGAATAGTTAAATAGATAAAATGGGTAAAACATGTTCATTCATAAAAAAAAGAAAAAAAAAGTGGTATGGGGTTGAGTGGAAAAAGAACTTAAAAAAATATATTAATTTTTTTTAGGGAAAAGGGTAAAAATGTCCTTAAACTATGTGAAAGGAACAAAAATGTCATCCGTTTATAGTTTGGCTCAAAATTGTCCTTGCCGTCAATATTTGGTTCAAAAATGCCCTTGCAGTCAATACTTTGATCCAGAAATGCCCTTATAGTTACTAAATGGGTCAAAATGCCCTTTTTCAAATAAATATATATGTATATTTTTTTAAACATATCTTCTTCCTAAGTAACATATTATTAAAGAACATTGTTCTTGTTTTCTTTCTTTTAAAATCACTTTAACAAATAAAAATGTAGGAGTTTTTTTTTCTTCTCAATCTCATTTTATCAATTAAAATAGAATAACTTCATTTACCCTTTGACATATAATATATGTCATATATATAAGAAATCATAGTATAACCATCATAAAAAATAATTATAATAAAATAAGAAATATATATTATTTTTTTTAATTGAAGAAAGATAAATATTTGCTAATTTAAAAAAATATTATTAGAACAAGAATGTATTAAAAATGAAAATAAATAATATATTTAATTTGGAAAATAAGCATTTTTGACCCATTAAATAACAATAAGGGCATTTTTGGACCAAACTACAAACATAGTGCATTTTTGTTCCTTTCACATAGTTTAAGGGAATTCTTTACCCTTTTTTCATTTTTTAAAAAAATTATTTAAATAATTTTACGTTTTTTTAAGAGGGGGGAAGGGGGCTTGGTAGGGGGGTGTGGTGATAAAAAATATTTTTAAAAAATAAGTTTTCTTTTATAAAAAATAACAAATTAATTAATTTTTTTACATTTTTTTTGGGATAGAGGGGCAGGGAGTGGGGTGATTAATTTCTTTTTAAAAGATTTTATGTTTAAAGTTTTTAATAAGATCCCTACTATAATATGGGTACCGCCATATTTATCCATTGGGTAACTCGTTTTTACCCATTTAAAACATGAGTTGAGTTGGGTACTTTATCCATTTTTCTTGAACTCATTTTTCGATGGACTCATTTTGGATCGACTCATATTCGATTTAATCCACTCGTTTGCCACACTTAATTGTGATCATCTTAGGAAATTTTATTGTTAAAGATGAAATGTTTCTATTTGAAGATTATCTCGAATAAGCTATAGTAGTATCACATTTTCACTCACAAAATTTTAACTGTGTTTAAACATCTAAAACATAATTTCAACTTATAAAAAAATATTTTCAAACTCATCTTTAAATGTTCTTTTTTTTAAAAAAAAAAAAGATATATCAATTCATGTCAAAATACCTTTGGATGCCAAGACTTGGAATATATGTATTTTCCACGTGTCTATTTGTGGAGGCTTTTGAAGTGTTTAGTATTTCTTGAGGAAAATGGTGGTATTTGAGTGATAATTATGTCCTAAATGAAACAAAAGTGATAATTGTGTTGAGAAATGCAAGCTCAAATAAATGTGCACGATATGGCAATAGCGGAAGAAAGCCCAAGTCAAAACTTTCCCTTTTATTTTAACCACGAGAAGACATAATAATGCAAGAACAAAACTATTTGGGCAGCAAACAAATCAACCAAGTAAGAAAAATATTTCAACACACAAGACACCAAAGTTTAACGTGGAATATGTAACATCCCGTCTTAGAAAGAAGTATATTTAAAAAGAAACATTTTGGAAAGATCCATATTGAAATTTTTTGCAAGTTATGCTAAGTTATGAGTTTTGGGTCAACTTCAAACAACCATGAATTTCAGTACATGATTAGTTAGGTAGCCTATAAGATATCAAATGAAAGGTCTTGGAATCCTATTTCCAACGTCACCGAGTTTGCTAAGTTTCAATTTCGGATGAGAGAGATATGCTCGTTTGAAGTTAGCCTGTCTGGTTAAGGAAAGTTACCCAAATTAGTGAGGGGTATTTTGGTATTTTCCTTACCCCATCAACTTAAAACGAATTTAGTAATATTTTTTAGGTCAAATCTGATTTGGGCCAGTTTTCATAATCCCAAATACGCTTAGGGTTTTAAAAGGGAGTTCAAGAAGAGAAAAGAGGAGAAGAACGATCGAGGTTTCTAGCGATTCAAGGATTTGTTCGCCAAATCGAGGTATGTAAGTTTTCATAGTGTTGGGTTCCTTCACCCATACGAAAATCATGATTTACATATTTGAATTTATCCATAAATGTTAAAGGATTTAAGTTCTTGATAGTGTAATAGAAATGTTGCTTTCGTTCTTGAATTAGGTTGGGTTTGATGAGTTCTTGAGGTAATTGTATTGAGTTCAAGAGTTGTTTTTGAGTGGATTCTCGTGTACTTGCCTTAGGTAATTGAATCTAAGGAAAAAATGAGAAAAGAAATCGATTCTAGACTAGTTAGGGTCTGAAAACGAGAAGAAAATTCGTCGGAAAGTTTTGGGGCAGCGCGCCCCACCAGTGCGCCAGATTAGTGTCTCTAAAGTTCAAGGGATGGTGTAGTGCGCTAGGGTTGCCTACCCCCACCGTTTTTCCATCGTTTGCTCCGTATAAGATCTTTTAAAGTGTACATTTACTCCCTATTGATTCTAACTATTCTAAACTACATCTAAACATTGGGAAATCATTCATAACCTTGAATTTATAATTCAAATTCAAGGTAGAGTTAAGAGTCAAGTCTTGAGAGTTTTTTTGAGTCATTTTAAGAAGTCGTTTACAATCTTTTAAAACTTGTTTTTAAGACTTGAGTACTTGAGTTTGAGGATGAGGAGAGTTGAGTTCATTTTATTTTCAAAATGATATATGAGAACTAAATATTCCCAAGAGTAAATATTTTTACATTTAAGATGAGAGAAAACACCGATTTCCAAAAGAGTTCATGAGAAATATTGAGTACTATCTCTTTTTAGAGAAATTTTTTGAGTAAATAATCTCAAAGTTGAGGAAGAGGAAATGTTTTATTTTTAAAAAACACATATGGATCTACGGTCCGTAAGTCCCTTCCGTCAGCCCGGACTTAGAAAATATTTCAGCTCCCAAAAATCAACTTCTCTGAAGCAAACGATGGACTTGCAGTACGGATCGTAGATCGATCTACAGCTCGTCAATCCCCTCTATAGCTCCATACTTAGAATCTTCAAAAATCAGGTACTGGAACCCTCGTAGTCTCATTCTATGGATCGATCAGTACGGTCCGTAGATCAATCTACAGACCGTCAATGGCCACCGTGGTTCCACACTTGGTCAGATTTCCTTGATTTGTCATCTATGCCTCGCCTGCTGATCTACGGTCATCACCTACGGACCGTCAATGGACCTACGGTCCGTAGACCGCCTTCGTGAGTGCCCTTTTTCTGCATTTTGCTCAGCTGTCTCCATACTTCTGCGCCTGAACATCTTTCCTGCAAAAATACAATAAAACACATAAAAATCAATACACAAAGGCCCTAGACACACACAACTTATAAGTGAAATGTATTAGAAATACCGTAAACTTACGGTATATCAGTCGCGTAAGTAATATAGTGGTTCTTAAAAAAACTGGATTATCGAACCCAAAGGACTTGTCGATTAACTATCCTTACTCAATTATATTAATTCTAATTGTTTATTTAAGAGAGGATTTCAAAAGATGAATATATATTAACTATAGTAGAAATAAAGATGAAATAACTAAAAAGTAATTAACTAAGAAAAGATAGATGTTTACACAATCAATGAATGAATCGATCTAGGATTATGATTTAACTAACATTCATGTTTAGCATCAATTTCATCAACTTATTTGATTATCTAGTTGTTGATTCATGAGGTTGATAATATATTCATGAAATCTCGACCTCTAACTGTCTACCACAATTGACAGCCTAACTACATCATTGAGCGGAGATAGACTAAACCAACTATGAAGCATTAAATCGTCTTCCCATATTTGAGCCAAGCAAGGCACATAGGTATATCCCTATCCTAGACACAAATCAACTCAAGTGGCATGCAAGAAAATATCATGCTCCTTATATTCCACATTATATCCCTCTATTCCATCAACACCCCGTAACTAGAAAGAAGTTTAAAATTGGAAATAGTCATTTTTGGAAAGAATATAAAAATCTGGAAATTTGTTAGGTGTGTTAAAGTTGAGTTTTTGGTCAACTTCAAACGAATATAAATTCTAGCTCAGGATGATTTAGGTGTGGTTCCAGATATTGTAGGAAATATCTTGGAATAACCTTTTCAACGCCGCCGAGTTTGTGCGATTCTGAGTTTGTATGTGTGAGATATGCCCATTGGAAGTTGGGCTGTTCGAATAAGGAAATGTCCAATCCGGATTTTTAAAGGGTGTTTTGGTCTTTTCCTTACCCAATTATTTAATTTCATTTTTGGGAAATTAATTGGGGTCTAAACTTATCTTGGTTAAGTTTATGCTTTTGGAAAAAGAGTAAGGGTTTTGAGAAAAGAGAAAAGAGAAAAGAAGAGGAGAAAGGAGGAAAGGAAGCAAGAATCGTCAAGATCTTCACAAATCACTTGTGGATTTCCTCAAGGGGTGATCCCTACGAGGTATGTGAGTTCACAGAGCATTGGGTTCGTTCATCCACATGTCAAATTTTTTATATTAGTATGATTTTCGTCCTAAAAGATTGAGACTTTGATGTTTTTGAGTTGCATTATTGAATTGCTTTCGTCTTGAATTTGGGATGAGATTGAGGAGTTCTTGAGAGTTTAAGGTCGATTGTTACAGTTATTTGTAGTTAGATTCCTGTGTATACATATTGGGTATCTGAATCTAAAGGTAATTTGAGAAAAAGAACCGAGTTTAGGTGAGTTGGGGTCAGAAAATGAAGAAGGAACAAGTCGGGCAAGTCTGGGTACCAGCTCCGCGTCGTGGACATGTTCCTTAGGATTGGAAAAAACTTCTTCGCATCGCGGAGAGGTCACGGACCTCTCTGCCTCAAAAGTTAATTCGTGACCAAATATTTAAAGACATCTCCGCATCGCGGACCAGCTTTCAGACAGTGATTCCATGATTTTTTCTTACGTTTAACTATTTAAAAACACTCCTAAACATCATGAGATTTTTCTATCATAAATCAAAATCCTTGAATCCATAATTCAATTCAAGGATCAATTAAGAGTCAAGTCAAGAGAAGTTAAGACTCAAGTTCAGAGAAGTTAAGAGTCAAGTCAAGTGAAGTTCATAGAGTCTTTCAAAAGTCTTTTACAAACGTTTTAACTTTGTTTTAAGACTTGAGTTCAAGTTGAGTAAAGAATAAAGAGTAAAGATTGAAGTTCATTTCTTCAAAAGTATATGTGGACTATGTATTCCCAAAGGCTTTAAAATATTTTCACATTTAAACAAGAAAAGGAAAGCTTGATTTCCAAAGATTCTTTAAGCTAGTTTTTTAGTAAAGAGCCTTTAAGCTAGTTTTTCAGTAAAGAGCCTTTGAGCTAGTTTCAGTTAAAGAGTAAATGCTTTCACAATAAAGCAAGAGAGGAAACTGAGATTTCCAAGATAGCCTTTGAGCTAAGTTTTTGAGCAATTATCTCAAATCACAGAAAGAAGTATGTTTTTAAAACATAAGAGCTAATATCATATTTTGGAAGTAGTATTGAGCACCGATATGGGGGAGAGTTCAGACAACTCACAGCCCCCATAAACCATGTAGCCTCCATAGGTAGAAAAGGGTCATACTTTTTAGATGATTCCTTAGAGCTTTTTAGTATAGACTAGTGGACCCACTTAGTAGTTCATGTTCTGTACTCATGGTAAGGTATAGGACCGCTCTGGCAGCGTGAGGCAAAACGCTGTATCATCACGATAGCTCTTAAGTGATTGTTGTCGGTTAGAGAAACTTCCACAACAGTATTTTATATTTTTATATACATCAGAAATATTTGTATTTTCATATACAAACAGAGTTCATATTGTATCTTTGCATATATACATAGTTATTATTGTATTTCTAAATACACAAAGTTGCAAACCATGTTTTAAAGCTTTTCTTTATACTATATTTATTTACATTGCTTTATATTGAAATCAGTTCACTTCAATTCAGTTCATTTGAGACCAGGTTTGTTTCTTCAGATTCCTTTCAAGACTATGTTATGTTTAGCATTCCAACTCGCATACTCGTACATTCAATGTGCCAATGCCAATTGGCCTGCATCATTTTATGATGCAAACGCAGGTAACAAGGATCCGCATCCAGCACCTTGTTGATCAGGTTGAGCACTCAGAGTTAGTTGGTGAGCCTCCTAGCTTTTCGGAGGATCATTTTTATTGCTTTCAGTATTTTAATTTATTAGGATGTCGTGGGTCTTGTCCCGACATCCATCTCAAATTTAGAGGCTTCATAGATAGACATTCAGTTAGTTCATTTGTCATTATCTTGTTATTGGTTTATGTTCAGATTTGAGTTTCCACTTTGGCTAAGTAAATGTTTATTTCTAAAACATTATGAGTTAAGTTTGAGAAAGTTGAGTTATCTTGCATTTGAGTTCTTTTCTTAATGGTTAAAGTCTTCCACTGAGTAAGTAAGCCAGGCCAAGGGTTCGCTTGGGGCCAATAATGGTTCTCGAGTGCCAGTCCCGCCCAGGGTGTAGGCTCGGTGCGTGACAAACTTGGTATAGTGTGAAGTGTGCCACATCTATAATTAGGAGGCTGCAACATTTAGGAAATTTCATCACTTCTTTCATAGTCACTTCGTGCGATAGAGTGTATCTCTATAAAAGTCTCTTTCTAACTCGTGCTTATGCGCAACAGATTTTGAGCTGACCTATGGTCGAGAGTGCCTTCATGAGGCATTTCTTCCCTTATTAGCTAAGAGAAACGAAGAGATGGTTGCTGACATGAGGAGCAGGATGAGTTTATTCGTAGTTGGGTTGACTCGTCTGTTAAGTAAGGAAAGTAAGGCATCCATATTAATAGGTTGCATGGGTATAGCAAGGCTGATGATCCATGTGCAACAAGTTGAGAAGCACCAGCTGAAGGATAGAGAGGAGTTTGAGAATAAGAGGGCTAAGACATCAAGAAATGAATTCGGGCAGCAAAAGAGTAATATGAACCGGTCTTTTTTCCAACAAAGTAGAAAGGACTTGCTCCATCATCTGTGCACCTACACAAAGAAATAAATATGAGTATAATAATCAAAATTCTCAGAACGTTAGAGCTAAACCTGCGCATTCGCAAGGTAGTAAGCACAATGGGGTACTAAGACTCTTGCATGTGCTAAGTGTGGTAGGAGCCACTCAAGGATGTGTCGTGATGACTCCACTAGTTGCTTTCAAGTATGGCCAGAACAGTCATTTTATGAGAGAGTGTCCTAAGAGCAGACAGAGTAATGGTAATGGTAATGGGGGTAATAGAGCCCAATCTTCTTCAGTTGCTCCACCAGATAGAGCTGCATCTAGATGAGCTACTTCAAGGGCAGGCGGAGAAGGAAATTGTTTTTATGTTATCGCTAGTCACCAAGAGCAAGAGGATTCGCTAGATGTTGTCACTGGTATGATCCAAGTCTTTAATTTTGATGTTTTTCCTAAGCAACTTCTTGAGCCCTTCAGTGTTTGTACACCTGATAGTAAGTCTATTCTAGCAGAAAGAGTCTATCGTGATTGTTCCATTTTCGTCAATCACAAGAATACCATGGTTGATTTAGTTGAGTTAGACATGGTAGATTTTTATGTCATTTTAGGTATGGATTGACTTCATGCATATTATGCATCAATAGATTGTAGAACTTGAGTAGTCAAGTTCTAATTTCCAGTGTACCAGTTATAGAGTTGAAGAGCAGTTCAATAGTGCCTAAGGGTCATTTTATTTCGTACCTTAAGGTGAGAAAGTTAGTTTCCAAGGGTTGTGTCTATCACTTAGTCCGAGCTAATGACTCTAGTGTTGAGATACCTCATAATCAGTCAGTTCTAGTAGTAAAAGAGTTTCCAGAAGTCTTTCCAAATGATCTACCCAAAGTCCCTCCAAAGAGAGAAATAGACTTCGGTATAGATGTTCTTCCAAATACTCATCCTATATCTTTTCCACCATATAGAATGGCACCAACGGAGCTGAAAGAGTTTAAAGAGCAGTTGAAAGATCTTTTAGAGAAAGGTTTCATTCGACCAGGTATCTCACCTGGGGTGCTCCGGTCCCATTTGTGAGAAAGAAAGATGAGTCCCTTAGGATGTGTATAGATTTCCGTCAGTTGAACAAGATTACCATCAAGAACAAGTATCCTCTTTCGAGAATTGATGATCTTTTCGATCAGCTTCAGGGTGCTTTTTTTTTTCTAAGGTAGACCTCAGATTTGGCTACCATTAGTTGAAAGAGGGGATGTGATATTCCCAAGACAGCATTCAGGACCCGTTATGGTTATTATGAATTTTTTGTCATTTTTTTTGTTTGACTAATGCACCTGCAACGTTCATGGACCTTATGAATAGAAGTTTTCAAGCCTTATTTAGATATATTTATTATCGTATTCATTGATGACATACTAATATATTCGAGGAATCAGGATATCATGCTAGCTATCTCAGAATAGTTCTTCAGATTCTAAAAGATAGAGAGTTGTATGTCAAGTTCTCTAAGTGTGAGTTTTGGCTTGAGTCTATGGCATTCTTAGGCCACATTGTGTCTAGAGAGGGAATTAAAGTTCATACTCAGAAAAATTGAGGCAGTGCAGCATTGGCCTAGATCCACATCTCCAACTGATATTAGGAGTTTCTTAGGTTTGGTTGGCTATTATAGAAGGTTCGTAGAGGGGCTCTCATCCATTTCATACCCTTTGACCAAGTTAACTCAGAAGATATTGAAATTTCAATGGTCTAAAACTTGTGAGAAAAGCTTTTAGGAATTGAAAAAGAGGTTGACTATTGCCCTAGTTTTGACCTTACCAGAAGTTACTCAAGGTTTTCTCGTATATCGTGATGCATCCAGAGTTGGTTTGGGTTGTGTGGTAATGCAGAATGGCAAAGTTATAGCTTATGCCTCCAGATAGTTGAAAGTTCATAAGAAGAATTATCCAACCCATGATCTAGAGTTGGTTGCCATAGTATTTTCTTTGAAAATATGGCGTCCTTATCTTTATGGTGTTCATGTGGATGTGCTCACCGATCACAAAAGTCTTCAGTATGCATTTAGTCAGTAAGATCTTAATCTCAGACAAATGAGGTGATTAGAATTACTCAAGGATTATGACATGGGTATTCTTTATCATCCAGGTAAGGTTAATGTTGTTGCTGATACCTTGAGTAGATTATCTATGGGTAGCACCGCCCATGTTGAGGAAGATAAGAGAGAGTTAGCAAAAGATGTGCATAGACTTGCATGCTTAGGAGTTCGACTAATGGTTTCCACAAAAGGAGGAGTAGTGGTGATGAATGGGGCTGAATCATCATTAGTGTTACAAGTAAAAGAAAAGCAAGACCAAGACCTAATTTTGCTTGAATTGAAGGTAAACGTTCATAAGAAAAAAGTATTGGCTTTTGAACAAAGGGGAGATGACGTATTGAGGTATCAAGGTAGATTGTGTGATTGATTCCAAGGGTAATTAGGATGATCACCTACCTCTTATTGATTTTGATTACAACAATAGTTACCACTCTAGCATTCCAATGGCTCCTTATGAATCTCTTTATAGGAGAAGATCAGATCTCATATTGGATGGTTTGAAGTTGGTGAAGCAGGGTTGAAAGGACCAGATTTAGTTCATCGAGCTATGGAGAAGGTGAAAGTGATTCAAGAGAGGTTGAAAATGGCGTAGAGTCGTCAGAAATCCTACACTGATGTTAGGAGAAATGAGTTAGATTTTGAAGTAGATGATTGGGTATACTTGAAAGTTTCACCCATGAAAGGTGTTATGAGATTTGGTGAGAAGGGGACTAGGTATGTTGGCCCTTACAAAATATCGAAAAGGGTAGGTAATGTAGCTTATGAGTGGGAGCTACCACAAGAGTTAGCCGCGGTTCATTCGATCTTTCACATCTCCGTGTTGAAAAAGTGCATGGGCGATCCTTCATTGATCATACCAACTGAAGATATTGGGATCAAAGATATCTTATCTTATGAAGAGATTCCTGTCCAGATTCTAGATCGCCAAGTTCGCAAGTTGAGAACAAAGGAGGTAGCATCAGCTAAAGTTCTTTGAAGGAATCAGTTTTTTGAGGAAGCCACTTGGGAAGCTGAGGGGGTTATGAAGAATATATATACACACCTCTTTGAAACTGGAGAAATTCCAGACCAAGGTACTAATCCTTTTCTTAGTACTCTTTAATTATGAGATTGCATGTTGTATTTGCATTGCTTGTTGGGTGTTTGAGCTGAATGTTAGATGTTACACCCTTAGCCTACTAAGAGTAAGCTCATTCGAGGATGAATGTTCCCAAGGGGGAGATATTGTAACACCCCACAACTAGAAAGAAGTTTAAAATTGGAAATTGTCATTTTTAGAAAGAATATAAAAATCTGGAAATTTGTTAAGTGTGTTAAAGTTGAGTTTTTGGTCAACTTCAAATGATCATAAATTCTAGCTAAGGATGATTTAGGTGTGGTTCTAGATATTTTAGGAAATATCTTGGAATGATATTTCCAACGCCGCCGAGTTTGCGCAATTTCGAGTTCGGATGAGTGAGATATGCCCTTTGGAAGTTGGGTTGTTCGAATAAGGAAATGTCCAATCTGGAATTTTAAAGGGTGTTTTGGTATTTTCCTTACACAATTATTTAATTTCATTTTTGGGTAATTAATTGGAGTCTAAACTGATATTAGTCAGTTTACGCTTTTAGGAAAATAGTTAGGGTTTTGAGAAAAGAGAAAAGAAGAGGAGAAAGAAGGAAAGGAAGCAAGAATCGTCAAGATCTTCACAAATCGCGTGTGGATTTCGTCAAGGGGTGATCCCTACGAGGTATGTGAGTTCACACATCATTGGGTTCGTTCACCCACGCACCAAACATGTTTATTTCAGTATGATTTTCTTCCTAAAAGATTGAAACCTTGATGTTCTTGAGTTGCATTCTTGAATTTAGGATGAGATTGAGGAGTTCTTGAGAGTTAAGGTCGATTGTTAGAGTTGTTTTGAGTTATATTCCTGTGTATACATATTGGGTATCTGAATCGAAAGGTAATTTGAGAAAAAGAACCGAGTTTAGGCGAATTGGGGTCAGAAAATGAAGAAGGAACAAGTCGGGCAAATCTGGGTACCAGCTCCGCTTCGCGGACCTGTTCCTCAAGATTGGACAAACTTCTTCATGTCACGGATAGGTTACAGACCTCTTTGCCACAAAAGTAATTCGCAACCAAATATTTAAATACATCTACGCGCGCGAACCAGCTTTCAGACAGTGATTTCTTTATCTTTTCTCGCATTTAACTATCTAAAAACACTCTTAAACATCATGAGATCTTTCCTATCACAAATCAAATCCTTGAATCCAAAATTCAATTCAAGGATCAGCTAAGAGTCAAGTCAAGAGAAGTTAAGAGAAGTTAAGAGTCAAGTCAAGATAAGTTCATAGAGTTTTTCAAAAGTCTTTTACAAACGTTTTAACTTTGTTTTAAGACTTGAGTTCAAGTTGAGTAAATAGTAAAGAGTAAAGATTGAAGTTCATTTCTTCGAAAGTATATATGGACTATGTATTTCCCAAGGCTTTAAAATATTTTCACATTTAAACAAGAAAAGGAAACCTTGATTTCTAAAGAGCTTTTGAGCTAGTTTTTCAGTAAAGAGCCTTTGAACAAGTTTTTCAGTAAAAGAACCTTTGGGCTAGTTTTCAATTAAAGGGTAAATGCTTTCACAATAAAGCAAGAGAGGAAACTGAGATTTCCAAAATAGCCTTTGAACTAAGTTTTTGAGCAATTATCTCAAATCACAAAAAAAATATGTTTTTAAAACATAAGAGCTAGTATCATATTTTGGGAGTAGTATTGAGCACCGATATGGGGTAGAGTTTAGACAACTCACATCCCCCATAAACTATGTAACCACCATAGGTAGTAAAGGGTCATACTTTTTAGATGACTCCTTAGTGCTTTTAAGCGTGGACTAGTGGATCCACATAGTATTTCAAGTTCTATACTCATGGCAAGGTATAGGAAGGGCCTGACAGTGTGAGGAAAAACATTGTATCATCACGATAGCTCTTAAGTGATGGTTGTCAGTTAGAGAAACTCCCACAACAGTATTTTGTATTTTTATATATGATGAGCCCATAAATTGGACTCATTTAGGGCTATATTTTAATGGATAATGTGTCCTCAAATGCTTATTTTATCTCAATATCTGATGAAAACACTTAAGTTTCAGGTATTTGAAGTGTGATGGAAAGCATGGACACTACGTCGCAAAAAGGAACGAAACGACTGAAAAAAACGAAGAAATGAAAGCCTGAGGAACATTGAGTCCACTCGGCGAGCCACCAAAGGGTCTTTCTTCACCCTTTGTTCCAGTGTGTTGAGCCCTAAACAAAATGATCAAGTCGGTGGAAAAAGGGAGCAGTCGACACATCGCCGAGAAGTTTGGCGAAGCAGTACCATGCCGCCCAATGACCCAGAGCAAGACGATGCTAAAGGATGGTGCAAGGCAGTGATGAACTACACCAAAGGGCAAATCGCCGAGTTAATCAGTGATTCCAACTAACGACGCCGAATGATCCACTGTAGCACAAATTTATGAAATCTATAAATACTCATTGAGAGTTGTAGCTCAGTATGAGATTTTTAGTTGAACAATTATTATAATATTCATATAGAATAGTACTTTTTGAGGGTTTTGTAAACTTGAAGAATAAGAGGGCTTCATCTACAAGGATTTGGACTTGGGTCTGTTGGATTCTTCATTCTTGGCTTGTAACAAGACTTAAATCTTCATACCCATTTGAATGCAAGCTCATTTAGGTATAAATTTCTTTCTTTTGATGTGTGGCTAAAACCCCCAATTCTTGGGGTGTGATTTAGCGAATATAGGTTAAGATAATTGTTGGGTCTTACTTGCTGATAGTCTATTCGTAGTTTAAATGTGATTTCATTTAGTGGTTATGGATGAATTTAATGAATTTGTAGTTGCAAATACAAGTTTATTTATGTATTTTCGGCTTGCTTGAGAGAGAGGTCATAAAACTAAGACCACTAGATTGATGGCCAGTGTGAGTGGGTCGACATGAGGTTCAGCTCGAGAGAGTGAACCCTAGTCCCATGTCCACACACTTAGCTCGATAGAGTGAGTGGGTTAAGGTGTAGGATGGTCTTCATGCGGCAAGTGGGTGTCCGAGAGGAATGCATTTGAAACTGGGTAAGTTGCTCGAGAGAGAGCTTATCCCTATAAAGCTTAGCCTAGTCACAATTACTCTATAAATCTTCTATTGAAAGTATGTACCCAATAATCTAGCTTAACCCGTATTCCCATCACATCCCAAGGATCCCCTCTCATTACTTTGAAAACCTTGTTTATTTTGCTGTTTTTGCTTACTAGTGACAAAACCTCATTGTTAATTGACACTCTTGTGTCCTCCTTTGATTTACAATGTTTTTAATCGTTAATGTCTTTAGCTATGATTATTTAGAACTAAATTTTATTTCTCTATTAATTCTCAAAACCACTCATTTGGGAATGATCCCAACCCTTGGTTTGGTTATTCTACTATTGCACGATCGTAGACACTTGCATCGAAAGTTATGTCCTTGACTACGCAAACATTAAAATAGCACCGCTACCGGGGAGTAGTGTTATTCGAGAATTCCTAGATTAGTAGAATTTTTGTTTTTCTTAGTTGTAGTCTACTAGCTTAATTTTCAGTTTTGTTTTGATTGTTTGTGTGTTTCAATAGACATATGAGTGTGAACGGTGAAAATAGCTGCCAAGCAGGCCATCCAGCGGGTTATGCTTTTCATCGAGACGATATTGATGATATTAATAGTGTGTACAATCCTGCCCAAGTGGGTGAGATGGGTGCAATTTGCATACCACAAGCAGATAGAAGTGCAACATTTGAAGTTGCTAGCACAACACTCTATCTCATACATTCAAGAGGTTTATATGGAGGGTTAGAGCATGAATATTTGTATGAACATATACGAAGCTTCATAGAAGTATGCACCCCTTTGTCATTCAAGAATCTATTGCAAGACTTCATACGGCTTCGCTTAATTCCATTATCATTAACCGGGGGAGCCACTAAGTGGTTGGTCGAGCTTCCTAAAAACTCCATCAAGTCATGAGAGGAGTTGGTTACGATTTTTCATGAAAGATTCTTCCCTCCATCAAAGATGATGAAACTGAGAGATGACATTCAAAATTTTAATCCAAAGGAGGGCGAACCAATTCACGAATCATGGACAAGATTTAAGAGATTTTTGCAAAAATGTCCAATGCATGGACTGCAGAGTGAGTTATTACTCCAATACTTTTAGCGTAGTCTGGATTCGATTAATAAAGGGATAGCTGATCAACTGGTGCAAGGAGGAATAATATTATAATCAATTGAAGTAGCCTCATTCCTCCTAGATGGCATGACTAGAGTAAATCAAGCATGGTACACAAAAGATGACCAAGTTTCCCCACTGTGCTCAGATTAACACAAGAACAACTCAATAAAGAAAGAGAGAGGGACGAAAACATCAAAAGATGTTGTCTCAAATGGAAGTGATACAAGAGCACATGAAGAGGACGTATGGAGTATTTCAAGTTGAGGAGGTTTTTTATTCTGGCTACTTAAGACCAGGGGATAATCAAGGTTGGAACTCCAAAAGCGTTAAGGGGGGTTCTTCATTCAATTACTTAAGACCGGGGGAGAATAAATGTTGGAACTCCACAAGATGTGAGGAGGGTTTCCACCCACGCTATCAACAACAGCGGGGAAATCAAGGTTGGAACCATTATAGGAGTGAAGAACGAAGGAGGTATTGCCATGATTGGGCAGAGCAAGATGACCATGAGAAAGACCACACTCAATTGAGTGAAAGCCAGAAATCAAAAGGGATGGAAGTAGTCCTCGGGTAAAAGATCTATTGTCACACATACTTGATAAATTGAGGGCTCTGATGATTTGCTAAAAGGGATGAAAGATGACTTTTCATCATTGAACAGTAAAGTGAATTCTCATGATGATGCCATCAAAACACTAGAAGGTCAATTAAGTCTATTATCAGCTCAATTAACATCCAAGACACTGATGGAAGATAATGAAAGAGGCTTGGTTGTAGTTACCCGTAGTGGAAAGGTGGGAAAAGAGAATGTGATGGAGGATGAGGACCCTCGAATGCAAGAAGAGAGCCAGGGTATAGAGGAACGAGAATTTCCTTTTCCGCTAAACCTTGCCAAAGAACCACAAGAGGATGCAGGGCAACATGTTCAAGTTCCTAAAGTCATGCACCCTTTACCCAAAATACCTCCACCATTTCCTCAACGTTTAAAAAAGAAAAATGAAGATGAGAAGTTCAAAAAAAATTGTCAGTATTCAAGAGCTTATCAATTAACCTTCCTCTGGTGGAAGCATTGTTGGAAATGTCGGGATAGGCTAAATTCATGAAAGAGCTGGTTACAAAGAAAAGGAGCTTGTAGTATGAAACGATTGAGGTGCCCCATAGTTGCAGCACAATTATGACAAATGAGTCAATCACTAAGAGAGAAAATCCTAGGGCATTCATAATTCCATGCACAATTGGTATGCTCCAATTCGCTAAAACTTTGTGCGATTTAGGAGCAAGCATTAACTTGATGCCCTATGTAATATACAAGCAACTTGGTTTGGGTAAACCAAAGGCAACCACAATGAGACTCTTTATGGTTGATCAATCAATCAAGAACCAAGTGAGGATACTCTTTGACATATTGGTAAAAGTAGATCGGTTCATTTTTCCGGCTGATTTTGTGATTCTAGATTGTGAGATTGATGCTAAAATCCCCATTATTTTGGGAAGGCCATTCTTAGCTACTGGGAGAGCATTTATGGATGTCGAGAGCGGGAAATTGAAGTTTTGTGTGAACAATGATGAGGTGACCTTCAATATCTATAAATCCATGAAGCAACCAATAAATATCCATGTGGTGTCTACTAAGGATTTTTGAATGAGACAGTGGCAAGTGTGAGCCATTTAATGCGCAAGAATGAACCCCTTGAATCTGTACTTGCCAATTATGATGAATTTGAAGTTCACGGCTATGAGGAAGTGGTAGCTGCCTTATCAGGGTTAGGAGTATATTCAAAGAATCCAATCAAGTTGGATATCGATCAGAAAAACAGAGAAAGTCCTCCTGCAAAGCCATCAACAGAAGAACCACCGAATCTGGAGTTAAAATCCCTACCCCTCATCTCAAATATGCCTTTTTAGGAGCGAATAATACTTTATTAGTGATTATCACAACTGATTTGCTTGAAAGGCAGGTGAAATTGCTTATTGAAGTACTGCGGAAGCAAATAAAAGCTATTGGATGGACAATAGCTGATACAACATGAATTCCTCTTGGCATTTGTACTTAAAAGATTCGGCTCGACAGTGAATGTAAACTTAGTGTGGAGTATCAACAGAGATTAAACCCTCCAATGCAAGAAGTGATGAAAAAGGAGATCATCAAGTGGCTAGATGCGGGAGTGATCTACCTTATTGCAGATAGTAAGTGGGTAAGTACGGTGCAATGTGTACCAAAGAAAAGAGGTATAACCGTAGTCCCTAATGCAAAAGGAGAACTTTTGCTGACAAGACCAGTGACTGGGTGGAGAGTATGCATGGACTATCGAAAGCTTAACT
This sequence comes from Solanum commersonii, assembly GCA_029007595.1. Classification (NCBI taxonomy): domain Eukaryota; kingdom Viridiplantae; phylum Streptophyta; class Magnoliopsida; order Solanales; family Solanaceae; genus Solanum; species Solanum commersonii. The sequence goes on from JAJTWQ010000214.1 coordinate 607,168, forward strand.
TATGGACCGAGAAAAGCCATTTTCCAATGCCTTTTATGGACCAGATGCTTGACTGGTTATCAGAAACAGGGTGGTATTGTGTTTTGGATGGGTACTCTGGTTACAATCAAATCTCTATTTTGTCGGAAGACCAAGAAAAAACAACTTTCACTTGCCCTTATGGAACATTTGCATCCCAAAGAATGCCATTTGTACTATGTAATGCCCCATCCATATTTCAACGTTGCATGTTGTCTATCTTCGCAGATATGGTCAAAGATTCTATGGAAGTATTTATGGATGAATTTTCAGTCGTAGGGGATACGTTTGAAAAGTGCTTAACACACTTAGGGAAAGTGCTTCAAAGATGCGTGGAAACAAACTTGGTATTAAATCAAGATAAGATGTTGAATGTGATGAAGGAAAACATCGAAATGCTAAATGAAGTGTCAACCTCTCACTCCATGACTATTCAGCTATAAGATGCTCAAATCGGCCATTTGATATCAGTTCATTACCCACCATTCACCGAGGACTCGTCTAATTACAACATGGGCGACTTTGAGGATGAAGAATAGTTGAAGACTTGCGTCGTGCCATGACGTTAACTAAGGCGCTGTTTGGGAGGCAACCCAAAACCCCTTAATATTTTATATTTGCGTATTGGTAAAATAATAGTGTGCGTTTATACAAGTTGAAGTGTGAGAAGGTGTTAGAAAAAGTGTTGGGTGGCAAGTAACAGGTCCAGTCGGCGAGTCGCAAAGAGGTCGGCGCACCAAATCGATTTTGTCGTTTGACTCAAGATAGCTTCAAATTGGAGTTTGTAAAATTCGGCGAGCCTAGAAAAGTATTGGAGAATCGCCAACCATATCGGTGACCCTGATGTTTACCGTCGTTTGAACGTTCAAATTTGTTGGGGAAGTTCTTTAAAACTCGGCGAAGTAAACAGTTGTTCGGCAAAACACCAACTGACTCAGCAATCAAGACTATTGCTGCCGAATGAGCATGAATTGGACAGTTTGCAAGCCAAAAGGGTTAAAATTCTATAACTTGTTCACTTTTACATGCTTTCATTCCTCCAAGTGCATCTTTGCACACTAACTTCGATATATTCCTACATTACCTAAGTACTCAAAATATGGATTGCACTTTAAATTGGTCAGTGCAAAAGGGTGGTTGTGAAGCATTCGAGAACGTGGGTTGAGAATAGACGCATTGGGCTACCTAGAAAAGCTGTGGAGAGTTTGAGGAACCACTTAGCGGTCTGCTTAACGTCCCTACCTCAAACATGCTACCCCGACAGATGAGGCAACATCTTAACCAGGATTATCCTTTGCCTCCCTCTCTATTATTCTCTATTTGTACTTTCAGATGTTTGTTATTTTACATTTGAGGACAAATACATTTTATTTGTGGTGGGGTGAGGCGCACCGTTTGTGCTACTTTTGTTCGTGTTTTGTGTATTTATTTGGGCTGTTCTGTTTAAAATTGTGTTTTATCAATTTCTGTGGATGTTTGAGCTTACGACTCCTTTTGTTTTAAATTGCAAAATGATTTTGACCCTTTCGAATTTTTTTGAATTTTTCACACATTTTTGCCACCTCTCATGTGTTGAATGTGGCTGTTCTTTTGCAAAATTTAAGTCTCGGTTCTGATCAAAACCGATGACTTGAATAGTGCTCTCAATTGAACGAATATGAATGCACGGCTACGACGAGGCCAAATGAAGTTGCATAGACAATATGTGAACTTTTTGCATCTCATTGTGGTTAGCCATTTATCAAATTGATTCTCTTGTGATGATCATTGCACATTAGCGAAAGTGTGGAGTTTTGTTTAACTTATTGTGGCAATGCCTAGTGTGATGATCTTACCTATGAACTATACATGATAGATCCTAGAATTTGCCCCGTTGGTCCAGTCAACTAAGTGATGATATCTCTTGATATGATCTTAGGAAACTTCGAGGAGTGTGAACCAATTTGACATATACCTCTTTTGTGACCCACCTTGTGAGTGTGATTTCCTCTTGAACACCCCTTGAGCCTTACCTTTCTTTGGAAGAAACTTGATGAAAACTAGACCTTTCTTAATCCATCACCCATAATCCTCATGAAGTTGTGGTTAGTTGAATAGCCAACTTAGGCCAAAAGCCTAAGTTGGGGGTGTGGTGAAAAGAAAAAGGTGAGTCAAGAAGTGTAAGAAAGTCCCTCCTACCCATGGTTTTAAGAAAAATGGAACCCCTCCATATAAAAAAAAGAGAAAGAAAAAGAAAGTTGTTGAATAAAGTGCGAAGAGATAGGGTTCCCAAATAATCCATGGAAAGTGAATAATAGGATGACTTATGAGCACTAAAGATAATGATGAAGGAAAAGGAAAAGAAGTGTTGTGAGCACCACATTTCATGAGGATGAAAGTCACTAAGCCCAAATAACCATACCTTTACACTCAACCCCATTATAAGCCTTGAAAATACCTTTTTGATCTTGAGTGAGCTAAAACAAATGTTGATTGGAAAATACAGACAAATCTATGGGTGAAATTATGCATTATGTTCTTCTTTGTGAGTGTGAGAAATTCATCTGATTCCAAAGCTTTAAATTGTGAAACCATTGTGTGAACATAGAATCATTCTTTGTGTGAGGGCATTTGAACACTATAGTTGAGCTTGAACTTGCATTTGAAGCAAGTATTGTGAGCATGAGATTTGTTGATATTAGTGAGTCACAACTTGAATCTTTGAGGGCACATTTGATCTTTGCATAAGTAAATTGAGTCTTGTTGTGTGCATTCATGATTGAGTCTTGTGTAGCACTATTCAAGACACCCTTTTTGAATAGTTAAACTTAAGTTTGCTTGAGGACAACAAAAAGTTTAAGTTGGGGGTGTTGAAGAGCCCATAAATTGGACTCATTTAGGGCTATATTTTAATGGATAATGTGTCCTCAAATGCTTATTTTATCTCAATATCTGATGAAAACACTTAAGTTTCAGATATTTGAAGTGTGAAGGAAAACATGGACACTACGTCGCAAAAAGGAACGAAAAGGCTGAAAAGAATGAAGAAATGAAAGCGTGAGGATTACCGAGTCCACTTGGTGAGTCGCCGAAGGGTCTTACTTCGCCTTTTGTTCCAGTGTGCTGAGCCCTGAAGAAAAGGATCAAGTCAGCGGAAAAAGGGAGCAGTTGACACATCGCCAAGCAATTCTGCAAAGCAGTACCATGCCGCCCAATGACCCAAAGCACGACGATGCTGAAGGATGGTGCAAGACAGCGATGAACTAAACCAAAGGGAGAATCGGCAAGTTGATCGGCGATTCCATCTAACGACGCCGAATGATCCGCTATAGCACAAATCTGTGAAATCTATAAATACTCGTTGAGAGTTGTATCTTAGTATGAGATTTTTAGTCAAATAATTAATATAATATTCATATAGAATAGTAATTTTTGAGGGTTTTGAAGACTTGAAGAAGAAGAGGGTTTCATCTCCAAGGATTTGGACTTGGGTCTCTTGAATTCTTCATTCTTGGCCTGTAACAAGACTTAAATCTTCATACCCATTTGAATGCAAACTCATTTAGGTATAAATTTCTATTTCTTGATGTGTGGCTAAAAACCCCAATTCTTGGGGGTGTGATTTAGCGAATATGGGTTAAGATAATTGTTGGGTCTTGCTTGTTGATAGTCTATTCGTAGTTTAATTATGATTTCGTTTAGTTATTGTGGATGAATTTAATAAATTTGTAGTTGCAAATACAAGTTTATTTATGTGTATTCGGCTTGCTCGAGAGACAGGTTGTAAAACTAAGACAACTAGATTGATGGCCATTGTGAGTGGGTCTACATGAGGTTCAACTCGAGAGAGTGAACCCTAGTCCCATGTCCACACATTCAGCTCGAGAGAGTGAGTGGGTTAAGGCATAGACTGATCTTCATGCGATAAGTGGGTATTCGAGAGGAACACATTTGAAACGGGGTAAGTTGCTCGAGAGAGAGCTGATCCCTCTTAAAGCTTAGTCTAGTCACAATTACTCTATGAATCTTTTATTGAAAGCATGTACCCAATAATCTAGCTTAACCTGTATTCCTGTCACATCCTAAGGGTCCCCTCTCATTGCTTCGAAAACCTTGTTTATTTTGTTGTTTTTGTTTACTAATGACGAAACCCTAATGTTAATTGACACTCTTGTGTCTCCCTTTTATTTACAATATTTTTAATCATTAATATCTTTAGCTACAATTAGTTAGAACTAAATTTTATTTCTCTATTAATTCTCAAAACCACTTCCTTCGGAATGATCCCAACCCTTGGTTGGGTTATTATACTATTGCACGATCGTAGACACTTACATCGGAAGTTGTGTCCTTGATTACACAAATATCAATATACATCAATTTGTATTTTCATATACAAACAGAGTTCATATTGTATCTTTGCATACATACAAAGTTATTATTGTATTTCTAAATACACAGAGTTGAAAACCATGTTTTAAAGCTTTTCTTTATAGTGCATTTATTTACATTGCTTTATATTGAGATCAGTTTAGTTCAGTTCAGTACAGTTGAGACCAAGTTTGTTTCTTCAGATTCCTTTCAAGCCTATGTTATGTTTAGCATTTCAACTCGCATACTCGTACATTCAATGTACTGATGCCAGTTGGCCTACATCATTTTATGATGCAGACGCATGTAACCAGGATCAGCATCCAGTGCCTCGTTGATCAGGTTGAGCACTCAGAGTTAATTGGTGAGCCTCCTAGCTTTCTAGAGGATCATTTTTATTGCTTTCAGTATTTTAGTTTATTAGGATGTCGTGGGTCTTTTTCCGACATCCATCTCAGTTTTAGAGGCTTCATAGATAGACAGTCAGTTAATTCATTTGTCATTATCTTGTTATTGGCTTATGTTCAGATTTGAGTTGCCACTTTGGCTAAGTAAATGTTAATTTCTAAAGCATTATGAGTTAAGTTTGAGACAGTTGAGTTATCTTTCATTTGAGTTCTTTTCTTAATGCTTAAAGTCTTTCGCTGAGTAAGTTAGCCAGGCCAAGGGTTCGCTTGGGGCTATCAATGGTTATCGAGTGCCAGTCCTGCCCAGGGTGTAGGCTCGGGGCATGACAATTCCTTTCCCGAGTTCAAAAGAAGACAATAAATTTATTCTAATGGTGATCAAACATCAATATAGTAATCACAAGAATATAAGAACAACCAATATGATAAACAATTATGCAGATTCAAAATCACTAAAAAATCATTTTGTGAGTAAATATAATCTAAGAACGAGAAGTTTAACTCCACATAGACATAGAACAATTACAGCCAATCATTCAAAGAAAATATGTAAAATAAATAATAGAGAAGAAAAGATGAAACCCTAAATCAAAAGTTAATTTCTACATTGTATCCTCCTCCCTTAATAATTATTATTATGGACTATTTATAGATGTAGGAAACCTTAAATAAAATAACTTAGTCCAAATCAAATTAGGAACCCAAAACCAAACGGAATTGGATTCCGTTTGAAACACTGCTTCGTTCGCCACCTTCAGTTAGAAGTTCCTTCAAATGTTGACACTTGGCACCAGGTATGTTTTCAATCCAATTTATGATTATTTGCAACTTTTATAAAATATATATTATTATATTCAATTTAATATATTAAGCTGTCTGCTTGATTTCCTTTTTCAACCTTCCATCTTTAATTTGTTTTAGCTCCAAACTTCTTCATATTCACACCAATTTAATCCTACAAATAAAATATATTATTAAGCACAATCCAAAAAATCCATGCTCAAAAATGACAAATATAAATAATAAATGTGAGGCAAATAATAATTTAAAATATGTATTTTGGCCTCACATCAGGTTCCACGGTAAATTTGAGTACTGCTTTCCATCCTCAGACTGATGGTCAAGCGGAGAGTATGATTCAGACTTTAGAGGATATGTTGAGGGTGTGTGATCAATTTCAAGAGTAACTGGGATGATTGCTTACCTCTCATCAAGTTTGCTTATAACAATAGTTATCACTCTATCATCTAGATAACTTCTTATGAGACTCTTTATGAGAAAAGATGTAAATCTCCTATCAGATGGTTTGAGGTTGGTGAGGCTGGGTTGATAGGACCAAACTTTTTTCATCAAGCTATGGAGAAAGTGAAGATCATTCAAGAAAGGTTGGAAACATCGCAAAGTCGTCAGAAATCCTATACCGATGTTAGGAGAAGAGACTTAGAGTTTAAGGTCGATGATTGAGTTTCTTTGAAGGTTTCACCCATGAAGGGTGTCATGAGATTTGGTAAGACGAGGAAACTTAGTACCCGGTATATTGGTCCTTACAGGATATCCAAGAGGATTTGCAATGTAGCCTATGAGTTAGAGCTACCGCAAGAGTTAGCAGCAGTCCATCCGGTGTTTCACATTTCAATGTTGAAGAAGTGTATGGAAAATCCTTCACTTATTATACGCACTAAAAATATTGGCATTAAGGACAACCTATCTTATGAGGAGGTACCCGTTCAGATTCTAGATCGTCAGGTTCACAAGTTAAGAACCAATGAGGTAGGATCAGTCAAGGTCTTATGGAGGAATCAGTTTATTGAGCAAGCTACTTAGGAGGCTGAGGAGGATATGAAAAAGAGATACCATCATCTCTATGATTGTGTTATATTGCATGTTGAGTGTTTGAGTTGGGTGTAGATATTTCCACCCTCATTTCTATTTTAGAGTGATCTCATTCGAGGACGAATGTTCCCAATGAGGAGATACTGTAACATCCCATCTAAGAAAGAACTAGATTTAGAAAAAACATTTTAGAAAGAATTTTTTTGCAAGTTATGCTAAGCTATGAGTTTTGGTTCAACTTCAAACGACCATAACTTTTAGTACAGGATGAGTTCGGTGGCCTATTAGATATAAAATGAAAGGTCTTGGAATCCTCTTTCAAAACGACACTGAATTTTCAAAGTTTTGAGTCCGGATGAGGGAGATATGCCCGTTTAAATTTAGCCTGTCCAGTTAAGGAAAGTTACCCAGATTAATAAGGGGTATTTTGGTCTTTTCCTTACCCCATTAGCTTAAAACGAATTTAGTAATATTTTTGGGGTCAACTCTGACATGGGTCAGTTTTCATATTCCCAAATACGCTTAGGGTTTTAGAAGGGAGTTCAAGAAGAGAAAAAAGAAGAAAAAGAAGAACGATCGAGGTTTTTTGCGATTCGAGGATTTGTTCGCCAAATTGAGGTATGTAACTTTTCATAGTATTGAGTTCGTTAACTCACACGCCAATGATGATTTACTTATTCAAATTCATCCATAAATGTTGAAGGATTTAAGTTCTTGATAGTGTTCTTGAACTGTTGCTTTCGTTCATGAATTAAGATGGGTTTGATGAGTTCTTAAGGTAATTGTATTGAGTTTGAAAGTTCTTTTTGAGTGGATTCTTGTGTACATGCATTAGTTAATTGAATCTAAGAAAAATTTGAGAAAAGAAATCGATTCTAGACGAGTTAGGACCTGAAAACAAGAAGAAAAATTCGTCGGAAAGTTCTAGGGAAGGGCTGGGGCGCCGCGCCCTAGCAGTGCACAAGATTAGTGTCTCTGAAGTTCAGGGGCTGGTGCCCCACACCAGCAGTGCGCCAGGGTCGCCTGCCCCCACCCTTTTTCCAACATTTGCTCCGTCTAAGATCTTTTAAAGTATACCTTTGCTCTCTATTGATTCTAAGTACTCTAAACTACATCTAAACATTGAGAAATCATTCATAACATGAATCATAACCTTGAATTCATAATTCAAATTCAATTTCAAGGTAGAGTTAAGAGCCAAGTCTTGAGAGTTCTTTTGAGTCATTTTAAGAAGTCTTTTACAATCTTTTAAAACTCTTTTTAAGACTTGAGTACTTGAGTTTTAAGATGAGGAGAATTGAGTTCATTTTTTTCAAAATGATATATGGGAACTAAGTATTCCCAAAAGTAAATGTTTTTACATTTAAGATGAGAGGAAATACCGATTTCCAAAAGAGGTCATGAGAAGTTTTGAGCACTATCTCTTTTTAGACAAATATTTTGAGTAATAATCTCAAATTTGATGAAGAGGAAATGTTTTTAAAAAAACATATGATCTAAGTTATATTTTGGGAGTATTATTAAGCACCGATATAGGGAGAGTTCAAATAACTCACAGCCCCCATAAACCATGTAGCCAACGTGGGTAGAAAGGGTCACACTTTCTAGATGAATCCTTATTTCTTTTTAAGCATAGATTAGTGGATCCACTTAGTGAGTAGTCCCATACCCCGACAAAGTATAGGATAGTTCTAGCAGCGTGGGCGAGACGTTGTATCATCACATAGCTCATAGTAATTGTTATCGGTTAGAGAATCTCCCAAATAGAGTTATTTTGTATTTTTACATACAAAAATAGTTATTTTATATTTTTACATACAAACTGAGTTATTATTGTATTTTTTTAATACACTGAGTTGTTATCTACTATTGTAAATGCTTTATATAAACTGCATCTTTATTGTTGTTTTTATATTGCATTAAGTTGAGTATCCATGAGTTGAGGTTGAGTTGAGTAGAGTTGAGGTAAGTATGTTTCCTTCTTTCCAAAGTTCAAGCTTTGATGTTATGTTTAGTTTTCCCCTTTTATGCTCGTACATTCAATGTACTGATGCCATTTGGCCTGTATCGTTTTATGATGTAGATACAGGAGATTAGGGTCATCAACAGGTGATTCGTTGATACCATTCGCAGTTCCAGAGTTGTTTGGTGAACCTCCTTGCTTTCAGATGATCCTTTAGTATTTCTATTATGTCATGTTATTTCATTTTTGTAGTTTTGTTAGGATGATCAGGGGTCGTGTCCCGACATCTCTCATAGTATTAGAGTCTTCATAGATAGATAGACAGTAGTAGTTCATGAGTCTCTTTCATTTCAAATGTTAATTTTCTATACTTGAGTTGCCTCTTTTGTCCAGTGAATGTTTTTAAACATTATGAGTTATTTCTTTTAAAGATTTGAGCAAAGTTTTCTTTTGAGGTTTTTTTATGGTTGAATAAGTATTCCTCTAAGAGTTAAGCGAGGCCAATAATTCACTTGGGGCTAGCAATGGTTCTCGAGTGCAGTCGCGTCCAAGGTGTAGGCTCGGGGCATGATAGAAAACCTCTTTGGTGCGAAGAGTAAAAACCACAAGGACAATTCTCCACTATAATCAACAAGATTTACAAAGTGTTCTCCAAAATGATCACCAACAAAGTGCCAAACAATGAGCAACACAACTACAAGATAGCACCAAAAACTAGAGAAATGAAAGGAGTAAAATCACCACACCGCAACTACTGTTCACGAGCTAAAATTTGGAGATGTAGGACCCCAAATCACCCTCTCTCAATTCCCAATCAAAGATTAAGTTGAAAGAAACAAGCTATCCAAAAAGTAGCTTAATTGGACTAGAAACGAAACGAGAATTGCGATTTGAAATCAGCTGCTAGGGTTTGTGTGAAATCTGCACTCTCTCACTTTTCTCTCTATATGACTGTTGATCCAACTCTTGTGATTCTTCAAAATAAGACCTAAAAGAAAATCTTACATATGCACCATAATATTGGGCTTATGGGAAAAATGAGCTAGTCCAGATTGAGCTTTTATTTATCCACACAAGTAGATGCATTTTCTTGACAAATGGAATATCTTTCATCTTGTCTTTCCAAGTATGATAATTACTATCATTCAAACAAACCATCTTGTTCATATTTGACTCCGTCATTCAAATAGATAATCAACAACAACCTTATGTTGTGATACTACTTTGTTGGAAAAAGCAATCACAAATAAATGTGCACGACAGAGCAATAGCGGAAGAAAACCCAAGTCAAAACTTTTCTTTCTATTTGAACCAAGATAAGACAAAATAATGCAAGAACAAAACTGTTTGTGCAGCAAACAAAACAACCAAGCAAGAAAAATAAATCAACACACGAAACACCAAAGTTTAACGTGGGAAACCTCTTCAGTGTGAAGAGTAAAAACCACAAGGCCAAAGCTCCACTATAATCAACAAGAGTTACAAAGTTTTCTCCAAAAGGGTCACCAACAAAGTGACAAACAATGAGCAACACAACTACAAGATAACACAAAAAACTAGAGAAATAAAATGAGTAAAATCACCAAACCACAACTACTGTTCATGAGCTAAAATCTGTAGCTATAGGACTCCAAATCACCATCTCTCAGTTCCCAATCAAATATTAAGTTGAAATAAATAGGTTATCAAAAAATCAACTTAATCAAACAAGAAACGAAGCAGGAATCATGATTTGAAATTGGTTGCTAGGGTTTGTACGAAAATCTGCACTCTCTCACTTTTCTCTCTATATAGTTGCTGATCTAACTCTTGTGATTCTTAAAAATAAGACCTAAAAGAAAGTCTTACATATGCACCATAATATTGAGCTTATGGGGAAAGTGGGCTAGTCCAGATTCGGCTTTTATTTATCCACATAGGAAGGGAAAAAGACCTAAAACCAACAATTTGAAGGCAATTTCCAAAACTTGAATGACCATTTAGGAAACTAACTCTCGAAAAATGTTTTGCAACAAATATCAATACTCTCTCTATTCGTATTTATGTCTTTTACGATTATTATATACCTTTGAGAGAGACATTTAATATCAATCATAAATGTACTTGTTCAAATTATCCTCTCCGGTCCTTCTTCCTTAAACATTTAATAGTCCACCAAATGTAGTAGTAAGTAGGGGTGTCAATAGTACAGTTTAGTCGGTTATTTTAAAAAAATTATACCATTTCAATTTTTCAGTTACTTTATAATATATAACTAAAATTAAATTTTTTAAAACCATTCCAATCATATCGATTTGCTCTTCGGTATCGGTACGGTTCAATTAATTTTTGGTTTTTTTTTTTACTTTTAAAATATCACCTTACTTTAACTCTTCATCTAGAAAACAATAATGTAAAACCTTGTTGCCATATTGTTTGATATTAAATGTTTAATAGTAGTGTTTGCATAGGTTTTATTGTATTGTTTGATAGAGTATCTATTGCAATATCATTTAATTTTAAACTTAATTAAGTAAAGGTTAATTAAAGAGCAAAGACCCAAGTTGTCTAGTCACTAGAGGCCTATGATCTAGTTTATATTTATATTTAAAAATTATTAGAAAATATATTTATATATTAAATTTAACATATTGTTAATATATAAAATATATTTACATACATGTAAAGTTGTTCGGTTCGGGAATTTTTTAGTTTTTTTCATAAATTAAAAAGATCATCCCAATTGTTCGGGACGGTTATATACTTCAATAAAAGTTCACTGTTTTATTGAAAAAATAACATAAATTGGTTCAGTTCGGTTAGTTTCGATCGGTTTGGTCGATTTTTCATATTCTTTTGACACCCCTAATTGTAAGAACAATTTTGAAAAGTCAAAAATAAATAAAAACAAATTTAATGATTTTTGAAATGTCAAATATTTTGAATGATCACCAATAATATAACGACCTGTCTGGTCGTTTTGAATATTAACACCTTTTTCTTCAAAGTGACACTTCTCAGGTTTAACATGTGATCTATATGTGATATATAACTTATGGAGCCATATGTCAACCAAGATGTTTCGCAGTAAAGAAAAATCAAAATTAGAAAGTTGAAAGCTTGAGAGTTGACCAACGTCAACACTCGAGGTAAACAAGCTCGGAATTGAAGTTTAAAAGTTTCTATAAGTTTGAATGCTAATTATTAGGATTTCATTAGATAATTTGGATTCCCGAACCTTTTGTGATGTAGACCCTAAATTTAAAATTAGTGAATTAAAAGATTAAGAGTTGACCACGATTAAATATATGACTAGGTGACCCTGAATTGATGATTTGAGTATTCCGTTAGGTTCTCAGGGCATTTTGGAGTGATTTACATCTTGAGGGGCTTGGGTGAAATTCAAAATAAAGCCACAAGCCAGGTTGTTATGGAATTGGGTCTCATTTGTCGATATCTAGTGAGTCTCATTATATGCGATCCACTAGACACATTTTTCAAGAAGGCTAGGGCTGTTAATTTTGCATTTGTGGATGGGTTTTGTAATACAAATTTTCATCTACTTCAAGTTGTCAGTAGTAGGTATTCTTTTCCTCTATACCCTCCAAAGGAATAAATTAATTTTGCTAGTTTTCCATATGTACTCATAAGTCATAACCCTTCCTCTTCTCGAGTTATGCCTCAACAGTTCTCATACTATCTTATAGTACTTCACACCAGAGGACTCCTTAGCTTATTAAAGGCTCATCTCTAATAAATTTCATACTTTATTGTTCTTCTAATTAAAGTACTTAATTTTATATGATTAGTAAATGAATTTCATTTGTTAACTATATCTACAAAATACTCTCCCTACCTAGCTCTATTAAATGTCAAACATTGGTAAAAATGAGTTGGAGTTGAAACGAGTCCAGATCTAGGATCCAACTTTTGACTCTGGCTCTCACCTCTGATTCGAGATTTAATTTTGACCTCGTTCACTTATTTTTTAAAATAATATTTGTTAGAAAAACATGAAAAATAAAATTCCTTCGTACCAAACACACCCTAAAAAGAGCAAAAGAACAAGAAAAAATCTAGCTATAGAAATACATATTTCTCTACATAAGAAGCAAGAGATAATATGGTTAATATGAACACCCATATTATCCATTGAGTTTACTCATATTTATCCATATTAGATATTGGTTGAGTAGAATATTTAATTCATTTTCATCTGACTCAGTTTTGACCGACCCATATTTGATTCGATCCGTCAATTTACCACCGCTATTTGTAAGTGAAAAACTAAATCCATCAATCAAGTGACGATTATTGTACTTGCAATCACGAAAACTATCAATTAACTTAATATATATAATTCTACTAATTGTGAAGGGGATATATATGTCACATTTTCCCACCAAGAATACATCATACAAAATTGCAATACTCAAAGTTTTTTTATGTGATCATTCAACTGGAGTTTTGTCAAACATATCATTATTTATTTCTTTGCGAAGAAGTAAACGTGATTACATTACTTGTAAAATTAAAATTCCAAGCATGTAAACCCAAAAAAGTCCTGCAAAATAGTGTTGATTGAAATATGTCCTTTGTTATATATATATATATATATATATATACATTTCACAGTATCCTCATTTTTTTTTCGATTCTAAGCATAAGAGATGTCATATATCATGCCACTTAACTAGCCTAAATAAAGTAAATAGGGATCCACATATCTGACTTAATTAGAAATCTGATCAAGAGTACTTAAACATCAAATAGAAGTAAAAGAAGTCAAAAGAGGATAGAAATGAAAAAAATCAGAATGAGACATCACTCAAGGGGTTAGGTGCATTGTTAAACTTTTTAGATTCACTGAAATAAACAGTTCAATTCACTTCTATGCATCAAAGATCAGCAACACAAAAGACCATTCGATGTGTCGCCAAGTATTTTGACGAAGACAAAATTTATCACCTAAAGTTACAGTTGCCTAAAAAGCATTTCAAATGCACAAGACAAAATGACGAAGTGAAAGCTTAATTTGGTGCATCGTTGAATGCTTTGGCGAGCCCGATCGAGATTGTCAAAATGGCATCGATGACAAATTTGTGAATATTTTCTATGGAGTATAAATAGAATTGGTGAACAGAGAATTGGTAGTTTTTCTCTTTTCATAATTCTAAGAACATTCTTTGCAGACCTTAATTGGAAAAGGTTGTACTAGCGATTGGTGGAAAAAAAATTTGGCGAACCCAGGATTTAAAGTTACTGGGGCACCACAAGAGTTAAGAAGGCTGATTTTTAAAGGCAAAAAAATGACAACACTCTCAAGGATTCAAACTCCAGAAGTTGAGCTCTAATGTTCAGCCTCTGACCAACCGCACTAAGATCATTTTTATTTATTTGGGTGCACATTTAAATATATTATCTTTTTATAGACATCTATACATATATATACAAAAAATTTAAAAATTGTCGGGTGCATGTGGATCCGCCCCTAAAAGCTGCTATGATTAAGGAATTGGGTATAACTTCTTTTTTTTCTTTTGTCATGAGTGACTAATCCCCCTAATTTTAAGGGTGTGCAATATTTGGATGATCAATCTATGATAGGGTATTGATAATTTTCTTATTAATTGTTGAATTGACTAGGGTTCAACTGTTTCTTCATGTTTTTATGCATAATGAGAGGTTGTAAGCTCTAGTTTATCTTAGATCTCCTGTGTCACTTATAAAAGAATGTAAGAGTAAGAAGAAATAGTTGATAATAACTTGAATTTATTTGTTTAACGGTTGAATCTAAAAATAGTTGGGCTAAATCAAAGTTATATAGGTTGTATTATTGTGATAACATATTAGGGTTTGAGAAAATCTATGTGAAAATTGATGGTTAATAGTAAAATGGTTGTCAATATCTATAATCTAGCTTACCAGTAATATTCAACTTATCTTAGCAACAATCAATTACCCAATTGTTAAACTGTGATTCATACTAGCACACTCCTAAGACTCCTTAATACTCGCAATAAACTCGTGTTTCTACACTTTACATTGGATTGACTGAAGTAATTGTGTGTTATTCACATTCAATGTTTGAATTATTAAGCAACCCCCCTCCCTTAATTTATTTTTAATGCACCTTTTTATCAATACATGAATCTTTAGTGATTAGAAAACGTTATACAATGAATTATATTCTACCGTTTCCTATGGGATTGACTTCAAGTCCTAGTTGGGTTAAATATTGCAAGCAACCACCTACATAAACCGTTGATTCAGATCCTGAGATTATTTGGTGTGTTTTGAATAGTTGGTTGAAAATTTGGAAAGTTAGAAGTTAAAGAGTTTTCTTTGGTCAACATCCGGTCAAAATACCTCGTTTGGACGTTTGATGATTACATTAATATTGAAATATTGTTTGTAAGATAGTAGCATATTTGGTTTGTTTCTGGGAGGTTCTCAATGATTTTTAAATAAATTTTAAAATTTTTGGATGTTTTGGCCTTGTTTAAGCATAAAAATATATCGACCTAAAGTCCGTGTTTAGTTCTAGAGATCGAAAAGTTATTCCGAGACTTCAAAAATTTTGAGCATGAATTATAGGAAAGATCTGAAAATTTTGGTAAATTTTGATAAGTCCAGATTGTTTATCGTGTAATATGAAACAATTCTTTAATGAGTAAAAATTATGTTTGACTGGAAAATTAGCACTAAATTGAGTTTCAATTGAATGAGTAGATCTGCAACATTTTTTTTGAATATATATATATATATAGAGAAAAATTGGTGCATTTACAGATCGTTGATGGAGTTACGGTCCTTTTAGTGAGAAATTAAATTGCTGGTGCAATAATTTCTGGTACTAAAATAGTTGGTGCGGATTTTTTGAACAGTGTTTTTAAATTTCATACCATGTTTATTTGGTAATTTGAGCATATTTGAAATTGTAGAGCTAAAAATGGACTTTTGCAACATTCTTCTCATTTTAACAAGAGAATAAGTATCTAATACTTGTTTTTGTATTCCTCCATGATTTCTTTAGTTGATTTTCATTTTATCTGTGAGTTTATTGGAGAAAAATTAGGAATTTCCATCCTAGATCTAGAAATCATTTTTTTTTATCTAGAGGTAGATTCGAACTTGGTTTGGTTGAATTTTCTTATGTAAGGTCCTTATGTTATAGGCAAACTGACTTTGATATCAAATTTATCTATAGATTATTTTATCATTTTAAATCGAGTATGAATATAAAAATTGAGAATTTTGTGTCTAAATTTAAGAAATCACATTTTGAAGTTTTAAAGGTCGATTATAACTCCATTTTAAGATCCTTAAACTATGGATAACATGAATTTCTAATAAAATTCTAGTTTTGCCCTTGTGGGCTCGGAGTTTTTTTTTTTTTTTTTGTACCAGAAATAGAAGTATAATAATATGAATGTCTATAGTTTCATATATATGTAGAATACATATTTGATTATAATGTACTCATTCGGAGGCTATTCAAAAAGAAAAGACTTTGATTTGATTGCTTGGATTTCGTTTGAGGCAAGTTGAAGGTTTCTTTGACTCCTTTGAAGTATTAATGTATTACTTGATTGTAATTAGAAGTAATGAAAAAATTGGGGTCCCAAAAGGTGAGGTGACACATCTATGTAGGTACCAAAGTTATTTTGATGGGTTAAAAATAACTAATTGAATGGTTTACTTAGTTTTCTTGGTTCGATTTTTGTTGTGAGTATTGATTGACTTGAAGAAAATCCTAAATGTGTTAGAAGGTAGAACTTTGCCCTCTTGAATGTAATTGGAATGGTTAATAATGAGTGTTGTAATGTTAATTCTTGTAAATTGATATGGAATTTGTTAACTAAAGAAATATGATGGAAGGATGATTGAAAGTGACTATTGTGAATCAGTGTTATTGAATACATTGACTTTACATATGCATTATTCACATTTCATTCATTTGGATTGGAGTGGAACGCTTGCACAATTGTTATTTTGTATAAATATCTATTGATTAGAGTAGCACGTCTGTCCAATTATATATTATATTAAATCAGAGTGTTATATATGCCGAGTACATGTTGTTTGGTACTCATGCTTGCTATTTTTGTACCCTATATGCAAGTACTGAGCATAGTATTCTCGGACGCTAACATAAATGCCTTAGTTTGAGGCCTGCCATTTAGAGAATTCAAGGTAGCTGATGGTTGATACATAGCTAGCTATACATGATCTCTTCTATTTTCCTCTATTTTTGACTTTATACTTTTCGTACCATTCGGTTATACTTGATGTTGGTAATGATTTGTACTCGTGACTTCTAGATTTTGGGTAGTTGTATTATTGTTTTTTTGTATCTTCTTCAGCATTTTGATATGAGACATGATATTGAGCGACATGATATTGAGCCTTGGCGTTTATACTTTCGCTTATTTACCTTATTTTATATTATGTGTTATTAGATTGGCATACCTATCACGAAGATGGGATAGGTGTCTTTACTTCTCCAATTATTTGGTCATGACACTCATGTTTGATTGACTTAAATGTTTTGAAAAATATTTCCAAATGGACTTACTTTCCTCCGATTTTTTTAAAAATGATTTCCCAACATAAAGTCATCAAATCATTTACCAAAACTCTTTTTCAACCTCACCACTCGACCTCAACAAGAACCCCATGTCAACTCTAACCCAAGACCCAACTCGTAACCGCAACCTAGGACCAAACTCTCAAAACCTAACCTGACCCCACCTTGAGACTAGACTCCAAACCCTGACCCGACTCCTAATACCAACCTCAATGCGAACCACACCCCGACTCCTAAACCCAACCTAGGAACTGAGACCTAACTCCTAACAAGGATCTGACCTTGACCACAACCCTAGCCAGGACCCAACTCGCGATTCCAACCCTAACTTGGGGTCAAGGTAGAGTCTTGGCTTGGGGTCGAGTCATCTCCGATCACAGTTCAAGATAAAAGTCGATATTAGGTCCTAAGTCAGTATTAGGTACCGACCCTGACTTGGGACCTAAATCTTAACCCTAAGCCTAGACCTAACTCTAGACCCTGATCCTGACCCAAATCTAGCTTCCAAAACCAACCCTAACTTGGGAACAAAATCTGACTCCCAACCCCAACCCCAAGGTCAAAGTTGGGAATTGGGTTAGGGTCGAATCTCCGATCTCAATTCGAGATAAGGATCGAGTTTAGGTCCTTAATCAACTGCAGGTCCAAATCGTGGTAGGTTGTCAACTCTCAAGTTAGGGTTAAGGTCGGAGGTCAGGTCCCTAGACAAGGTCAGGGTTGGGACAGAGGTTACTGTGTTAAAGGGTGGGGATTTGAGTTTGGTGTCATAGTATTTACCTAGATTATACCTAAATGCTCTTCGGACAATATTTTCTTCTTACTAACCAAACACCAAATAAGAAGATATTTTTCGTGAAAAATATTTTTTTCCGTCATGCAAACCACACCCTAAACCCAAAATCTTATTTTACAAGTCTGTCAACAACATAGGCACCACATTTCACATTGCAACTATTCCTTCTACGAAGTTACAAAAAGTGTGTCAAGGTCACGAAGGTGATGTTTCCTCCGATTTTGCACGTTTTGCTGGAGGGGAACTTAAGTCTCTACCATCTAAGTCATGATTCTCACAAGCTTTCCTTTCGGGTGATTTTCGTTCCTTATTCTCAGTGAGATCATCTGCAGAGCTTGAAGCAACATTTGAACTAAGTTCAATGCTGACATGATCCTGCTCCGGTGCATCTGA
This sequence comes from Solanum commersonii, assembly GCA_029007595.1. NCBI lineage: Eukaryota > Viridiplantae > Streptophyta > Magnoliopsida > Solanales > Solanaceae > Solanum > Solanum commersonii. The sequence goes on from JAJTWQ010000214.1 coordinate 625,494, forward strand.
TTTGTCATCAGGAGGGGCATGCTTTATTTCAGTGGATGGTGAAGCAGGTTCATCTGATTTTGATGATGATACATTTAGTTTTTTTCCCATGTTTTTCGTTTTCTCAAACATCATTTGAAGGTATTTCCCTTGTTCTTCAATCCGCAACTGTAACTTTCTTTGGATCTGAGAAAAGAGGTATGTTATTAGAATGATGCATTGTGCCATCAAATGTAAAATGTATATATCTTAGTACAACCATGAATAAAGATACACCAGTCACAGTGTTTCTGAGCAATCCTCAAGAAACAGCAAAGGGAGAACGTAATCTTTAAACATTAAAAAACTAAAGAAGAATAATATTACTTAACATATTGACAGACGTATCAAACACCATTTAATGGTATTTTTCCCTCAGGGAGATTTACCATATAACTTTTACTATCCAGCATACAAATATCACTTTCCACTTCTAAAGCAGGATATTAGCCAAGAAGAATTCAATCTAGTGTAACATAATAACTCAAATGTCAAATTTACCAAAGTGTGGCCAATACTGAGAAAACAAAGATATTCTGCATGGTTGCTGAAAAAGTTTATCTAAGACAATCTGACAATGGCAGTAAAAGTTGAAGGGATCCAAAATTTTGGAAGAGGGAAACCTGACGATTGTTCACTACACAGATAAGACACCATATTAGAGCTCTTAATCAATACTCCAATGTTCAGTACATAAATACATTATTCACAATATATTATACCTTTATTATTCAATATTGAGGAGAAAGTGGTAATGTTAATACATGAACCGTTAATCCAATATGTAGGGAAATCAAATGGAAAAATACTCCTATGAGGGCGAGGGATTTAATTCTACGACAATGTTTCATAAGAAAAAGGCAATCTAACCCATAATCCAAATGGAGCAACAACAACATACTCACTTTAATCCCACAAGTGGAGTTTGGAGAGGGTGATGCGTACGCAACCTTACCCCTACTTTTGTGAAGGTAGAGAAGTTATTTCCAATAGACCCTCGGCTAAGGTAAAACATAAGAAAAATTATGCAAAGAAAATACAGTAGTGGAGGAGTCATGCCGAAAACAATGAAGAAGAGAATAGTAGTAACACCAGATTATACAAAAACCAGAGCAAAGAAACAAGTAATACTAAAACTAAGAATAGGATAGTAGGAGAGTAAAATTGATGAATAAGATATCAGGAGAGCAATAATAACAAACTCTGATAAGTAAACTAGACAACGCTCAACTACCTACTAACCTACTACCCTAATCTTCCTTGTACATATCTTCCTATCAAAGATCATGTCCTTAGTAAATTGCAGGTGTGTCATGTCCTATCTAATCACCTCTCCTCAATACTGAATCAACCTATACCTCTCCTCATATCTACTATAGATAACCTCTCAGGCCTCCTCACTGGAGCATCTATTCATCTCCTCTTCACATGCTGAAACCATCTCAGTCTTGCCTCCCTCATCTTGTCCACTACGGAGGCCACTCCCACCTGTACCGAATATCTTTGTTCCTAAATCTGTCTCATAGTATGCCCACACATACATCACAATATCCTCATTTCCGCTACTTTCATTTTCTAGACATGCGAGTTCTTGACAGGACAACACTCGGCCACATATAATATAGCTGGTCTAGCAACCACTTTATAAAACACTTGTATTTTCAATTGAAAAGGAAATCAGGTGCAAGGAAAACAAGATTAGATGCATGAATACTGCTGCTGTCTTTAATCATTCACATACCTCAAGTTGTTCATGAAGCTGTTTCTGCACTTCCATCTGCATTTTCAGTGCTTCTGTTATCCCTGTAGTCCTGTAATCAGATTCCAAAGTAATATTTGATAATTAGGTACAATTTTAACTGGAAAAAGGAAGTACTCTCTCCAAGGAAGTGAAATTAGCAAGCTGAATAAAATTTGAAATCAACTACTCTCAAAGTCTCCCTATGTAACAGAAATTAGTTCTTATATTTGTTTCCAATGACAGGGGCATGCACAAAATTCCCATATAAACTGCCGAAGTTGTAAAAATTAACCTTCATCTGTATTTAATTTGAACTATTTCCTTCTTACAATTTGTAAATATTATATTTACTCCTAAGCATCCTGACTAGTCAATAGTCATATTCAAACAACAAAAAATGGACAGAGGTATGAATGTGTGTGCAGCTAAAATGACATGTTTTAACAAAGATATTCAGTTAGTCACTACAAATGACAGAAGAATTTTTTTGTGTAAACATTATTATTCTTGCAGCAAAATAAGCAGTTATTTAAGATCACTGATGAATTAGTAACATGTTTCAATAGCGACTGAGTAAAGACTTACGTTTTTAAGTCCAGAGATGGCATCTCTGTGATGAGAGTTGGCTTCTTTTCTGAAGTTCCTGTAATAAGCAGAGGACAGTCCATTCATCAATTTCAATTTTTGATGTCTTACAAACTATGAAAAAGATCTACTCAGCATCAGCAAATTAAACATAGTCAGTTGTCTCGTGAATAAAGAAAGGTAGGCAGGAAATACTAGCACAATAGATGTAATTACTATAAAATATCATTTAGAGTGAAGTGAGACGATAATGTTGGGTTTTGAGCTCTTTATTTCCTTCCTGAATGGATGAAAGAAGTACCCTTTATAACCCCACTTATGGCAGAGGCCCTTTAAATATTTTCTGCTGCTACCATAGTCGTGTATTGTTTAATGCTTGTTTTTCGCCAACAGATAGCTGAAGCATGATAATTCATTCTTAATGCGCAATGAAAGATGTTTTTGTGGAATTTGAGACAATCAGTAAAGTATTGGTGCAATGATGCCTAATTTATGGAAAAGCTTATCAAGTAATCAAAGAGGCAACTTCTACCTTCAGAGGGTTCTGGTTTGTATCTGGCAGTCCTATATTTCTGAAATTGAAACAAATGGATAAGGTGAGTATCACCAGATACTGCAGCAGGAAAATACTCAGTAAGAGGTTTAATCATACCTGCAAGTGGCTTTTAACATGATAGATGGTTAAGCTTTCCACATTCATGAGCTTTAAGACACCCTTTGGAGTAGCTTCTGTAAAATAAAATTGTGTGTAAGATAGTTATGTCATTCAAATCCTTAAATCCTCCTAACTGTTGAAAAAGATAATTCAAAATGAAGAGGCTACACACTTTCGCTTCCACCAAGCTTATTTACAGCTTCTACGAAGACTTCATGAAGCTCTGGTGTCCACCGCATTCGAGGCTTAGATGTGGCAGATGATGGGCTACCAATGGGGCAGCTTTGCCCAGATGAAGTAGGAGGAGGAGGTTGCAGCTGGTTAGAAGTGATCTCAGAATCTCCCAGTTGCTGATATAAACATTAGAAACTTATGTAAACTAAGAACATGAAGAAACAGTAAATTAATATCATAAAATCAGAAATGATTACTAAAAGAACACATTTTTCTGCTCAGTATGAGGTCATGTGGACAATGCCCTTGGAAAGAACACACTAGATGAGCTCAAAGAATGTGAAACACACAATTTCTTGCTCGAGTCTAAAGCATATTCTGTGTAACAATACCTCAGAATTCTAATATACAAATAAGTTTAAATTAAACAGCAAAATGATGTTGGGTGGTATCATCCATGAATAAACTCTCATATAAGTGCCTTGTTAAAGGTGGTGCCAAAACAGCTTGTACAGAATTCAACATAATAAAGAAAACAAGGAGATCAAATGGAGCAAGAGCACATACAACAGGATTAAGAACGTAGGAAACGAAATATGTTAAGATGGAATCCTCACTTAGAACTAAATATAAATGTATTCTACATTTTTATAAGGAAATATGGATGTATTCTACTTCTTGAAGCTTGGTGTAAACTGGATGACAATTTGGAGTTAAATAAGCTGTTAGATTTATAAGATGTCCATATTGAATTTTCTTTACGGTAAACAATGCAACTACAACACTATTGAATGCAATTTTAACTTAGGAAACACTTATTTACTTGACCATAAATATGTTTTGATGTGCATTAAAATCTTTAACTGACAACCTTTTAGAGATGCAATCAAGCATAATGAAAGATATAATATCATTTGTGCCTTGGAAATAGTACTTTCTTCTTCTAGCTTCACGTCTGTTTACTCTCCCGTTAGTTTCCCTTCCTTTCTCTATCTTTTCTTAGCTACATAAAATAGAGCAAAGCATATAAGGAACAAACCTTAGGTTCTGGATCAGGAAAATTGACATCTACTAGGATATCACTCCAGCTTGAACCAAGACCGAGAGTGTCATCATCGTTTATTAGCTGATCAGCCCATTCCTGCCAATCAGACCTCTTAGCATGGTCATCAGATGCCATAACGCCGGCAAGGCTTTCCACTTGGCCATTTTGAACAGGAACATTTGTAGGAAAAGCAAGAAACTCATGAAATGAATCTTTACCCCAGGGATTCTGTTTGTTCCCTGATGGATAATCATCCAATGAGGTAGAATCTACATTTGAGTGTGAAGCTTGGCTGGCTGCCATAGAAGCCCCACTTGAGATAAATGGATAATAATGCGTCCGAGTTTCTTGAGAAGAGGTAGGTGAAAAGTGAAAATCTTTGTGGAGTCCAGAAGTAGATGACAGTAGATGCCCTACCGATCCACTCTTAGACGTCGATGAAATTGCCCGTGGAGAAATGAGGTTTGTAGTTAGCTCCTTCTCCGAGATAACATGAAGAACATCTGGCAATTTGGGAAATTTCTCCTCCAACTTAGGCAAACTTGGTAAAGACATAGGCATAGCTCCAGAGACACCCATGCTACTATGTTGTGCTTCACTAGATCTTGGTATATATAATTTAGGCCGCATGTTCATTTTTTTCCATAAATTGAACTACCAAAACCCACTTTATATTAATACCACAGTTCCAAAAATTCCTTTCTGCTGCCCAATCATAAATTATTATTTTTTTGAAAATGATGGTCTCAACCTTCTAAACTCTGTGCATCTGTGGTATGAAATAACAAAAGCTCACATTAAAAAAAAATGGGAGTGGGCTGCATATGTGTTAGATAAAAAATTGAGAACCAACAACTTTAAATTTACTCTGCCATCCATTCACATTTGATACAGTTAGAATAAAAATGATATGTCTGATAAATCTATCGAAACAATCAGCTGTGATATTTCAAATATTTTGTTTGTAAGCATTATGTTGAGTAGTATAATTCATGTAGTTTCTAATCTTTCATGCAGCAGTTCACTTTAACTTTGACTGCAGAAAGAAACTAGTGCCAATAAATTTAGATGAATAATAAAATTTACCACTTGGAGAATTTAAATGCTCATCATCAATAAAAGACACAGGTAAAAAGCATTCAGGTGTTTTAAACAAACCTAAGCATTTGAATTCCACTTAACATACAAATTTGGCATTAATGCCTTTGTCCTTGAAAACCAGAATTGTTGTGTTGTCATGGAAAGCATAAGGATATTAGATGTTTTCACATTAGAAAAGATGCCTTAGTAATGGTAAGATGACAACGCATGAATTCTTGATGACAAATACTCATAAAGCATCATGAAGATACACATCAAATCAAGATACAAGAGACAAGGTCTCCAAAGGCATCACATTGATGTGGAATATAAATAAGCTTGAAGCACTCTGGGGAAAAAGTCAATCATCCTTTTACAGAAAAATTTGAGGAAGACAAGAGGGGTTGCTCAGATGGTAGCCGCCCTCCACCTCCAACCCTAAGGTTGTGGGTTCGAGTCACTAAGGGAGAGAAAAAGGTGGGAGCTCCTAGGGAGAGGAAAAAAAAATTAAGAAAAGAAGAGAAATTAGCAGTAGGCAACATTGCAACCCTAAAATCCTTTGGGGAAAATAGGATCTACTAGAGCATTTTTACATAGATATAAGCATACAGATCAAACAAAGTAAATTTCTCACAGATAATGATAGATTTGCACACAATCCTCAAGCTGTCATCATATGCATCCAACAAAATCAAATTTATACTAAAATGCAAGATATACCAGAACATGGTTACTTTTGGTCCCTCTGACGCGCATGCTTTCTTCATTTATTCACTTACTGAATATAATTTGAAAAACTTTCCATAGGCTCTAAATTTAAGTCCCTCTGATGTTCATGCCTTCTCCATAGTTCATGTAATGAATATAATTTAAAAACCTCCCACATTACTTACTAATTCAGCACCCTATAATCTTTAAAATCAGCAATAACACAAATTCTTCTGATACCAATTCGAAGATACAGAAATGCAAACTTGTCTGACATCAATCTTACCTGTGAGGAGTAGTTTTAAGCACAAAATGACATGATACTGTAACATATGACGTTCAACCTACCGTAATATAGGTAAGCGATCCTTTGGGGTGGCCCAGTGGTTTGGGCTTGGGACTTCCATGTTGGAGGTCTCAAGTTCGAAACCCCTTGCCAGCGAAAGCAAGGGGTTTGCCTTCTGGGTTGAGCTCGTCGCACCAGGCTTGCCTAGTGCGGGTTACCTCTCCTATGTGGTTTGCGAGCTATTGCATAGGAGCGGGGGTTTTACCCTGTGCGCACCAAAAGGGTAGCGGCTGCGGGTTTTCCTTGTCATCAAGAAAAAATAAAATATATATATATAGTTAAGCGTAACATATGATGGTTCAAAGGCCTCGGATCTTCCAACACCCAAAGATAATCCACAAATATTATCTAAGAATATCTTTTTGATATATTAATAGTATTTATAAATGTTGCACCAAGTTGGCGTTGACATTTACAAGTATGCTTTAAGCCTTAAAAAAAATAGTTAATCATCATTGCAAGTTGGTGATTCATGTATAGGTCATAAATGCAAGATTAACAAATGAAAAATACTTAGAGCCCGTTTGGATTGGTTTAAAAAAAGTAGCTTTTAAATCAAAAAATAAAAAAGTCAAACTTAAATGACTTTTAAGTCAAAAAATAAAAAGTAGGGGGAGACCTACTTTTGGTTTTTAACTTTTTTAAAGTCATTTTAAACTTATTTTAAGTTATTGTTAACCTTGCCAAACACTTCCAAAAGCTAAAATGACTTAGAAGTAGGTTTGACTAACTTTTAAACCAATCCAAACAGGCTCTTAGTTTGCCACTGAACTCTCAACCCCCTCAAATGATCTTCTAGTTCATTATCTTCATATGCTAAATAGCACCAGAGGCTGCCATTTTCCAGACACTCTTCCTGCTACCTTCCTGCCTTTGTTTCTGCCAACTATTCATCATCTTTCTGCTGTTCTGGGATGGAACCGAGCATACCGATGTACAAAGCTCCAAAGTGAAGCTACAATGTATCAAAAGGTGGCCAGTATCCATCCCATGTTGCTTGCAGAAGCAACATCTAAAGATTAGATATCTTCTTATGCATAAGTTGTCTGCTGTCTAAATAGCATTCCACATAAAAATTGCCACCTTCCTTGGTGCTGTAAATTTACCTTCAATGAACAAAGGAAAAAGGTCCAAATATACCCCTAACGTTTGCAATTTGTTTTACATTTTTCCCTCATTTACCTTTCGGTCTATGAAAGCTCCCACTGTTATCTTTCATCTCAAATGTATCTCATCCACCAGGAAAAATTGGTCTAATTTAATTTATATAATGGAAGCCACATAAGGGTATGTTTGGACCTTTTCAATTGTGCAAGGGTATGCTTCAAATTATTGCAGAGGGCATTTCTAAACCAATTTGATAGTTTCGGAGTAAATTTGGATCTTTTGTTTGTCTACGTGGCTCCACTGTGACAAATATCAGAGTCAAGCTGAACAGCTGTTAGAGGAAAGGGCAAATATTAAGACAAATTGAACACTTTTTGGGTAAATTCGAACCTTTTCCCATGAACAAATGACCTACCATCAAGCATTTAGTTGATGAACTACATCTATTTATCATCCTCCCCTAATGGTGTGTGACTATATAGCCTCGAAAAGAATGCTTCCAGCTGTTTGTATTCTTATCCTGCAAACATCTCATGAAAGTACATTCCAAGACACATGCCATACCATCCTGATTACGGACCTAAGTATGTAATTACATCTTTGTTGCTACGAAGATTATAGAGACTATTGTTGCATTTACTTAGAATATTGTCATGCTCAAGAAGATTATTTGGTTCTATGTTAACCTAATCTGCTACCTTCAAATTCTTGAAAAAGATAAAACTTACATAATTCCATCTTTAAATCTAATCAGCTATTGAGATCTTTGATCAAACACAGAAACATAACATTTTATCAAGAGGTGCTCTTGAGTTCTAGGACAAGCTAGGTAGCTAAAGTTAAGAAGCATTAAACGGGACAAGATTCATCAGATTTTCTGCAATTTCACCGCAAACTACCAAATCACTCAGAACTCAAGATATATGTTAAAAAGTAACCAGCACCTCATAGAATTAGAGTTTCATCAAAGGTGGAAATCCCTTAAAGAATGCTTCAAAGCTCCATTCTGGAGTTCATGGTATTCCAGTGAATATTTTTACTATGGAGAATCTGATGTAGCCAACACTTTTTCTGAAGTATCATCTACATAGGAAAGTTTAGGCTCATTATGTTTCCCATAGATGAACATTCTATCTGCCTATTTATATGGTAGTCCTCATAAGCTAAGTTGCTCGGACTCTCCAAACATGTTGCCACACCCGTGTCGGATCCTTCAAAAATACACTATTTTTGAAGGATCTGACATGCACTCGTCGACATTTTTGAAGAGTCCAAGCAACATAACTCGTAAGTAACTCTCTATAGAGTAATACAGATTTGTACCCAATACAAAAACATCCAGACGAAATTAAAACTTTGCTATATTCCACTATTTGCCAGCCATTTGAGAAACATACTGGAATGAAAACACTGACAATAGTTTCTTCATGAATTTTCCATCAATCATTAGCACCCAACAATATTAGGATTATTTTCATTTTTCTGATAAATAACTTTCACATGATTAGGAATTAGAATGATTAAAAAGGAAAGAATATCATATTATAGGCAACTTTCTCTAATGAATCCATTATCTTGAAGAATAACTCAACACATCAGGTCGTTTTCACGAACAACCTCATTCCCTTTTTCTTTTTGTTTGACAAGTACATATAATCTTTCCTATTTTGGAAGGTTAATTTTCCCACAGTGAAGATCAAACTTTACTTCCAACAGTAGTACTTCCCACAGTGAACAAACAAATAAATGATCCAACTTATATCCAGCAGTACCTCATACATAGTCAACCAAGTCATAGCAATGACCTCAACTCTACCTTTCAATTTGATTTCACTAGTTGCACCATCAGCAGCACCACAAAAACAAGAAGAAATAAAAAAGACAACTTTCTGTTCTAACAATAATAATGCAGGTAGGCCCCAGTCACCAATTAAAACTTCAACCACATACTTTCCTAGAGTTGCCAAGAAATGAGAGCAATTAAACCAAATCTTCAAAAATAAAAATAAAAACAAAAAAAGGAGCAACATTTCCAAACAACCCAGAGTTCAAATAAGTCAAACAAGCACAAGTTCAAGAAAAAGACCACTTTCTCTTCAAACAATAATGCAGTAGGCCCCAGTCACCAATTAGAACTTCAACCACATACTTTCCTAGAGTTGCCAAGAATGAAGAGAGCAATTAAACCAAATCTTGACAAAACCACCAAAATAAATAACAAAAAAGGAGCAACCTTTCCAAGCAATCAAGTTCAAATAACTCAAACAAGCACAAGTTAAAATAAAAAATAAAGATGTTGCCAAGAAAAAAGAGAAAAGCTAAATAGAATCCAAATGAGATTTTTATGAAAGAAAAGAAAATGGACCTTAAGAATCTGAGTATCAAACTCCGTCAGCTGACGAATCCAAAACTGGCATATGAAGAGAGAGAGAGTGTTAAAGAAAGCAAGGATCTCTAATATGGGTGGCTATTAGAGACACTCCAACTTAGTTTGTTTTTCTTGACTATTTATCCATAAAAAGTATTTGAGTGAGTGATTTGGACTATCATTATTGGGCAAAATTGCTGCTGCTTTTTGTCTTTGTGCCTCTTTACTCCAATGTTGGGGCGTCAAATAATTTGTGTGTGGCAAGTTGGTGTTTGTTTGATTGTTCCACTTGGATGGATGAACGGCTTAAAACTCACCTTCTTGTTTGGTCATTTGTTTTTTTGATGCGTCATTTGTGGGACCCCATATTAGAGCGGTTAGAACGGTTTTCTTCGATTCATTTTGACTATTTTCTTTAAGAAAGTATTTATTGAAAGAATAATTTAACTAAATTATATGTATTTATGATTTGATCTCATTAATATTGTAAACAATAAAATTCGCAGAGAAAATAATAATCAAAACTGGAAATATTGTAACAATTGTAGTATTTTATGAATTCTTTGATTCTTGTTTCGAATATAAATTCAAGGGTCTTTGATCTTGATCTTTAATTTAGTGAGCTTGTGTTTGGTCTATATCTGAATTCAAGGGTCTTTGTGCAATCTTGATCTTGACTTGTATTTGAATTCAAAGGTCTTTGAGGTTGGTTTTGAATCTTGATAAACTGGATCTTGACTTATGTTTGAGGCTTGAACTTGTAGCTTGTTCAGAAATCTGTATGTATGATTCACGAGCTCTCTCTAGCTTCTTGTTTGAATTCTAGTGTATTTTTTGAATTATGAGGACATTTATTTAAAGTTGTAGAATAGAAGAGTTGTGATGAGACATGCTTCTTTCGCCAATTAGATTTAAGCGATATGACAATATTTGATTGGTCGAAACATGTCAATTGTATACATGTGACACATTTTTATTGGCATATGATTTGTCTAGCCATGTCGTGTCATTTTGACATGTGGCGTGATCCTATTGACTTTTTCATTGGACTTGACATGTCACATCATTTGACACGTGACACTAAATTGAGCCCTAAAATAAGATGACATCTTGGGTTTGACAAAGTAGGCTCATTAAATATAATTCAATTTGACGAACTAGCCCAATGAAATTGGACTTTGATTATATTTGTACTCGTTAGGCTTAAGTAATTGATCCAAGCATATTAACAAATTTTATTTAGGGAAAATTACTTATATACACACATTTACTTACCTTAATATCCATTTTACTTACTTTTTAAAAATATTTCAAAAATCCCTTAATTCTCCCAATTCCTAAAAACTTTCGGATACATAAATATTTCACTCCTCTTTTCAGCCTAGACCCACATTTCCCACTTCCCTTTTCACTCCTCCATTTTCTCCCTAAATTCTTTCCACATTCATTGCAGTTACAACTTTCAAATTAATTTGATTATCAGAAGGGGTCTCTCTCAAGTCTATCAGTTTCAAACATCCGATTAGATAGGAATTTTATTTTCCATTGTTGTCTTCTTCATGTTTTTTCCTGATACATATGGATTATGGTCCATCATTTAGTATTGGTGTTTCTCAATCATCTAATGCTAATCGTACATATGATTCTGATGGTGAAAAATGGGTCGAAAACAGATCCAACCTATTGCATGACACATTAGCGATGAAGGACCAGAGCGATGACAAGTCAGAAACAAAGTTTGAAAAAACCTCCAAAAAAAGGGGAAGAAAAGCGGCACCTGTCATTTCCCGACCCCCACTGCCTAAAGTATGTGTTTTCATAATCTTTTCTAGTTTTTTTTTATCTTTGATATGGCATTTGTTGTGTTGGGTCAAAATAAATTGGTACATTAACAGTGAAGATACATTACTTTTCAATTCAATATTCTCATAGTCTGTTCGACAATTCTCGATTTGTAATATGTTGATACAATAAAATCCTAATTTTGGTTACATTTTTACATTTGGTTTGTTGGGTCGACTTAAATTGATTCATTTAACAATGAAAATACATTTTTTATCACTACAATAATATTGTAGTGTGCTGCTAATTTTGTATTTTGTTGATATATTAAAATCCCCAATTTTAGTATAGTTTTGAATGGGTATTTGTAATGTATCAATTAATAAAGTTCATTTTGATCTCATGTTAGTATTGTATCTTATAGATTGTAATTTTACATGTGTATCAGATTCATTTATTTTTTCATTAATGTATCTTCCATTCTGTTAATACCAAACTCATTAAAAATCCCAATTTTAGTATAATTTTGAATGGATATTTGTAGTGTATCAAGTAATAAAGTTCATTTTGATCTCATGTCAATATTGTATATTATAGATTGTAATATTTACTTGTGTATTAGATTCATTGATTTTTTCATTAATGTATCTTCCATTATGTTCATATCAAATACATTAAAACCCCCAATTTTAGTACCGTTTTGATGGATATTTATAATGTATCAAGTAATAAAGTTCATTTTGATTTTCTGACAGTAATGTATCTTATAGAGTGTAACATTTATGTTCATATCAAATATATTATGTTCATGATACTAATTCAAGTATATTTTTGGTTGGACTGGTGTTAATTATTCATGTATCATATGCAATGTAGATTGGTCACATTCCAAACTTGTTCTATTATGTATTATTGATTGTTAGTTGTATTCACTTTCAATATTATCCCAGAATGTATCATGTGGTTGATATGATGTCATTATAAAATTATGATGTATATGCTAGATTTTCAGTTTATATCTAATGTATCAATTAACATAGTATGTTCATGTTACACAGTGAAATATTACGTTAGTTGATTTATGTAGTCTATTCATGTATCACATACATTCTAGTTTGATCATGTATCAAATTTTTTAAAATATGTATCATTTACTCTTAATTATATCATGTAGTTGAAATTATATAAGTACAATATTATGATTTGTTTTTTGAATTTGCAGGGCATGAAATGTGTTATAAAAAAGATACCAACTCATGCATTAATATTTGGAGCAACGTACAACATTGATTTCTTGAAGGAAATCAAAGCGTCCATAGGGGATGATGGCATTGAACTATTTAAGAATACCACTTTTGGACCATATTTAAACTTTCCGAAATGCAATTTCAGGGACAAATCACTAAGTGTATGTTGCTGTTGGAGTTGCAACAGGATAACACAAGTGTGCTGCATATTCGACATGCTAACGAGAGTGTATTGCAGTTTAGTATCAAGGATTTTTCCATAATAACTGGCCTTAAATGCAAAGGTAATGTTAAAGATCTTACATACCCGAAATCCACTCCGAGCTGGTTATTACAAAGGTACTTCCTTGATGCAACTACCAGTTTAATCAAGAGTCGTTTGATTCAACGCTTTTTGATGGGCAATTGGGAGAACACACATATGTCATTCAGATGGCTATCATGTACTTTGTCCATACATTTATTTTTTGTCAATTTGGTGAGACTTCAATACCGATCGACTAATTCTTAATGATCGAAGATGGTAGGTATCAATTATATCCTTGGGGTCAGATTGCATTCACCAAGCTGATGAACTCACTCATACTAGACTTCAACCTTGATAAACAAATGTATCGTTTATTTGGCATGTCATATGCATTGAATATATGGACTTACTAATGTGCATCTTATCTAAATCCAGAGATTGTTGTTAAAGAAGCGAATGTCATTCCAATAATTTGTAATTGGAGTGTCGTGGCTGTAAAGCCAAAATTTGGAATTTATGTCAAGCGCTTTCTCCGAGGTAACATTCATTTTACATTTGTAAATAACCGTTTTTTATTGAGCTTTCAAATTTTTGTTTTAGATAAAAGTTTTTTATGATACATATTTTTGTCATAATATTTAACAAATTTTGTCATAATATTTAACAAATTTTGTCATTCAAAATGCATGCTTAAATATTGTTTCAACACCAGACGAAGTTGCAACTCTTGATTTACCTGGCATTCAAGATGCTCCTCCTCCTGGACCCTCCACAACAACAGTTAATCCAAAGGAAGTACAATCAAAAGATGTTTCAGGTTTTGAGGATTTCTCCACAAGCCCTCCCGAGCAGTTGGTTAGGAGCTCATCAAGGGTTTCTGGTACATTATCTCCACCACCACCCAAAAGGAGAAAGAAAATTAATACACCTAAAATAAAGGTGTCAGAACCTAGTTAGTCAGAGTAGTTGAATGTGTCATTAAACCAGTCATTCTCAATGCCAGATGAACCATGTACCCAATTGCTAATGTATCTTTTGTCCATGTCTCTTCACATGTCTAAAAAGATAAATCTAGAACTGAAAGAATATTCGAAGGATTACGTAAGTAATGATATCAATTTTATTTATGTTTATGTATATTCAATATAAATATAAAAATGAAAGACAATTTCCTTATTTTGCTAGGTTGACAAAAAATTTAAGTATCTTGAGGATTTAATAAAGGAAAACCACTCTCAGTTGATGAAATCTATGCATAGGGAAGACAAATATCTACCAAAGGTAGTGTGTTGTATATGTAATTTTTTTTTTGTGTATTAAGTTGCATAGGTCGTTATGTTCTCAATTTCATTGATGAAGGACGTGGTTGACAAGTCTATGTCATGCATGGTTGAAGTTTTCGATCAAAAAGGCAATGTTGAACCTCAAACAAGCACCTTTCAGTTTGATCAACAACCAACCTCACCAATACAAAAGGATTTTCCCATAATGACCAAAATATTGGTGTATATGCTTTTGAGGTCGAATATCAGGTTTATGTTATTGCAATTGTATAGAGGATAGTTTTTCTGTTCACTGCATATATCAAATTAAACAATGTATCAGTTACATATTTGTTAAAAAAAAAATTGTTCTAAAACTAAAAACACAAATTGATGATACATTAAAGAATCAACAAGAAATGAAGGATGTTTCAGAACTCCAATCCTCAAATGAAAATATTCATGATATTGTAGAAGCAAGTGAGTATAAGAAGGTATTATTTTCATCAAAAAGTTACTATTATGATACATTAGCAGTGTTTGATACATCAAATTATGTGTATATGATACATTGCAGTTTAATTTGTATGTATATAATACATTGCAGTTTATGATACGTCAGCAGTGTTTGATACATCAAATTAGTATGTATATGATACATTGCAGTTTAATGTATCACTTTTTGTACAATATGATATTCTTTAGGATGATGCAACAAACCAAGGGTCTTAAGATCTCAGTGAAGGAACAATAAATGAAGATGCTTCAGATACAGTTCAACAGAACATCAGTCAATCTGTGCCAGATCCAGTTACATTAGATACATCGGTAAAATTATTATTTATGTATCATTTCACTATCAACTTGTTTATTAAATTTTATTTAAAAATACCAATTTAAATCATATAGGATTCTACCACATCTACTGTAATATCATCCGGAACTCAAGAAGCCATAGATACACTTATCTTTGATCTAGAAAAATTGCCTATTCCTACTAAACCAGTTAGTGCGGTAAATCCATAGGAGTTAACCGGCAACCACAATTTCCTTTCGGACAGTCAATTACCCACTGATATTCCAATCACAGAGATTGTTGTTCGAAGTGATTCAAAGACTCCTCTAACGCGTAACATGATTCCTTAAAAAAAATTCAATCTCCGTACTTGACTTCTTTTGGGTCTAGAAAAAAGGGAAAAGAGGAATTGGAGGATGAAATTCGTTCGTATTTCCCATTTGAAGGATGTGGAATTACATACCAAGCTCCGTCTAATCTAATTGATGAGTATATTCAATGGGTAACTAGGGGTCTTCTCAAAAGTCATTTCAATAAGTAAGTTTTATATATTTTTTTTGATGAAATTTACTCTAGTTGATCCATTTTGAAATAACAACTTTTGAATACAAACAATAATACAGGAAATCAACAGAGGATAAATACAGAGCAAAAGCCTCTTCATTTGAATTTGAGATGATGGATTTTGTTGTTGTATTTTCAATCGACAAAAACTAGTTCTATGCCATGTCACAACCAAATAAATATTGTACTGATCAGGTAAAGCCGTCAATTATATATTTGTTTAATGTATATGATACATTTATTTTATAAGTGGATCTGATACAACAAATATTGTATCAAATACATTTTAATACAATATACAACTATCAATGTATCTTTTTTTTTTTACAAATGTATAATTATGTTTCTTATGTTTTGTGTAGCACATCGATGTTGTTTTTTAATATCTTCATAAAAAAATCAAAACTCCGTAGCATGAATCAATACAGATACACAACAGTCAATTGCTTGTTCAATGCACACATCCACAATACCCATGAAAGGTACTATAACAATCCGGCTGATGATAATATTAGTACCTAAGAACACATTGACCGTGCGTCGGTTGTATCTGTACATGAAAGGTCAATCACTAACCTCATAAAAGGATTTTCAATCCAGCTGGATTACCATGGCATATTGTGGACGACGTTTACATTCCGGTTAACTGTGATGGACGGTTCCATTGGGTGTTGGCTGTTGTTGAATTGAAACGGAGGTTGATATGCGTGTATGACTCTTCTCTAGGCTCAAGGAAAAAGTACACTTTGGGGAGATAAAAAAAATTGTCGATAATGGTACATTCTTACCTCCTTGATACTAAATTCTTCGAAAAAATTGAGCGAACAAACTGGGCAGAACTTGATGCATATAAGGACAAAGAATCTGGTACACTTTTAGAGCCACAACATTCTTTCAAGGTTGAATTTTCCCAAGACATTATACAACAAAACAAGTGATAGCCTATAAGTATTTATATTCTTGATTCTAATCATATGTATAAGGTTTTTTAAAAACTTTATATTCATTTATATTCTTGATTCTAATCATATGTGTAAGGTTTTTTTAAACTTAATATTCTGCATTTTGTTGTAGGGACTGCGGTTTATATGTAGCTACATTTGCAGAGTTTTTGAGTGACCAACTTGTTATATCACCTGATGGTTTTTGTTCAAATTATCTACGCAATAGATATGCAACATTGTTGTGGAGATATGACAACGACAAGGCCGAGGGTGGATACGTTAGTGAGAATGATGATCCACAAAAGCCTAAGGGTCAATTCACATCACCACCCGAAAAAGATTTGATTCACATAGAGTAGTATTCAACCATGTTTGCAAACAATGTTAAATGTTTTTTGTATTTAAGACAAATTCACTTAAGTTTTAGAGTGTTTCTCTAAAAACTTATTCATATTGCAATATTTTGTTATTTCTTAAATATTGTGTTTTCAATATATTTCTTTTGATACATTATGGTCTACTAAAATTTTTGAATTATACATTTTTGTTTTACAAAGTTAAGCTTCATACTCATAACTGATTGACTTAAAAGTAAATAGATAGATTATATATGAAATAACGTATATGTATATGATACATGGCTTTTATTCATCTATGTCACTTATATCTATATATATGGTACATGAATTATATCCATGTATATGATACATCATATACAACAACACACAAATCGTAACATATTACTAAAATGAACAACAACACTATTAACAGTTGTACCCAATATAGATTTAATGCATATGATTCATGACTTGCATGCGTATATGATACAACAGACATACATCTAAGATATGTATCATCCACATATATGATACATATCTTATACCTATGTAACAACTAAGTTTTGGGACACTTAATTGTTTAAATTATGTATCAAATAGTGGATTAATTTTGATGCAATTACACAATAATTATTTTTCAAAGTTGATACATTCAAAATTTCTTTATATTTATAACAGTATCTCAATAATTGTCTATTGAATATAACATTGGCACACAAATCTTATTAAATTTTTAGGTTGAACAACAAATCTCATAATAAATAATGTATCAAACTAACTCGTGTAAATAATACACTTTATTTACTCTAAATAGTAAAGTAAAAAATCTCTATAAGTGCAAATTATTGATCATGAACATGAATATTTAAAATAAAAATTTATTTCACTTCTCTATTGAGAAGAAAGTACAAGTTCTCCTGTTGTGACCTTCTTATCCACAGTGTCCACAATAATTCGTGTTCACTGTTATCTTCTCATCTGAGCTTTTTTTCTTCATTTCCTAGGTCGTCCAACCATCTTTTTGTATCTAGGTGGCAACACAATTTCATCTAAAACATAGTCTGAAACTGACCAATCCTCCTTATCTAGTATTGGAACCATTACAACCTCATATGTTTTTGCTAATGCATCAGGCTTGTAGTAATCAGAGCAATATGGATGCATATTTGTAACATTCTTGTTCTTTAAAACTGCATTTGCATGTTTGCAAGGTATCTCATCTAGTTGAAATCTTCCACAAGTACATACTTTCCGCTCAAGATATACAATGTATCTTCTTCCAGCTTCATAAACCGAGAAAATATATTCAGACGATGGAACAACCTGAAAACACTAAGAAGTCAGTGAAACATTACATGAAATGACATTTTTTTTGTACATTTTCCAAAGCAATGCTGATCAAACATGTAAATGATACAAGATTTAGATACATAAAATGTCACGACCCGAGTCTATACCTTGGACGTGTACGACACTCAAGAACTATTGATGGTCCCCAAGAGAACCCTCATCCTGACTGACTACAAGCATAAGACTAACTTAAACATTCAAAAGCTTAAAAACTGAGTTAAATTCAATAATCTCAACTTCAAAATAATCTAAACAATACTCAATTGATAACTCAGAGTTTGTAAATACAACTCAAGGAAGATACATACTGAAAACTACTCAACTTTGTCTCTCTATGAAGCCTCTACTATTACAAAAGGATATCGGGACAAGACCCACGACATCTCAAAACTACAAATTGTAAGATAAACGTGAAGTCCTCTGGAATGTAAGAAGGCATCACCAAAGCTGACTGGAATATCCCATGACTCAATGAAATGCCTGTTGATGATCCTGAATACCTATATTTGCATCATGAAATGAAGCAAGCCAAATGGCTCGGTACATGGAATGTACGAGCATGTAAGGGGAATTCTAAAGCAAAACATAAGGTAAAACTGATGGAAAAGAAACATACTTACCTCTTCTCAACTAACTCAACTTAATTCAACCTAACGCAACTCAAAGAAATATAGTTTAATTCAACTTAGAGAAAATAGAGCTCAATTCAATGATAAGATATTCAACTCAGTGAAATAAGGCTCAACTCAACAATAAGATACTCAAGTCTGTATACTTAACTCTGGATACTTAACTTTGGATACTCAACTCAATATAAAGCAACAATAAAATAGGCAATATATGGAAAGGTTTTAAAATAGTAGATAGCAACTCAATGTATTGAAGAATACAATAATAACTCAGTTTGTGTATAAAAATACAATATAACTCAGTTTGGGAGATTCTCTAGCTGACAACTATCACTATGAGCTATGTGATGATGCAACGTCTCGCCCACGTTGTTAGAAATGTCCTACACCTTGTCGGGGTATAGAACTCCTTAATTAAGTGGATCCACTAGTCTATGCTAAAAATAATTAAGGAATCATCTAAAAGGTATGACCCTTTCTACCCACGTTGGCTACATGGCTTATTGGGGCTATGAGTTATCTGAACTCTCCCCTATATCGGTGCGCAATACTACTCCCAAAATATAACTAGCTCATATGTTTAAAAACATAACTCTTTTTGTGGTTTGAGATTATTACTCAAAATCTTTCTCTTAAATGAGATGGTACTCGACTGCTCAAAACTCTTTTGGAAATCTCAGTTTCCTCTCATCTTAAATGTGAAAACATTTACTCTTGGGAATACTTAGTTCTCATATATCATTTTAAAGAAAATGAACTCAACTCTGCTCTTTCTAAAAAATATTTCAAAATCATATTATAATATGATCATTGGTGACTCGAGAAGTCATACTGCATAAACATTGATGATATATCTAGATACCATGCTACTCATACATTGATGGCATACTCGATTGTCATACTAATCATGTTTTAGAAAACTCCTTTCTCAAAACTCAGTTTAAGAATTCAGGTGTTGGCTTTAAAAAGCTTTTCAATATTTATAACTCAAATCATAGGGTTCACGTGGAATTATGAACATGAACGACTCAACTCAGGGATATTAATAGCAATAAAGAACCTCAGTACTTGAAACTCAAGACACAATGATACTACTCATCTCTAGACTGCTCGACTCACAGGGTTTATGCAGAATTATGGGATTGAACAACTCAACTCAACGGCTTCATGGGTAACATGTAGTAGTCCCATAAGTAGAAATATAATCTCAAAATGATTAGGAACTCAATGCTCAAAGACTTAGAACTCGAAGATGCTACACCTCTCGAAGACACTTAATGTATGGAGTTCATGCAGAATTCATGAGCATGAACGACTCGACTCAATGGTCTAAAAAACATTATGGAACTCACGTATACGAATCTTCTCATTCTCATACTTGTTTTCTCAAAACTTAGTTCAAATCGATAGTTGATCTCAAAGGATTCACAATTGAACTCAAACACTTTCTTGACCTCTACTCTTAACCCTCTTGAATGTGAATTATGAATTCAAGAGTTATGGGTCATAATACGAAGGAATCATGATGATAATGTAGACTCATGAATACATTCTCCTCATTTTAATACTTTCACTCCCCGAGCCTACACCTTGGGCGGGACTGGAACTCGAGAACCATTACTGGCCCCAAGCAAACCCTTGGCCTGGCTAGACTCTCAACATAAGACTTTAATAATTAAGAAGAGAAGTCAAATGCAAGTTAACTCAACTATCTCAAACTAAAATAAGAATGTTCTTAGAAATAAACATTTAACTTAGCCAAAGTGGCAGCCAAAGTGGCAACTCAAATCTGAATATAATCCAATAACAAGATAAAGACAAATGAACTAACTAACTTTCTATGAAGCTTCCAACTGAGATGGACGTCGGGACAAGACCCATGACATCCTAATGAACTAACTAATCGAAGCAATAAAAAGGGAATCCTCTGGAAAGTAAGGAGGCTCACCAATTGACTTTGAGTGCTAACCTGAATCAACGAGGCGCTGGGTGCTGATCCTGGTTACTTGTGTCCGAATCATAAAATGATGTAGGCCAAATGGCATCAGTACATTGAATATACGAACATACGAGGGGAAAACTAAACACGACATAAACTTGAAATGAATAAGAAAAGAACACATACCTTAGCTTTACTCAACTCAAATTCAAAATAAAACAACAGTAGAGGTGTAGTTTATATAAAGAATTTAAATTAGTAATAACAACTCAATTTACTCATATAATAAAGTAATATAAATCTGTGAGAGTTTCTCTAACCGACAACCATCACTATGAGCTAATGTGATGATACAACGTCTTATCCACACTGCCAGAACTGTCCTATAACTTGCTGGGTTATAGAACACCTCAAGTAAGTGGATGCACTAGTCTATGCTAAAAGCACTAACGAATCATATAAAAAGTATGACCCTTTTCTAACCATGTTGGCTACATGGTTTATGGAGACATTGAGTTGTTATGAATTCATCCCCACATCGGTGCTCAATAGTACTCCCAAAATACTCAGCTCATATGTTTAAAACAATAACGCTTTATGTGGTTTGAGATAAATACTCAAAAACTAGCTCAATGGCTTTCTTGGAAATCAATGTTTCCTCTCTTGTTTATACTGTGAAAAAACATTTACTCTTTGGGAATACATAGTCCTGATATACTCTTTTGAAGAAATGAACTTCAATCTTTACTCTTTACTCGACTCAAAACTCAAGTCTTAAAACAAAGTTAAAATGTTTGTAAAAGACTTTTGAAAAACTCTTTGAACTTCTCTTGACTTGACTCTTAACTTTCCTTGAATTGGATTGGGGATTCAAGGCTTATGATCTCATGTTTATGAATGATTTCATGATATTTAGATGTACCTTAGAGTGTATAAGTTGATTAGAAAACTTAGGTACGTTTCAAGGGAACTCAAACGAAAATAAGTGGGAAAAGGTAGGCGACCTTGGTGCTCTGAGTGGCGCGGGGAGCTAGCCCCTAAATTACAGACACTGGGTTGGAGCGCACTGGCTGGCGTGGCCCCCTAGATCCCAAACTTCAGACCCCAAGTTGGGGCGCTCTGGCCGGCGTGGTGCCCCACACCCCTTCCCCAGTTTTTGATGTATTTTCTTAGTCGATTTTCAACTCTAAACCCTCTAGTTTTAATTGGGTCTTTCCCCAAACACTTAGATTCGACTATATAACCAAAATATGTAAAAATCTAATCAAAACAACATCTAATTTCATGAATTTAAATCAAGAACTTCTCAACAACTCCAACAATCAAGAACCCAATAGAAACTTCAAACAAATCCATCAAGAACTCAATTTCTATACTTTCAAGAACTCAATTTCGCTGAATAAAATCATGTTTGGCGAGTGGGTGAACGAACCCAACACTATGTTATCTCACATACCTCGTAGGGATCACCCTTTGACGAAATCCACAATCCTTAGCTTCAAGAACTTGACGATTCCTTGCCTCTTCTCCTCTTTTCTCGTCTTCTTTTTTCTTCTCTCAAAACCCTAACTCTTTTTGATGAAGCGTAAAATGAACCAAATCAGTTTAGACCCCAACTTAATTACCAAAAATGAAATTTAATTAATTGGGTAGTGAAAAGACCATAATACCCTCCTAAAATCTGGTTTTGACTTTTCTTATCTAGACACCCCAATTCTGAATGGCCATATCTCTCTCATACGAACTCGAAATCGAGCAAACTCATTGGTGTTGGAAAGATAATTCAAATATTTTTCCTATAGTAGCTAGTAGCACACCTAACTCATCAGGAGCTAGGAGTTATGGTAGTTTGAAGTTGACCCAAAACTCAAGCTTAACATAACTTAAAAAAAATTTCTAAATTTTTCATTCTTTCCAAAAATGACTCTTTTTAATTTTAGCTCTTTCACTTAGCGAGGTGTTACGATATCTCCCCTTGGGAACATTCATCCTCGAATGAGATTAATCTTAGTGGGCTTGGTCTGGAATTTATCCGGGCTCAAAGATATATGGATACCTTTTCTTCATATCCTCCTCATCTTCCCAAATAGCTTCCTCAACAAACTGATATCTCCAAAGGACTTTGACTGATGCTACTTCCTTGGTCCTCAACTTGCGAACCTGATGGTCTAGAATCTGATCTGGGCTCTCTTCATAAGACAAGATATTCTTGATACCAATATCTCCAGTTGGTATGATAAGTGAAGCATCTCCCATGCACTTCTTCAACATGGAAATATGAAATACCGGATGAACTGCTGCTAACTCTTGGGGTAGCTCTAATTCATAAGCTACATTACCAATCCTTTTGGATATTCTGTAAGGGCCAATATACCGGGGACTAAGCTTTCCCTTCTTACCAAATCTCATAACACCCTTCATTGGTGAAACTTTCAAGTATACCCAATCATCTACTTCAAACTCTAACTCCCTTCTCCTAACATCAGTGTAGGATTTCTGACGACTCTGAGCTGTTTTCAATCTCTCTTGAATAACTTTCACTTTCTCCAAAGCTTGATAAACTAAGTCTGGTCCTATAAACCAACTTCACCAACCTTAAACCATCCAATTGGAGATCTGCATCTTCTCCCATAAAAGGGCTTCATACGGAGCCATCTAGATGCTAGAGTGGTAACTATTGTTATAAGAAAACTCAATGAGAGGTAGGTGATCATCCCAGTTACCTTTAAAATCGATCACGCAAGCCCTCAACATATTTTCTAGAGTCTGAATAGTGCGCTCTACTTGCCCATCTGTATGAGGATGAAAAACAGTACTCAAGTTCACTTTTGAACCCAAATCTTTCTAGAATGACTTCCTAAACTGTGCAGTAAATTGTTCCTCTATATCTGAAATAATTGATATCGAAACCCCATGAAGTCTACCTACCTCTTGAATATACAACTTAGCATAATCTTCTGCTGAATAGGTAGTCTTTACCAGTAAAAAGTGAGCTGATTTTGTCATTCTATCAACAATCACCCAAATAGAATCTTGCTGCCTGTGAGACCTTGGTAAACCTATGATGAAATCCATATTAATCATCTCCCATTTCCATTCCAGAAGTTCTATGTTCTGAACCATACCACTGGGCCTTTGATGCTCTACTTTAACTTGTTGGCAATTCGGACACTTAGCAACAAACTCTGCAATGCCCTTCTTCATACTACTCCACCAATATACTTCTGTCAAGTCATGATACATCTTTGTGGAACCCGGATGGATAGAATATCTGGAGCTATGGTCTTCCTCCATAATCCTTTCTTGGAGTTCATCTACCCTTGGTACACACAACCTACCTTGATACCTCAATACACCATCTCCCCTTTGTTCAAAAGCCATTACTTTTTACTTATGAACATTTGCCTTCAATTCAAGCAAAATAGCATCTTGGTCTTGTTTCTCTTTCACCTCTGACACTAATGATGATTCAGCCCCATTCATCACTACTACTCCTCCTTCTGTGGAATTCATTAGTCTAACTTCTAATCATGCAAGTTTGTGCACATCTTTTGCTAACTCTTTGTTCTCTTATTCAACATGGGCAGTACTATCCATAGACAACCTATTCAAAGCATCAACAACAACATTAGCCTTACCTGGGTGATATAGAATACTCATGTCATAATCCTTGAGTAACTCTAATCACCTCTTATATATGAGATTGAGCTCTTTCTGACTAAACACATACTGAAGACTCTTGTGATCTGTGAACACATCTACATGTACACCATAAAGATAGTGACGCCATATTTTCAAAGCAAATACTACGGCAACCAACTCTAGATCATGGGTTGGGTAATTCTTCTTATGAAATTTCAACTATCAGGAGGCATATGCTATAACTTTGCCATTTTACATTAACACACAACCCAAATCAACTCTGGACGCCTCACAATATACAACAAAACCTTGTGTACCTTTTGGTAAGGTTAATACTGGGCAGTAGTCAACCGGTTTTTCAATTCTTGAAAGCTTTTCTCACAAGCTTCAGACCATTAAAACTTCACTATTTTTTGAGTTAACTTGGTTAAAGGGGACGAAATAGATGAGAACCCCTCAATGAACCTTCTATAGTATCTAGCCAACCCTAAGAAACTCCTAATATAAGTTGGAGATGTGGGTTGATGCTTATCATAACCAACGTCACTAACCTACAATACGAGTGTCTACGATCGTCGATAATATAGTAACCCAACCAAGGGTTAGGGTCGTGTCCCAAGGGAATGGTTTTGAGAATTAGTAGAAAAATAAAATTAAGTTCAAACTAGTCATAAATAAAGACTTTAACGAGTAAAAACATTGTAAATTAAAAGGGATGACACAAAGATGTCAAATATCAAATGGGGGATTTGTCACAAGTAGTAAAAAACAACAAAAATAACAAGAAAATCAAGTATGGGGACAAGTTCTTTGGGTGTGACTGCAATACAAGTTGGGATAAATCATTGGGTACATGCTTTCGATAGGAAATTTGCAAGATAATAGTGACTAGGCTAAGCTTTAGATAGAAATAAGTTCCATTTTGGGCAACTTACCCCGTTTCAAATGCGTTCCTCTTGAACACCCATTTGCCGCATGAAGGCCAGCCTCCCCACTCACTTTCTCGAGCTGAGTGTTAGGATACGGGACTAGGGCTTACCCTCTCGAGCTGAACCTCATGTCGACCCACTCCTTAGGCCATCAGTCTAGTGGTCTTGGTTTCGTGACCTCCCTCTCGGGCAAGTCGAAAATACATGAGTGGTTTTGTATTTGCAACTACAAACCCATTAGATTAAACCACAACCATTAGATGAAATCACCATTAAAATACATCTAACTTATCAGCAAGCAAGACCCAACAATAATATAAATACATATTTGCTAAATCACATCCCAAGAATGGGGTTATTAGCCACACATAAAGAAATAACAAAATACACCTAAAATGATACTAAAATCAAATGGGTATAAGGAATTAAACCTTGATTTAAGAAAAGGAAGAAGAATGGAGAAGACCCACTTCCAACTTGGGGAAGATGAAATCCTTCTTTTTTCAAGTCTCCCAAAAACCCTCTCCAAACTTGAGAGAAAATATCCCAAAAAGTACTATTCTATTGTGAAAATTAAAATAATTGTTCGAATCTTAAAAATTAATAACAAGTTTATTATTTATAGACTTCAGAAAATAGTGCTGGCGGATCTGTTGGCGAGGTTAGTCGGAATCGCCGGTTAATTTGGTGATTTGCCTTTTGGTGTAGTATGTCGCCTTCTTGCACTAGCCTTTAGCATGGTCGTGCTCTGTGTCATTGGGCCTTCTAGTACTACTTTACGAAATTATTTGGCGAAACGCCTATTGTTCATTTCATCAGCTTTTTGATCCTGCTTCTTCAGGGCTTTGCATACCGAAACAAAAGGTGAAATGTGTCCCTTCTGCGAATCACCAAGCGTGCTTGGCGATGCTCATATTTCAGCCTCTTTATTTTTTTTGGCCTTTTTGTTCCTGTTTGTGCCTAAGTGTCCATGCTTCCACTAAAACATCAAATACATGAAACTTAAGTGTTTTAATTAGATATTTAGAATAAATAAACATTTAAGGACACTATTTCTATTAAAATAAAGCCCTAAATGAGTCCAATTTGTGGCCTCATCATGTGTCTAGGCCAATTTTGCACTGCCTCTATCTTCTAAGTGTCAACTCTAATCCCATTACCGGAAACAATGTGACCCAAGAATGCCATCGACTTAAGCCAAAACTCACATTTAAAGAACTTAGCATACAATTCCCTATCATTTAGAGTTTGGAGAACTATTCTGAGATAAACATGATCTTTCTCATTCCTCGGATAGATTAGTATGTAATTAATGAACACGATAACAAACATATCTAAGTAAAGCTTGGATACTCTATTCATAAGGTCCTTGAATGTTGCAGGCGCATTAGTCAAACCAAAGGACATAACCAGAAACTCATAATGACCATAACGGGTCCTGAAAGTTGTCTTTTGAATATCACATTCCCTTACTCTTAACTAATGGTAGCCAGATCTGAGGTCTATCTTAGAGAAACACGAAGCACCCTTAAGTTGATCGGAAATATCATCAATTCTTGGAAGAGGATACTTATTCTTGATAGTAACCTTGTTCAACTGACGGTAATCTATACACATCCTAAGGGAACCTTCTTTCTTCCTCACAAATAAGACCAGTGCGCTCCAAGGTGAGACACTTGGTCGGATGAAACTTTTCTCTAGGAGATCTTTTAACTCCTTTAATTTTGCTGGTGCCATTCTATATGGTGGAATAAATATTGGATGAGTATCGGGAAGGATATCTATACCAAAGTCTATTTCTCTCTCAGAAGGGACTTCGGGTAGTTCATCAGGAAAGACTTCTGGAAACTCACTCACAACTGGAACTGACTCAATAGAAGGTGTCTCAACACTAGAATCATTAAGTCAGACTAAGTGATAGACATAACCCTTGGAAACTAACTTTCTCACCTTAAGGTATGAATGAAACGACCCTTAGGCACTGCTAAACTGCTACTCCTCTCTATAACTGGCTCATTAGGAAACTGGAACTTGACAACTCAAGTTCTACAATCAATGGAGACATAACAGGCATGAAGCCAGTCCATACCCAGAATAACATCAAAATTAACCATGTATAACTCAACTAAATCAGCTATGGTGCTTCTGTGATTGATGAAAATGGTACACTCACGATAGACTCGCTCAACTAGAAGAGACTTCCCGACAAGTGTAGAAACACAAAAGGTCTCACAAAGTTTTTGAGAAAGAACATCAAAATTCATTGCAACATAAAGAGTCACAAAAGAGAAACTCGCTCCTGGGTCTAGCAAAGCATAAACATCAAGAGTAAAGACTTTGATCATACCAGTGACAATATTTGGAGAATTCTCTTGCTCTTGGCGACTAGTGATAACATATAGGCGGTTTACTCCTCCGCCAGTACCTGAAGTAGATCCTCTAGGTGAAGCCCTGTCTCATGGAGCAACTGAAGAAGATTGGGCTTTATTGCCCTGATTCCCATTACCTTACCATTTCTTAGGGCACTCTTTCATGAAGTGACCGTCTGGACACACTTGAAACAACTAGTGGAGCCGTTGCGACACTTACCTGGGTGGTCCCTACCATACTTAGCACATGCAGGAGCCTAGTTTCCTCCTTGTACCACACTACCCTAAGACTGAGCAGGTCTAGCTCTGAAATTCTTCAAATTATGACTATTATACCTACCTTTGTCCTTGGTGCAGGTGCACTAACAGATGATGAGCAGGTCCCTTTTGCTTATGTTGAAAGGAAGAACGGTTCACATTACTTTTTTTGCTGCCCGGACTCATTACTTGTCTTAGCTTTCTTGTTTCTGAATTCTTCTGTATTCCTCAGCTTCTCTTCCTCAACCTGTTGCACATAAACCATAAGTCTTGCTATATGCATGTCCCCTATTAGCATCTCTACCTTTCCCTCCTTACTTGGAAGATGAGACAATCTCGCAACAAACAAACTCATCCTTCTCCTCATGTCCGTAATCATCTCCAGAGCATATCAGGAAAGTTGGGTGAACTTCAAACTGTACTCATGAACACTTAGTGAATCTTGCTTAAGGGTAAGGAGTTTTCGTACTTTGGCTTCTCTCAGTTCACGGGGAAAGAAACACCCCAAGAAAGCTCTCTCGAACACATCCCTACTCAAAACTAGTGCATCCTCAACCCTACTCTTTTCCACTGGTCAAACCAAGTCCTAACAACACTCTTCAGTTGATAGGCAGCTAGTTCCACTCATTCAACATCAGTAACATGCATAACCTCAAAAATTTTCTGCAGTTCCTCAACAAAATTTTCCGGAGCCTCAGTAGTGCTTGAACTAATGAAGTTTGGAGGATTCATCCTTAAGAACTCACGGATCCTCAAAGTATCAGCCTCTTCCTGTCGAGCCCTTCTTTGTTGCCTAAATTGGTTGGTCACATCTTGACTTAGCATTTAAATTGCTTCCTAAAATTCAACATTGGTGACCTCTCTTTGGGGTTGCACTCCTGGTGAATTAGGTACCCCTTGCTCCTCAATGTTTCTCCTAGCAGGACACCTCTGACATCTCTTCATGGAGGCATGATCTGAAAGACACGCACAAACACGAGTTAGAAGGAAACTTTATAGAGATTAACTCTATCACAGGACATGAATATGAAAGAAGTAAGATAGTTCCTAAATTTTGCATCCTCCTATTTATAGATGTGGCGCGCTTCACACCGATAACTAGGTCTCTACATACATGGCTTCATAGACTCCCTAGGACTCTTGAACCTTAGGCTCTGATACCAAGTTTGTCATGCCTCGAGCCTACACCATGGGCGGGACTACCACTCGAGAACCATTTTTGCCCCCCCCCCAAGCGAACCCTTAGGCTTGCTAGACTTTCAGCGGAAAACTTTAAGAATTAAAAAGAGAATTCAAATGCCAGATAATTCAACTGTCTCAAACTAAACTCATAATGTTTTTAGAAATAAATATTTAACTTAGCCAAAGTGGCAGCTCAAATTTGAACATAAGCCAATAACAAGATAATGACAAATGAACTAACTAACTATCTATGAAGCCTCTAAAAACTGAGATGAACGTCAAAACAAGAACCACAACATCCTAATGAACTAACTAATCAAAGCAATAAAAACGGAATCCTCCGGAAAGCAATGAGGCTCCCCAACTGACTCTGAGTTCTCAACTAGATCAATGAGGCGCTGGGTGCTAATCTTTGTTACTTGTGTCTATATCATAAAACGATGCAGGCCAAATGGCATCAGTACATTAAATGTACGAGCATGCGAGGGAAAAACTAAACATGTCATAAGTTTGAAATGAATCTGAAAAGAACAGTTACCTTAGCTTTATTCAACTCATGGATACTCAACTCAAATGCAAAATAAAACAATAGTAGAGGTGCAGTTTATATAAAGATTTTAAAACAGTAATAACAACTCAATTTACTCATATAATAAGTAATAAAAATATGTGGGGGTTTCTCTAACCGACAACCATCACTATGAGATAATGTGATGATACATCTTCTCGCCCATGTTACTAGAACTGTCCTATAACTTGTCGGGATATAGAATGCCTCAACTAAGTGGATCCACTAGTCTATGCTAAAAAGCACTAACGAATCATCTAAAAAGTATGACCCTTTTCTACCCACGTTGGCTACATGGTTTATGGAGACATTGAGTTGGTATGAACTTGTCCCCATTTCAGTGCTCAATACAACTCCCAGAATACTCAGCTCATATGTTTAAAATAAAAAATCTTTCTGTGGTTTGGGATAATTACTCAAAAAGTAGCTCAAAGGCTCTCTTGGAAATCAGTGTTTCCTCTCTTGTTAAAAATGTAAAAAAAACATTTACTCTTTGGGAATACATAGTCCCAATATACTCTTTTGAAGAAATGAACTTTAATCTTTACTCGACTCTAAACTCCAGTCTTAAACAAAGTTAAAACCTTTGTAAAAGACTTTTGGAAAACACTATGAACTTCTCTTGACTTGGCTCTTAACTTTCCTTGAATTGGATTATGGATTCAAGGCTCATGATCTCATATTTATGGATGATTTCATGATGTTTAAACTTACCTTAGAGTGCACAAATCGATTAGAAAAATTAGGTATGTTGCAAGGGAACTCAAACGGAAAGAAATAGAAAAAGGTAGGGGACCTGGCGACCTTCGCGCTCTGAGTGGCACGTGGCGCCAGACCCTAAATTATAGACACTGAGTTGGGGAGCACTGACTAGCGCGGCGCCCCAAAGCCCAAACTTCAGACCCCAAGTTTTGGCGCTCTGGCTGGTGCGGCGCCCCATACCCCTTCCCAGTTTTTGACGAATTTTCTTGGTCGATTTTCAACTCTAAATCCTCTAGATTCAATTGGTTCTTTCCCCAAACACTTAGATTTGACTACATAACCAAAATATGCAAAATCTACTCAAAACGACAACTCCAGCAATTAAGAATCCAATAGAAACTTCAAACAAATCCATCAAGAACTCAATTTCTATACTTTCAAGAACACAATTTCGCTGAATAAAATCATGTTTGGAGCATGGGTGAGTGAACCCAATGCTATGTGATCTCACATACCTTGTAGGGATCACCCCTTGATGAAATCCGCAATCCTAGCTTCAAGAACTTAAGTATTCTTTGCCTCTTTTCCTCTTTTCTCCTCTTC
Organism: Solanum commersonii; assembly: GCA_029007595.1. Lineage (NCBI taxonomy): Eukaryota > Viridiplantae > Streptophyta > Magnoliopsida > Solanales > Solanaceae > Solanum > Solanum commersonii. The sequence goes on from JAJTWQ010000214.1 coordinate 656,672, forward strand.
TTTTCTCTTATCTCAAAACCCTAACTCTTTTTGATGAAGTGTAAACTGAACCAAATCAGTTTATACCCCAACTTAATTACCAAAAATGAAATTAAATCAATTGGGTAGTGAAAAGACCATAATACCCTCCTAAAATCTGGTTTTGACTTTTCTTATTTATACAACTCAACTTTGAATGACCATATCTCCCTCATATAAACTCAAAATCGAGCAAACTTGGTGGTGTTGGAAAGATAATCAAAGATCTTTCCTACGGTAGCTGGTAGCATACCTAAATCATTCTGATCTAAGAGTTATGTTGTTTGAATTTGACCCAAAACGCAAGCTTAACATAACGTAAACAAATTTCCAGATTTTTCATTCTTTCCAAAAATGACTCTTTCTAATTTTAGCTCTTTCACTTAGCAAGGTGTTACACATACTCACTTTTTTGAGTCTTGAAACAAGTTATTAGAAGTTGTAGAAGACTCCTCAAAAGACTCAAAGGGACTTCCTCAAAATGTTTGAAAAAACTCTCAAGACATAACTCTTTGCTATACCTTGAATTTGAATTATGGATTCAAGGGTTATAGTCTCATATTGTGGATGATCCCTCGATTTTTAGATGTACCTTAGAATGTAGAAAACAACTAAAAACATAGGTACGATTAGAGAGAACTCAAATGGAAAGAAGTGGGAAAGCGTAGAGGACCTGGCGATCCTAGCATACTAAGTGGCGTGGTGCCCCAGAGCAAAAACTACAGAAGGAAAGTCATGGCGTACTGAGTGGCGTGGAACCCCAGAGCGAAAACTACTGAAGGAAAACCATGACGTACTGAGTGGCGTGGCACCCCACCCCTTTTCCCAGAAAACTTGACAAATTTTCTTACTCATTTTCTAACCCCAATTCACCTAGAATCAAATGGTTTCTTCCCCAATCACTTTGATTCAAATACCCATGTCACGCCCGAGCCTACACTGGGGTGGGACTAGCACTCGAGAACCATTGCTTGCCCCAAGCGAACTAACATCACTAACTCTGTCTATGAACTTAGAATGTAAAAAATAACTTAGATTGTAAAAAATAACATTCAATGCCAAAGTGGTAACTCAAGTTTCAACTTAACTGAAAAGGTAAAGTAAAGACTCATGAACTAACATCACTAACTCTGTCTATGAAACATCAAAACAACAGAGAATTGGGACAATACCCATGGCATCCTAATGAATAAAAATACTGAAAACAATAAAAGGATCCTCTAGAAAGCTAGGAGGCTCACCAACTGACTGCTCAACTGGATCAATGAGGCACTGGAAGCTAATCTTGATTACCTGCGTCTGCATCATAATAAAATGTAGGCCAACATGGCATCAGTACATTGAATGTACGAGTATTGGAATTGGAATGCTAAACATAACTTAAGCTTGAAAATAATATGAAAGAAACACTTACCTTGGTTTTACTCAACTCCTGAATAACTTAACTCAATATAAAGCAATAAAACATATGCAATATATAAAAAGCCTTTAAAACAGTAGAAAACAACTTAGTTCATTAAAGAAAATGCAATAACAAACTCAACTTTACTCATACAATAAAGTAATATAGTTTCTGTGGGAGTTTCTCTAACCGACAACCACCACTATGAGCCTAAGTGTTGATACAACGTCTTGCCCACGCTGCCAATACTGTCCTATACTTTGCCTTCATATAGAACGCCTTAACTAAGTGGATCCACTAGTCTATGCTAAAAGCATCTTAAGGAGTCATCTAGTATGATCCTTTACTACCCATGATGGCTACATGGTTTATGGAGACGTGAGTTATCTGAACTCAAGCTCGTCCCCATATCGGTGCTCAATACTACTCCCAAAATATACTTAGCTCATATGTTTGTAATAACAAAACTCTTTCTTTGGTTTGAGATAATTACTCAAAACTTAGCTTAAAAGCTCTCTTGGAAATCTCAGTTTCCTTTCTTGCTCAAATGTGAAAACATTTTAACTCTTGGGAATACTTAGTTCCCGTATAATCTTTGAAGAATGAACTTTACTCTTACTCTTTACTGAAAACTAGTTCAAAAAATCTTTTGGAAAATCAAGGTTTCCTTTCTTATTTAAATGTGAAAACATTTTACTCTTTGGGAATACATAATCCCGATATACTCTTCTGAGGAAATGAATTTCAAACTTTACTCTTTACTCAACTCAAAACTCAAGTCTTAAAACAAAGTTAAAATATTTGTAAAAGACTTTTGGAAAACTTTATGAACTTCTCTTAACTTGACTCTTGACTTCCCTTGACTTGACTCTTAAATTTCCTTGAATTGAATTATGGATTCAAGGAATGTGATTTGTGATAGGAAAGATCTCATGATGTTTATGAATGATTTTAGATAGCTAAACATGAGAAATGATCAAGAAATCACTGCCTGGAAACTAGTTCGCAACACGGAGGTGTAATTAAATTTTAGGTCACGAAAATAATTTTTGAGGCAGAACGGTCTGTGATCGCTCCGCAACGCGAAGAGATTTTTCTCAAATATGAAGAGCAGGTCCGCGACGTGGCCCCATTGCCTAGATTCGCCTGACTTTTTCCTTCTTTCATTTTCCAGTCCCAATCCACATAAACTTGACTATTCTTCTCAATTTTCTTTAGATTCAGACACCCAACATATATTCCCTGAACCTTACTCAAAACAACTCTAAAACTCGACATAAAGATCTCAGAAACTTCTCAATTTAGCCTAATTCAAGAACGAAAAACAAATTCAAGAACACCATTCAAGATTCATCAACTTTCAACTTTCTAGAACAAACTTCACTGAAATAAAATGATTGGCGCAAGGGTGAACGAACCCAACGCTATGAAAGACTCACATACCTCGTAGGGATCACCCCTTGACGAAATCCACGAGCCTAGCTTCAAGAACTTGACGATTCCTTGCTCCTTCTCCTCTTCTTTACTCTTTTTTCAAAACCCTAACTTGTTTCTCAAAAACGTAAGCTGAATCCAATCAGTTTAGACCCTAACTTAATTACTAAAAACGAAATTAATTAATTGGGTGGTGAAAATACCATAATTCCCTTCTAAAATTCGGATTGGACTTTCTTTATTTGAATAGCCCAACTTCTATTGGGCATAACTCATTCATACAAACTCGGAATCGTGCAAAATAGGTGGCGTTGGAAAGATTATTCCAAGATCTTTCCTACGATATTTGGAAAAACACCTAACTCATCCTGAACTAGGAGTTATGGTCATTTGAAGTTGACAAAAAACTCAAACTTAATTTAACCAATTTTCCAGTTTTTTTTTATTTCCAAAAATCACTCTTGATAATTCTATCTCTTTCTAGTACTTTCAATTTGCGAGATGTTACAAATCAACATTAGTGTACAAGTATCTACTCAAAAACCACCTTAAAAATCATACAATTATCTCAAGAACTCAGCAAAACTTCAACAATCAAGATTTCAAAAGAAACTTCAACAAAACTCATCAACAACTCAAATCCTCTACTTTTAAGAACGAAATTACACTGAATTTATCATGATTGGAACTTAGGTGAATGAACTGAACACTATGTGAACTCACATACCTCTTAGGGATCAAACCCATGGCGAAAATCGCAACAAAACTCAAGAATCTCGACGAACGCTTTGAACCCTTCCTCTTTTCTCTTCTTGGACTCCCTTCTAAAACCCTAAGCATATTAGAGATGAATGAAACTGATTCTAATCTGTTTATACCCCTAAATTGTTACTAAAAATGAATGAAATCTGATTCGGTAAGGAAAAGACCAAAATTTCCCTCATATTTTCGGATAACTTTTCTTAAATGGACAACTTGACTTCAAAAAGGCATATCTCACTCATCCGAACTTGAAACTTAGAAAAGTTGTGGTGTTAGAAAGATAATCCAAAGTCCTTTCATTTGATATCTTATGGGCCACCTAACTCATCCTGTATTGAAAGTTATGGTTGTTTGAAGTTGATCCAAAACTTAGAAAAACTTAGGAATGACTTGAATGAATTTCTCTTTAGTTCTTTTTAGAACTCAAGGTGCTACTTCTAGTGACCTTAGCACTTAATAAATTTTAAAATTCCTCGGTAAAAATATTACTCACAATGAAGGATGGTTCGAGTCTAAGCTCAAATTTTTTTTGGGGTGTTACATAAAATATAAAGTTATGTATATTGATAAATACCTTCATATTTGAACATTTAGATGCGTTTACAATCAATACCTTCTCAAATTTTCTCCTCAATGTGTCCTTTGTATATGAGGTTATTACTCTATTTTTACAGTTCCAAGAACCAAATAAAATTCTAGCCTCTTCCAAGAATTCTAATATAGGTAACTGACGTGCCTCAACAAGGCAACTATTGATACATTCTACGATGTTCAAAGTCATCATTCTATCTTTGTTTACTGTTGAATGAACTCTTGACCACTTCTCATACCCAGCATCCTCAAGGTAATCCTTTACCCTATGATGAACTTTTACTACTTTAGCCATTAATTTATCAAAATCGTCCTTTTGGTATGCCTTTTTCATAGAGTAGAATAAATCACTTAGTGTGTTTCTTCCTTTTGAAGTTTGTACAGACATTCTTTCAAAGGTGTCATTTGCATGCACAATGAGGTCCATTTGGGAACACAATGCTTACACTCTTCATAATACTTTCATTTCTATCTGATAAAATACACATATTTTCATGCTCACCAAATGCATTTTTGAATTGTTTGAAGAACCATGTCCACGAATAGTCATTTTCAGTGTGTACAACAACATATGTCAGTGACAATATGCAACCTATTTACAGAGCAACACACCTTTTTTTTTATACATAACATTTATACTAAAGATACATTAATTATACAAATAAAACAAGTTCACAATTACAAAAAAACACATACCTGCCCTATCCAGTGTGCTTGTTGATACAAACATCGTCAATTACAACTTTCAGAGTATGAATTCATTTATGATTTACCAATTTAGGAGCAGTCACACCACTTAATAATAAACCCAATTGTTGCTTGTACTTTGGTTAGTATCCTATTCCGCATTGGATATGTATGTTCACTATTGAAGTATCTCACTTTCAATACATCAGATTTCTTCCTGCACGAAGCCTTTAAACTCCAACCACATTCATCACCAATGCACACTAACACATAGCTGTAAAAAAAATTCATCATATTAATCCATATAGCAGATACATTTCAAATATATAACGTTAAAGTGTTTCACAACTTTTCAAATTATTATCCACATTAATGTATCATCCATATTAACGACCACAACAACTAATTTACAATATTTTTATGTATCAAATTCACAAGTCTAGCATATACACGTAATTTAAATCAGTCTATTACAAATAAACAATCATAATTATCATACCAATCTGTTCTAATCACCAAAAACCAACAAAATTATCACCATGATACATATAATAATTATAGTTATGTATCACACACATTAGAAATAAAAGTGTATCATCATTCATATATCTAAAAAATGAAAAAAAAAACTACTTCAAATTAGAGATTAAACACTCCATTACCCTTTTTTATCCTATCTCTTCACTTTGAAATTGAAGTTGTTCTTTATTTTATATTTCTCCATTACATCTACGAGTGTTGCTTTATCCTTATACAATTGATCCATATTCATATATGTACTCGTGGAATCAATTAAGTAATTTATAACATCTAATTCTAGAATATAATATGAATCACAAATTCTTGATTCAACCAGAGCAAGAGCTTCAGATCCCTTTCTGTACCTTCGACGCACATGATTTCTCCGGATGTACCATCAAAGTTATATATCTCTCCACCAATCTTCTCTATTGTATCAATAGATAGTGGATAAATGGAGAACCCAGGCTCATTCCTTTTCACTTCCAAATACAGTTTTACATCCATGCCGTTCTTAATTTTCAATGAACACGAGTTTCCTTCTACGATGTATCAAATTTCAATATCTTTCCTAACCTTATCGATCTCCAACTCGGCTAAAATTGCTGCTTTCAAATTCATAAATGAAATAGATTTTCTATAACATCTCGCAAATTGAAATAACTAGGAAGAAGATAATAATTGAAAATAGTCATTTTTGGAATGAATGAAAATCTGGAAATTTTGTTAAGTTAGAATAAGTTGAGTTTTGGCCAACTTCAAACGGACATAACTACGTATCAGGATGATTTAGAGGTACTTCCAGATATGGTAGGAAATCTCTTAGAATGATCTTTCCAATGCCGCTAAGTTTGCGTGATTCTGAGTTCGTATGAGTGAGTTATGCCCTTTGGAAGTTGGGTTGTTGGTGTAAGGAAAGTCCAATCCGGATTTTGAAAGGGTAGTTTGGTCTTTTCCTTGCCCAATTATTTTATTTCATTTTTGGTAATTGAGTTAGGTTCTAATCAAAATTATATCAGTTTACGCTTTTACCAAAATATGCTAGGGCTTGGAGAAAAGAGAAAAGAGAAAAGAAGAGGAAAAAGGAGATAGAGAAGCAAGATTCATCAAGACTGTCGAGTTTAGCTTGTGGATTTCATCGGGGGTGATCCCTACAAGGTATGTGAGATCACATAGCATTTGGTTAGTTCACCCACGCATCAATCATGATTCAATTTTAGCGAATTCGTTTGAATTCTTGTGGGTTGTGTTGTTGGAGTTTTCTTGAGATTGATTCATGTTATTAGTTGTGTTTTCTGAGTAGAACCTGATGTATATTGAGGGTAAAAATTATTCTAAGTGTTTGGGGAAAGAACAATTGAAGTTTAGAGGGTTTAGAGATGAAAAACGAGCAAGAAAAGTCGTCAAACACTTGGGGAATGGGGTGAATAGGGGGTTGCGCGCCCTAAAAGGGGTTCTAAAGTTTCACCATTGGGGCTCTGTGCCTTCCAGCGTGCCCCGACATGTTCTCTGAATTTTGAAGGCTGGCGCCCTGTGCCTCTAAGTGCGCCAGGGACGCCAGTTCTACCCATTCGTTCCTTACCTTTTAGTACTTGTTCCTTAGCAATGTACTTATGTTGTCTAGTTGATTCCAACACTCTGAAGTACATCTAAACATCATGAAATCATCCATAAACATGAGATCATGAACCTTGAATCCATAATCCAATTCAAGGAAAGTTAAGATGAAAGTCAAGAGAAGTTCTTAGAGTTTTCCAAAAGTCTATTCCAAATGTTTTAAGTTTGTTTTAAGACTTAAAGTTCAAGTTGAGTAAAGATTAAAGAGTAAAGTTTGAAGTTCATTTCTTCAAAAGTATATGGGGACTATGTATTCCCATAGGGTTTAAAATGTTTTCACATTTAAACAAGAAAGGAAACCTCGATTTCCAGTGAGCCTTCGGGCTAGTTTTCAGAAGAGAGTAATCGCTTTCTAAATGAAGCAATAGAGGAAACTTTGATTTCCAAGATAGCTTTGAGCTAAGTTTTTTAGCACTAATCTCAAATCACAGAAAGAAGTATGTTTTTAAACATAAGAGCTAATATTATATTTTTTGGGAGTAGTATTGAGCACCGATATAGAGGAGAGTTTAGACAACTCACAACCTCCATAAACCATGTAGATATCATGGGTAGAAAAGGGTCATACTTTTTAGATGATTCCTTCAGTGCTTTTTAACATAGACTAGTGGATCCACTTAGTAGTTCAGGTTATATACCCTCGACAATGTATAGGACGGCCTCGACGAGCGTGAGGCAAAATGTTGTATCATCATATTAGCTCTTACGTGATGGTTCTCTGTTAGAGAAACTCCCAGAGAAGTAATTGTATTCTTAAATACACAATTTATTTGTATTTTTACATACATCTCAGAGTTATATGTATCTTTGCATACACATAGAGTTGACATCATGTTTTAAACATAGTTTCTTTATATTGCACTTGTTTTAAACTGCTTTATATTGAAATGAGTTCAGTTATGTTGAGTTGAGTTGAGCCAGGTAAGTTCTTCAGATTCTTTTCAAGCCTATGCTGTGTTTAGCATTCCATCTCGCATACTCGTACATTCAATGTACTGATGCCAGTTGGCTTGCATCTTATTATGATGCAGACCCAGGTAACTATGATCAACATCTAGCGTATCGTTGACCTAGTGAGCACTCCAGAGTCAGTTGGTCAGCCTCCCTGCATTCTGGAGGACTAATTTTTATTGCTTTCAGTTATTTTATTAGTTCATTAGGATGTTGTGGGGTTTGTCCCAACATCCATCTCAGTTGTTTTAGAGGCTTCATAGACAGTCAGGTGTTAGTTCTTTAGTCTTTTTATTGTCATTATCTTATGTTAAGACTTGAGTTTCCCTTAATTGCCAAATTGAATGTTCCATTATAACATTCCAGGTTATCACATAGAGTTGTCTTTATTAAAATAACTCTTCCGCTGAGTAAGTAAGTCGGGCCAAGGGTTTTTTTGGGGCCAGCAGTGGTTCTTGAGTGCCAGGCACGTCCGGGGTGTAGGCTCGGGGAGTGACAAACTTGGTATCAGAGCAGAGAGTTCAAGAGTCCTAGGGAGTCTATGAAGCCATGTCTATAGAGTTCTAGTTATCAGTGTGAAGAGCGCCACATCTTTAATTTGGAGGCTGCAACATTTAGGGAGATTTCTCACTTCTTTCACACTCATTTTGTGCGTTAAAGTTTGTTTAGAGGTGGCTTTCTTGGGGTGTTTCTTTCCCGAGAACCGAAAGAGGCTAAGGTACGAGAGTTTCTCACACTTAAGCAAGATTCTATGAGTGTTCATGAGTATGGATTGAAGTTCACCCAACTGTCCCGTTATGCTCTGAAATGGTTGTGGACATGAGGAGTATAATAAGCTTGTTTGTTGCTGGGCTAGCTCGTTTGTCGAGTAAGGAAGGTAGGGTTGCAATGCTGATAGGTGACATGGATATCTCAAGGTTAATGGTATATGTGCAGCAGGTTGAGAAAGATAAGCTAAGGGATAGAGAAGAGTTTAAGAACAAGAGAGCTAAGACAAGGAACGAGTTCGGACAACAGAAGAGTAATGCCAACCGGTCATACTTCCAACAGAAACAGAAGGGACCTGCTCCATCATCTGCTAGTGCACCTGTACCTAAGAACAAAGGTAAGTACAGTAGTCAGAATTTCAGAGCTAAACCTGTTTATTCTCAGGGTAGCATGGTGCAAGGGGTAGTAAGCCTCCCGCCTATGCTAAGTATGGTAGAAACCAGTTAGGTACATGTCGTGAGGGCTCTACTGGTTGTTTCAAGTGTGGTCAGAATAGTCATTTCATGCGAGAATGTCCAAATAACAAGCATGGTAATGGTAATGGGGTAATAGAGCCTAGTCTTCTTCAGTTGCTTCACCAAACAGAGCTTCACCTAGAGGGGATACTTTCGGTACTGGCAGAGGAACAAACCACTTGTATGCTATCAATAATCGCCAAGAGCAAGAGGATTCGCCAGATGTTGTCACTAATATGATCCAAATCTTTGACTTTACTGTTTATGCTTTGCTAAACCCAGGAGCGAGTTTGTGTTTGTAACTCCATATGTTGCTATGAATGTTGATGTTATTCCTGAGAAACTTAATGAACCATTCAGTGTGTCTACACCTGTTGGTGAGTCTATTATAGCAGAGAAAGTCTATCGTGATTGTTCCATTTCCGTTAATCACAAGAGTACCATGGTTGATTTAATTGAGTTAGACAAGGTAGATTTTGATGTCATTCTTGATATGGACTGGCTTCATGCCTGTTATACCTCAGTTAATTGTTGAACTTGAATTGTCAACTTTTAGTTTCCAAATGAGCCAATCTTAGAGTGGAAAAGCAGTTCAGCAGTGCCAAAGGGTCGTTTCATTTTGTACCTTAAGGAAAAAAGGTTGGTTTCTAAGGGTTGTGTCTATCACTTGGTCCGGGTTAATGACTATATTGTTGAGATACCTCCCATTCAGTCAGTTCCTATAGTTAAAGAGTTTTTAGAAGTCTTTCCATATGATCTACCCGGAGTCCCTCCTGAGAGAAAGGTAGACTTTGGTATAAATGTTCTTCCAGATACTCGTCCTATCTCTTTTCCGCCATATAGAATGGCACCAGCAGAGTTAAAAGAGCTTAAAGAGTAGTTGTAAGATCTGCTAGATAAGGGTTTCATTCAACCAAGTGTCTCACCTTGGGGCGCTCCGGTCTTATTTGTGAGAAAGAAAGATGGTTCCCTTAGGATATGTATAGATTACCATCAGTTGAACAAGGTTATCATCAAGAATAAGTATCCTTTTCTGAGAATTGATGATCTTTTTGATCAGCTGCAAGGTGCTTCTTGTTTTTCTAAAATAGACCTCAAATCTGGCTACCATTAATTGAAAGTAAGGGAATGTGATATTCCCAAGACAACATTCAGGACCCGTTATGGTCATTATGAGTTTCTAGTTATGTTGTTCGGTTTAACTAATGCACCGTAGCATTCATTGACCTTATAAATAGAGTTTTCAAACCTTATTTAGATATGTTTGTTATCGTCTTCATTGATGACATACTAATTTATTCAAGGAATGAAGAAGATCATGCTAGCCATCTCGAATAGTTCTTTGAGACTTTGAAAAATAAAGATTTATATGCTAAGTTCTCTAAATGTGAGTTTTGGCTTGAGTCTGTGGCGTTCTTGGGCCAGATAGTTTTCGGTGATGGAATTAGAGTTGTACCCAAAAGATTGAGGCAATGCAGAATTAGCCATCTTCAACTAATATTATGAGTTTCTTGGGTTTGGCTGGCTATTATAGAAGGTTTGTAGAGGGGTTCTCATCCATTTCGTCTCTTTTAACCAAGTTGACTCAGAAAATAATGAAGTTTCGATGGTCTGAAGCTTGTGAGAAAAACTTTCAGGAGTTGAAAAAAAGGTTGACTACTCCCCCAGTTTTGACCTTACCAGAAGGTACGCAAGGCTTTATTGTCTATTGTGATGCATCTATAGTTAGGTTGGGTTGCGTGCTAATGCAGAATGGCAAACTTATAACTTATGCCTCCAGACAGTTGAAAGTTCATGAGAAGAATTACTCAACCCATGACTTAGAGTTGGCTGCCGTAGTATTTTCTTTGAAGATATGGCGTCATTATTTGTATGGTGTTCATGTTGATGTATTCACTGATCACAAGAGTCTTCAATACATGTTCACTCAAAAAGAGCTTAACCTCAGACAAAGGAGGTGGTTGGAATTACTCAAGGATTATGACATGAGTATTCTTTATCACTCAGGTAAGGGTAATGTTGTTGCTGATGCTTTAAACAGGTTGTCTATGGGTAGTACCGCCCATGTCGAGGAAGAAAAGAGAAAGTTAGCGAAAGAATGCATAGACTTGCACGCTTAGGAGTCCGACTAATGGATTCCACAGAAGGAGGAGTAGTGGTGATAAATGGGTCTAAATCTTCATTAGTGTCAGAACTGAAAGAAAAGCAAGACCAAGATCTAATTTTGCTTGAATTGAAGGCAAATGTTCATAAGCAAAAAGTATTAGCTTTTGAATAAGGGGGAGATGGAGTATTGAGATATCAAGGTAGGTTGTGTGTACCAATGGTGGATGCACTCCAAGAGAGGATTATGGAGGAGGCTCATAGCTCTAGATATTCCATTCATCCGGTTTCCACAAAGATGTATCGTAATTTGAGAGAGGTGTATTGGTGGAATAGTATGAAGAAGGGCATTGCAGAATTTGTTACTAAGTGCCCAAATTGCCAACAAGTTAAAGTAGAGCACCAAAGGCCCGGTGGTTTAGCTCAGAATATAAAACTTTCGGAATGGAAGTGGGAGATGATTAATATGGACTTCATCACAAGTTTATCAAGGTCTCGTAGGCACCATGATTCTATTTGGGTGATCGTCGACATAATGACAAAATCAACCCACTTTTTATCGTTAAAGACTACCCATTCAGCAAAAGACTATGCTAAGTTGTATCTTCAAGAGGTGGTAAGACTTCATGGTGCTCTGGTCTCCATTATTTAAGATAGAGGTGCACAATTTACTCACAGTTCTGTAATTTTTTGCAGAAAGGCTTCGGTTCAAAGGTGAACTTAAGTACTGCCTTTCATCCTTAGAGAGATGGGCAAGCGGAGTGCACTATTTATACCTTATAATATATATTGAGGGCATGTATGATTGATTTCAAAGGTAATTGATATGATCACCTACCTCTCATTGAGTCTGCTTACAACAATAGTTACAACTCGAGCATTTAAATGGCTCCTTATGAAGCTCTTTATGGGAGAAGATGCAGATCTCCTAATGGATGGTTTGAAGTTGGTGAAGCAGGGTTGATAGGACCATATTTGGTTCATCAAGCTATGGATAAGGTGAAAGTGATTCAAGAGAGGTTGAAAATGGTGCAGAGTCTTCAGAAATCCTACACTGATGTTAGGAGAAGGGAGTTAGAGTTTGAAGTAGATGATTGGGTATATCTAAAAGTTTCACCCATGAAGGGTGTTATGAGGTTTGGTAAGAAGGGAAAACTTAGTCCCCGGTATATTGGACCTTATCGAATATCCAAGAGGATTGTCAATGTAGCTTATGAGTTGGAGCTACCACAAGAGTTAGCCACGATTCATTTAGTGTTTAACATCTCCATGTTGAAGAAGTGCATGGGCGATCCTTCATTGATCATACCAACTGAAAATATTGGGACCAAGGATAGTTTATCTTATGAAGAGATTCCGGTTCAAATTCTAGATTGCCAAGTTCGCAAGTTGAGAACAAAAGAGGTAGCATCGGTCAAAGTCCTTTGAAGGAACCAATTTGTTGAAGAATCTTATTGGGAAGCTGAGGAGGATATGAAGAAGAGATATCCACATCTCTTCGAATCCGGAGAAGTTCCAAATTAAGGTACTAATCCTTTCTTAGTATTTATTGATAAGTTGGCATGTTGTTTTGTATTTGCTTGTGGGTGCTTGAACTGAATGTTGCATGTTACACCCTTAGCCTAGTAAGAGTAATCTCATTCGAAGATGAATGTTCTCAAGGTGGAGATATTGTAATATCTCACAAATTGAAATAAATAGGAAGAGGATAATAATTGAAAATAGTCATTTTTGAAAAGAATGAAAATCTGGAAATTTTGTGAAGTTAGAATACGTTGAGTTTTGGCCAACTTCAAACGGCCATAACTCATGGCTCAGGATGAGTTAGAGGTACTTCCAGATATGGCAGGAAATCTCTTGGAATGATCTGTCCAACGCCGCTAAGTTTGCACGATTTCGAGGTCATATGAGTGAGTTATGCCCTTTGGAAGTTGGGTTGTTAGAATAAGGAAAGTCCAATCCAGATTTTGAAAAGGTAGTTTGGTCTTTTCCTTGCCCAATTATTTTATTTTGTTTTTGGTAATTAATTTAGGGTCTAATCAAAATTAGATCAGTTTAGACTTTTACCAAAATATGCTAGGGCTTGAAGAAAAGTGAAAAGAAGACTAGAAAGTAGAAGAGAAGCAAGATTCGTCAAGATCGTCGAGTTTAGCTTGTGGATTTCGTCGGGTGTAATCCCTACAAGGTATGTGAGATCACATAGCATTGGTTTAGTTCACCCGTGCGTCAATCATGATTCAATTTGAGAGAAGTTATTAAATTTGAAAGTAAATCCTAGGGTTCTTGATGATATTCGTTTGAGTTCTTGTGGGTTGTGTTGTTGGAGTTTTCTTGAGATTGATTCATGTTGTTAGTTGTGTTTTTTGTGTAGAACCTGATGTATATTGAGGGTAAAAATGATTCTAAGTGTTTGGAGAAAGAACCATTGAAGTTGAGACGCCAGTTCTCCCCATTCGTTCCCCACCTTTTAGTACTTGTTCCTTAGCAATGTACCTATGTTTTCTAGTTGATTCCAATACTCTAAGGTACATCTAAACATCATGAAATCATCCATAAATATGAGATCATGAACCTTGAATCCATAATCCAATTCAAGGAAAGTTAAGATCAAAGTCAAGAGAAGTAAGAGTCTAGTCAAGAGAAGTTCTTAGAGTTTTCCAAAAGTCTTTTCCAAATGTGTTAACTTTGCTTTAAGACTTCAAGTTGAGTAAAGATTAAAGAGTAAAGTTTGAAGTTCATTTCTTCAAAAGTATATGGGGACTATGTATTCCCAAAGGGTTTAAAATATTTTTACATTTAAACAAGTAAGGAAACCTCGATTTCCAAAGGCCTTCGGGCTAGCTTTAAGAAAAGAGTAATCGCTTTCTAAATGAAGCAAGAAAGGAAACTTTGATTTCCAAGATAGCCTTTGAGCTAAGTTTTTGAGCACTAATCTTACATCACAGAAAGAAGTATGTTTTTAAACATAAGAGCTAATATTATATTTTTTGGGAGTAATATTGAGCACCGATATGGGGGAGAGTTTAGACAACTTACAGCCCCCATAAACCATGTAGCCATCATGGGTAGAAAATGGTCATACTTTTTAGATGATTCATTTAGTGATTTTTAGCATACACTAGTGGATCCACTTAGTACTTTAGGTTCTATACCCTCGACAAGGTATAGGACAACCTTGACAGCGTGAGGCAAAATGTTGTATCATCACAATAGCTCTTACGTGGTTGTCGGTTAGAGAAACTCCCACAGAAGTAATTGTATTGTTAAATACACAGTTTATTTGTATTTTTACATACATCTCAGAGTTATATGTATCTTTGCATACACACAGAGTTGACATCATGTTTTAAACAACTTTTCTTTATATTGCACTTGTTTTAAACTGCTTTATATTGAAATGAGTTCAGTTATGTTGAGTTGAGTTGAGCAGGTAAGTTCTTCAGATTCCTTTCAAGCCTATGTTGTGTTTAGCATTCTATCTCGCATACTCGTACATTCAATGTACTGATGCCAGTTGGTCTGCATTTTATTATGATGCAGACACATGTAACCAGGATTAGCATCCAGCGCATCGTTGACTCAATGAACACTCTAGTATCAGTTGGTGAGCATCCTTGCATTCCAGAGGACTTTTTTTATTGCTTTCTATTATTTTATTAGTTCATTAGGATGTCGTGGGGTTTGTCCCGACATCCATCTCAGTTGTTTTAGAGGCTCAATAGACAGTCATGTGATAGTTCTTTAGTCTTTTCATTGTCATTATCTTATGTTAAGACTTGAGTTTGCCTTAATGGCCAAGTTGAATGTTCCATTATAACATTCCAGTTTATTACATAGACTTGTCTTTATTGAATTAATAAGTCTTTCGCTAAGTAAGTAGGTCAGGCCAAAGTTTCGCTTGGGGCCAACAATGGTTCTTGGTGAATTCATGAAAGTGGTAGTGTGGTAGATAGTAGGGTAGTAAGTGAGTGACTTATTTTTAAGATTTTATTATAATATCTTTTTACTAAGTGTCTCAATCTTGATATCTCTTTAATATTATTTTTTGGTAGTGCTAAGTTCATGGTAATATATAATAATATTTATTGTAATATTCTTCCGATAGTTGTTTTAATCTAGAATATTTCATTAATATTATTTATGATATATTCTAGATATAACATATCTTGGGTTTCTTGGTACATATATAAATTTTTCGCCATTAATTGTTCTAACAATTTTATTTCTTCAATAGTTTCTATCCAATATTGTAAATATTCGTAATTCATCTTATTTTGAATTTATTTCTAAATCGTACCATTCTATTCTTCCATTATCTAAGTATAGATCTTGTAAATCTATTTCATACCATTCTTGATTTAATATATTTTCTGATTCGTAATCATTAAATATTTTTTCCCATATTATTTTTCTTAATTCAATTATTTCTATACCGTTAAGTATATATAAGATTAAAGTTTCATAGTTTTTTATCACTTCATCATGTACGTATGTAGTCATGTTCTTCATTATGCAGGTTTTTTATTTCAAATTATTCCTTCCTATCATATTCATAATTGACTAAATTCATATTAGATCATTATGAACTAGATTATCTTTATCATGTTTTCCCGTCACCACTAGCATCGTACTTTAGCGGATACTTTCTTTTTATCAGTGCCTCAACTTTGTTTACTCCCCTAAACGGCTTTCCTTGCTTACCGGTTTCAACATTAGATGGCATAGTATAGAAGTTTTCTCCCTGTTTCCAGTGTGCTAATAAACTAGAAATCATGATTCAAATAATTCTAATACATAATAACTAACATAAATTTATTCAATCATATATATGATATTCAGGAATATATGAAATTAGTTTTGCATATTTTTTTGAACAATATACCTTTGCATCTTGCTTGGCCATGCTATCTCGAAATATCTCGACTGGATTTGCATTTTTCCATTAACTTTTAAGTAATTTCTATATCTTAGTGGAGAGAGTTTTTGAAAGTTGAAAGTTTTTTTATTAACTTAGGCGTTGCCTGTTTTCTTTATTTACCTCTCCCTTTCTTTATATAGAAAGGAGTTTACATACATACTACATTACTTACTCTGATGACTTTTTTACACTACTTGACAATCTCATACTTACTCTTTACACTTGTCATCACTATTATGACACACACCATACTATGCACTATTTACTTTATTATGACACTTACCTAATTTATGACACACTACTACCATTCATGACTTTTTACAATAGGACAAATAGCTTCTCATCTTATCTACTTTTGTTTTCTTCTTTCTATCTTATCTCATCTTTCTTTTCTACGACTTTCTTTTGCACACATGTGTCCATCTGTCCATTATCTCCTTCTTATCTTCT
The DNA here is from genome assembly GCA_029007595.1 of Solanum commersonii. Lineage (NCBI taxonomy): Eukaryota > Viridiplantae > Streptophyta > Magnoliopsida > Solanales > Solanaceae > Solanum > Solanum commersonii. The sequence goes on from JAJTWQ010000214.1 coordinate 673,347, forward strand.
TCCGTCTTATTTGATCATTCCGCTTGTACATCCGGGATTATATTATCTTCTCCGTTACATTTTGTACATATATGGTCGTGGATACTTGTGTCCAATTAATTTACAATATCTCGGTCAATAATTCTTTTGAAATAAATCCTGTCTTCAAAGCTCGTTGTAGGTTGTTCTTCTCGGCTTAAGTAATGATAAAATCCATCTCTCGGACTTCATCCATATCTCGTTTCCTTAACTCCCTTGAATTGGAATAAATCATTAGCTGATCTCTTGCATAGTAGCTCCATATAGCGTTTCCGTTTAAATAATTATTTGCTAGCTCCCCGTATGATAGTTGATATACCAATTATCCTTTTGTTGGCATAAAAACTTGGTATCTCATTTTTTGTATCTCTCGGTTGTCTGTCCGATATCTTCCGGTATTATCATATCTTTTGTTAGTCCTATCTTCACCACTTGTATCGGAGGTTTTATTTCCTCGTATAATATTTCACGTTGCCGTATAAAATTTCACATAGAATAAATTTCCTTTAGTAACTCTTTTTATATGTAATAAATGCTTTATGTAGTTCGGTATTCCACTTAGTTCCTCTCCATCATATGTATATACCGTATTTAATAATCCATAGTTATAACATGTCCGCACTAGGTTGGCGTTAGTTTTGGGTTGTGCAATTAGTTTATTATAACCTTGTAACCTTTGGGTTAAATAATCTTGGTTGGGTTTTTTGGGTTGTAGTAGATCTTGGGTTAAGATTTAGAAATGTTTGATTTTTTGTATATATTTTCTATATAGGTTCGTAATATGGTTGTATGTCCTTTGTCATGGTGTAGGCTATCTGCATATGTAGAAGTTTGTGGTTCTATAGTTAATATGTTTTTTGGTGTTAGTCTTGGAGTAAATGGTTTTTCGAATAGTCAGGTTTAAGTTTGTATTCTTTTGTTTTTCACTAACTCGTTTGCTTGTACTGCAGCTGTATTTAAACAAATGTTATGGGTTTTAAGGAGTTTCCCATCGTCTCCTTTTAGCTCTGGATTTTTTCCGTCTTCCGATCGACGTAGCTCCGCATTTTTATAGTCATGCTCGCCGACTAGCTTTAGACTTCGATTATCTTCATTAGTCTTTAGCTTTTGTATTTCGTTGTCCATACTATCCACTTTTGTAGAAAGTGTAGTAATGGCTTTGAGTATCTTTTCAATTGTATTTTCTTCCCCGCCCGCCCGAGTAGCTTTGTCGTGATAGGTAATCTGCAATAACATTCTTATCAGTTTTATTACTTCAATTGTAAATGTGAAATTTAATATATTTAATACCAATCTCCTTATTTCTTTTGTTGTTACCGAATCTTGTATTTTTCTTGTTAGCCACCATTTTACTTGTGTATTATCTGTTCTTATAATAAATTTGTTATATACAATATATGGTTCAAATGATAATAAACACTTATATACTGAATATAATTCTTTTCTATTTATTTCCCATTTTATTTCATTATTAAATGTTCCCGAATAATACCTCGCAAGTGATGTTCTATCGTAGTGTCATCATACCCGTATTTTAATATTCCTCCGTAACTTTTTTCACTCGCATCCGATTCTATTATATAAGTAAATTTTTATTTTCATCCGGAAAATATAGTTTAGGTAGGTTCTTACATAATAATTTTATTTTTTGTATTTGTGTTTGATCTTTCTTATCAAACCGGTATTCTACATCTTTCTTTAATTTTTGTTGTAATGGTTTTAAATTCTCTCGCTAATTTTGGTATGTATTCTCTTACTTGATTTACTAGTCCTAAGAATGATTGTAATTTCTTTTTTTGTGTCTAGTTGTTCATTTGAGTTAATTATTTTTTGTACTATATGTGTTTGCATTTTTATTCCGTTTTTATCAATTTGTATTCCTAAGAATTCTATTTGATTTTTCATTATATCAACCCTTCTTTTTACTTAGACTTATACCCGAATATTCTACGATGTGTATAAATTTTTCTAATAATCTTATGTGTTCATCTTGTGTTTTGGAATATAATAATATATCATCAATGTACACTACACAATTTTCTATTTGTTTAAAGTAATTGTCCATAAAGTGTTGATATCTACCGGTGCATTTTTATATCCAAATGGTAATACGTTCCATTCATAAAATCCTTGTCGTACTGTAAATGCCGTTAGTTTTTTAGATTCTTCTTCTAATTTTAAGTGGTAAAATCCAGATTTACAATCAAATTTGCTAAAATAATTATATCCTTGTATCTGTCTTATTTTTAGTATCTTATTTGGTATCGGATAATTATATGTTTTAGTTTTTGCATTTAAGTTTCTATAATCAATAACCATTCTACTTTTTCCTCTTTTTTGTTCACTATGTTTATTTACGATAAATGCCGGGCTTGTATGCTTACTATTGCTTTCTTGTATATATCCTTTTTCTAGTAATTCATCTATATGTATTTTAAATTCGGTTAAATCACTAAAATTATACTTTAATGGTTTTTGGGTTATTATACTATTGTTATCAATTAGCTCAATTTTTATTTTTGTTTTATGTTTTTCCCATCCTTGTAAAGGATCCTCACTATATAATAATTCTAGCTTATCTTGAATTATTTTTACTTTATCTATAGAGAATATAATTAATTCTATTTTAGGGTCTTCTTCTTTTATATTTTCTAATTTTTGTGTAATTTTTTCACTTCCTTTTATCCATTCTGTTGTTTTTCGTTTTTTATTATTTACTCTTTTTTGCTCCTATTTTTTGTTTATACGGTGTGGTGAACCACTTTTTTGTTTTTGTTATTATATGTGGGTATAATTTTTCTAAAAATGGCATTCCTAATAGCATATCTTTTGTAGTTAATTCAAAGTTATATATTTCTTCTATAGTTAATATCTTATCCCATATTTGTATTTTTATATTTTTTGCCTTATATGTGATCATGCTTCCTTCATTATTAAATCCCGTTACTACTATCGGTGTTTTTAATTTTTCCCACTTATCTTCCGGTAAACAATTATATTTACATATATTAGCTTCTCGCTCCCGTATCTATCATTGGTGTATAATATCTCGTTGTAATATCCTTCTATTAATATCTTTGCAAGTATATATATTTTCATCTTTTTATCATACCAAAGTCCTGTTTATTATTACTTTTTTATTTTCATAATTTATTATTAACTGTTTGTCTTCTAAATTATATGGTTTTACTTGTTCTAGCCATTTTATTCCTAAAGTGATATTTTCATCTCCCTGATATATTTTAAATTTTATTATTATTGGTATTCCTCCAATGATTATTTCCTTTTCCGTAGTTTCTTCGGTATATGTTAGTACTCTTGGTAGTTCGGGGCATGATTGTTCAATAGTTATTATTTCATCTTCCGTTACTAATTCTCTTGTAATATAATTTTCTTTCTAGTCCCGTATTTATTAATATTAAATATTTTCGTTGTTCCATTATTCCCGTTATGTAGTAATGATGTGGTTTTCTTTCTTCTTCCATTGTTTTTTGTGGAGATTTATCTATTCTTCTTGAGGTACTCATTTTTGATGATATTTGGGGTATCTCATCGTTTATTCTTTTCGATGTACTTAGTCTTTCTTTTACTATTTCTAAATCTTCTTCTATATCAATTTCTTTATAGCTATAATCATTATTATCTATGATCAGTAACTATTCTTTCAAAGGGATCTTCTATTTTTATTTTATCTATTTTATTTTTTGCTGTTATTTTATGTTTTGTTGTTAAAACATATAAGTTTTTACATCTAGTGTAAATATTTTACTTCCCGGGGCTAGTTCTATTCCCGACATTTTCCAATATAATACTAAGGATTTATCTATATTTCTGTCATTTATCAAGCACGAGTAGTTAGCACTTATTATAAATTTAAATTTTTGGTATATGAGGTTACCTTTTACCGCGCTTATTATACTTTTTTCTATAGGTTGTATGATCCTATCATCTCGGTAAGTATATTTCTATGGGTGTATCTATTCCTTCTCTAAAGCATGCTTTTATTAATATTTCCGTTCCTCCTAAATGTACATATTTAATTGGATTTTTAGCCTTAATATCTTGTATTTCTTTATTTATTATTCGTTTATTTATTATTGGTATTTTGGCCTTTCCTTTAGTGTATTTGCAATCTATGATATGTTCTCTTTGACTTACTACATAATATTCTTCTTTTTGTCGTTTAAACCAGCTTTCTTATTGTTGGTATTTCGAATATTTTTGTTACACTTAGATCTAATTCTTTTCCTTTTATTTGTTCAAATATATTATTATCAAATATTATTTTTTGTTCTACCGATTCTTCATCTTGATATTTTTCTTTAGTTATTGTTTGTATATCTCGTTTTCAAATCATTTATATAGTGTTCACTATCCGATTCTCGTTAATGAATTATTTTCCATTTCGTCTATTTCATTTTCTCGATAATTCATATATGCTATCTTCACTTTCTAATTCATAATCTACGTATTCTATTTGTGTATATTTTTCGTTGTCTATTATTATTTCGATATTTGTTTTTTCTTTGATTTTTAGGTAATTTACAATCTCTAGCTATATGTCCTAATTTTCCACAATTATAACAAGTACATTCCGTTAGTTTTCTTTTTTGGTCTATATGGTCTTTTAGTTTTATAGTTTTTTACATAGTACCTTCTTCTAGGTTTTTTATATTTATATTTTGATCTATATTTTTTGTTATATTTCTTTCTATTTTTATAATACTTATCCGTACAACCAAATTGAGGTGTTGTTTTGTTTTTGCAACATGCTAAGTTTTTTATTAATATTTTTTCCATTTTTATTTCTTCTTTATGTTTTTCACATAATTCCATAAACCATCGTTGCAAGAATTTCATTCTAGCTCCTAAGGTGTCCGTTAATTTCGCTTCATTCCAAGCTTTTTTATTATTTTTGAACTAAAAGGTTCTCGTAATTTTGTAAAATATAATTTTCTTATTTCTTTACTTTCTTCTCGTGCTATATGTTCCTTTATAATAGTATTCTCTAAATGCACATGTATATTCATCTATGTAACACATATTACATATTGCTAATTTTGTCATTAGATTTCGATTTATAATTTTTTCTTTATTTTGTTCTTCTACTTCGTTGTCATACTACTAAATTCGTTTCTTATTGCTATTTCGTATTTTTGTAGAATTTCCATAGTTGTAGTAGCTATCCCACCATCAAATTTTTTATTACTTCTTAGAGTTTGTAAACTTTCATCTGATAAATTTTGTAGCCATAATTTTACAGTTCCTATAAGTGTTCTTTCTATATATCCCGGCGTTTCGTCATTGTTATTTTGTTATCTATTAATTGTTTTGATATGTATCCCATCCATAATTGGATTGTTTTATTTATATTCGCTACGCAGCCTAAATCTAAAAATCATGTCGTTCAGCTATTGGTTTAGGTGTCCATTTTTTATTTAATTTTTTATCCCATATAGTTTTTTTTCTATTATATTGTCCATAGTTTTCATCATAATATTTTGGATTAAAATTTTTTGGGTTTTTTACCCCCGATGTGCTAGGTTTTTCATCCATGTCTATGTCTCCGTATTTATTTCTAAATTCTTTGTATTATCTATGTTTGCTAAAAGTTCCGTATATGTTTCGCTTTGTCTCCGAATGTTGTTCTAGATCATCGTCGTTATTTCATCAACTCTTATTTCGGGTAGATTATCTTGGTTATTTTCTTCTTTTTCTTCTAATTCATCTTCTAACTGCAATTTTTCTTTAAACTTAATTATCTCATTTGTTAATTTCGTTTTTTTTGTTTTTTTTTCTTTTTGTTTCATTTCATATATTTCTTTCAATATTGCTAACTCTTTTTTCTAGCTCTATTATTTTGGTATTTTTTACTTCTTCTAATTGTTGTACTTCTTTTTTTGCTTGTTGTTTTATTTTTTCAATTTCCGTTTTTCTATCGATTTCTTCATTTTCTTTTGTTATTCTTACCATAGCAGTTAAACTATCTTCTAGTTTTATCATTTTTTTTTTAACATTAAACTTATATTGTCACCTATTTTCTTATATCTTCTTCCTAGATTAGAAAATATTATTTTTATTTTTAATCCGTCATAATTTTCATATGTTTTTTCATCTATTGCGTATTCTTCCTTATTCATTTATAGATCGTGTTGAAATTTATATTCTAACTTATTTATTTGTATTTCTAGATAGAAAATAATCTTTCTTTGTGCTAATATAGATTTGTGACAAACTCCAGCAAATATGATACGTTAAGTCTATTTTTTTCTATGTGCTAATTCTTGTCTTTTTGCTATAATTATTTCATTAAGTTTTTGTCTATATTCGTTATTCTTGTTATTCATTGTAATTTTAAATATCGAATATATTTATATTCTACTTTAGATATATTATCTATTAAGTAATTTAATTTTTCGTTATCAGTTTTTGTGATATTGAGTTGTTTATACTTCGGATACAATTTATTTAATTTTTCGGTGCGGAAACTGGTAGTTGGTGAATTCATGAAAGTGGTAGTGTGGTAGATAGTAGGGTAGTAAGTGAGTGACTTATTTTTAAGATTTTATTATAATATCTTTTTACTAAGTGTCTCAATCTTGATATCTCTTTAATATTATTTTTTGGTAGTGCTAAGTTCATGGTAATATATAATAATATTTATTGTAATATTCTTCCGATAGTTGTTTTAATCAATATTTCATTAATATTATTTATGATATATTCTAGATATAACATATCTTGGGTTTCTTGGTACATATATAAATTTTTCGCCATTAATTGTTCTAACAATTTTATTTCTTCAATAGTTTCTATCCAATATTGTAAATATTCGTAATTCATCTTATTTTGAATTTATTTCTAAATCGTACCATTCTATTCTTCCATTATCTAAGTATAGATCTTGTAAATCTATTTCATACCATTCTTGATTTAATAAATTTTCGATTCGTAATCATTAAATATTTTTTCCCATATTATTTTTCTTAATTCAATTATTTCTATACCGTTAAGTATATATAAGATTAAAGTTTCATAGTTTTTATCACTTCATCATGTACGTATGTAGTCATGTTCTTCATTATGCAGTTTTTTATTTCAAATTATTCCTTCCTATCATATTCATAATTGACTAAATTCATATTAGATCATTATGAACTAGATTATCTTTATCATGTTAATTTCTATATCTTAGTGGAGAGAGTTTTTGAAAGTTGAAAGTTTTTTTATTAACTTAGGCGTTGCCTTTCTTTCTTTATTTACATCTCCCTTTCTTTATATAGAAAGGAGTTTACATACATACTACATTACTTACAATAATGCACTACTACACTTGTCACCTAATAATACTACTACTTTACTTACTCTGATGACTTTTTTACACTACTTGACAATCTCATACTTACTCTTTATACTTGTCATCACTATTATGACACACACCATACTATGCACTATTTACTTTATTATGACACTTACCTAATTTATGACACACTACTACCATTCATGACTTTTTACAATAGGACAAATAGCTTTCATCTTATCTACTTTTTGTTTTCTTCTTTCTATCTTATCTCATCTTTCTTTTCTACGACTTTCTTTTGCACACATGTGTCCATCTGTCCATTATCTCCTTCTTATCTTCTTCCGTCTTATTTGATCATTCCAAATTGTACATCCTGGGATTATATTATCTTCTCCGTTACATTTGTACATATATGGTCGATACTTGTGTCCAATTAATTTACAATATCCGGTCAATAATTCTTTTGAAATAAACTCGTCTTCAAAGCTCTCGTTGTAGGTTGTTCTTCCGGCTTAAGTAATGATAAAATCCATCTCTCGGACTTCATCCATATCTGCTTTCCTTAACTCCCTTGAATTGGAATAAATCATTAAGTCGATCTCTTGCATAGTAGCTCCATATAGCGTTTCCGTTTAAATAATTATTTGCTAGCTCCGTATGATAGTTGATATACCAATTATCCTTTTGTTGGCATAAAACTTGGTATCTCATTTTTTTGTATCTCTCGGTTGCTGTCCGATATCTTCCCAGATTATCATATCTTTTGTTAGTCCTATCTTCACCACTTGTATCGGAGGTTTTATTTCCTCGTATAATATTTCTCATTGCCGTATAAAATTTCACATAGAATAAATTTCCTTTAGTAACTCTTTTATATGTAATAAATGCTTTATGTAGTTCTCGTATTCCACTTAGTTCCTCTCCATCATATGTATATACTCGTATTTAATAATCCATAGTTATAACATGTCCGCACTAGGTTGGCGTTAGTTTTGGTTGTGCAATTAGTTTATTATAACCTTGTAACCTTTGGGTTAAATAATCTTGGTTGGGTTTTGGGTTGTAGTAGATCTTGGGTTAAGATTTAGAAATGTTTGGATTTTGTATATATTTTCTATAGGTTCGTGTAATATGGTTTGTATGTCCTTTTGTCATGGTGTAGGCTATCTCGCATATGTAGAAGTTTGTGGTTCTATAGTTAATATGTTTTTTGGTGTTAGTCTTGGAGTAAATGGTTTTTCGAATAGCTGGTTTAAGTTTGTATTCTTTTTGTTTTTCACTAACTCGTTTGCTTGTACTGCATCAGTATTTAAACAAATGTTATGGGTTTTAAGGAGTTTCCCATCGTCTCCTTTTTAGCTCGGGATTTTTTCCGTCTTCCCGATCGACGTAGCTCCGCATTTTTATAGTCATGCCGCCGACTAGCTTTAGACTTCAGATTATCTTCATTAGTCTTTAGCTTTTGTATTTCGTTGTCCATACTATCCACTTTGTAGAAAGTGTAGTAATGGCTTTGAGTATCTTTTTTCAATTTTTTGTTGTTACCGAATCTTGTATTTTTCTTGTTAGCCACCATTTTACTTGTGTATTATCTGTTCTTATAATAAATTTGTTATATACAATATATGGTTCAAATGATAATAAACACTTATATACTGAATATAATTCTTTTCTATTTATTTCCCATTTTATTTCTGTATTATTAAATGTTCTCGAATAATACCGGCGGTGATGTTCTATCGTAGTGTCATCATACTCGTATTTTAATATTCCTCCGTAACCTTTTTTTTCACTCGCATCTCGATTCTATTATATAAGTAAATTTTTTATTTTCATCCGGGAAAATATAGTTTAGGTAGGTTCTTACATAATAATTTTATTTTTTGTATTTGTGTTTGATCTTTCTTATCAAACCGGTATTCTACATCTTTCTTTAATTTTTGTTGTAATGGTTTTAAATTCTCTCGCTAATTTTGGTATGTATTCTCTTACTTGATTTACTAGTCCTAAGAATGATTGTAATTTCTTTTTTGTGTCTAGTTGTTCATTTGAGTTAATTATTTTTTGTACTATATGTGTTTGCATTTTTATTCCGTTTTTATCAATTTGTATTCCTAAGAATTCTATTTGATTTTTCATTATATCAGCCTTCTTTTTACTTAGACTTATACCTCGAATATTCTACGATGTGTATAAATTTTTCTAATAATCTTATGTGTTCATCTTGTGTTTTGAATATAATAATATATCATCAATGTACACTACACAATTTTCTATTTGTTTAAAGTAATTGTCCATAAAGTGTTGATATCTACCCGTGTGCATTTTTATATCCAAATGGTAATACGTTCCCATTCATAAAATCCTTGTGGTAATCAGAATGCCGTTAGTTTTTTTAGATTCTTCTTCTAATTTTAAGTGGTAAAATCGATTTACAATCAAATTTGCTAAAATAATTATATCCTTGTATCTGTCTTATTTTTAGTATCTTATTTGGTATCGGATAATTATATGTTTTAGTTTTTGCATTTAAGTTTCTATAATCAATAACCATTCTACTTTTTCCTCTTTTTTGTTCACTATGTTTATTTACGATAAATGCCGGGCTTGTATGCTTACTATTGCTTTCTTGTATATATCCTTTTTCTAGTAATTCATCTATATGTATTTTAAATTCGGTTAAATCACTAAAATTATACTTTAATGATTTTTGGTTATTATACTATTGTTATCAATTAGCTCAATTTTTATTTTTGTTTTATGTTTTTCCCATCCTTGTAAAGGATCCTCACTATATAATAATTCTAGCTTATCTTGAATTATTTTTACTTTTATCTATAGAGAATATAATTAATTCTATTTTAGGTCTTCTTCTTTATATTTTCTAATTTTTGTGTAATTTTTTCACTTCCTTTTATCCATTCTGTTGTTTTTCGTTTTTTATTATTTACTCTTTTTGCTCCTTATTTTTTGTTTACACGGTGTGGTGAACCACCGGTGTGTTTTTGTTATTATATGTGGGTATAATTTTTCTAAAAATGGCATTCCTAATAGCATATCTTTTTGTAGTTAATTCAAAGTTATATATTTCTTCTATAGTTAATATCTTATCCCATATTTGTATTTTTATATTTTTTGCCTTATATGTGATCATGCTTCCTTCATTATTAAATCCTGTTACTACTATCGGTGTTTTTAATTTTTCCCACTTATCTTCTCGTAAACAATTATATTTACATATATTAGCTTCCGCTCCCGTATCTATCACTGGTGTATAATATCTGCTGTAATATCCTTCTATTATTATCTTTGCAAGTATATACATTTTCATCTTTTTATCATACCAAAGTCCTTTTTATTATTACTCTTTATTTTCATAATTTATTATGCTTCATTTA